>OX465243.1:612598-1103047 GCA_949987775.1 Aproaerema taeniolella | reverse complement strand
CAGTCGCCGGCCAGCGTTAGACTTAAGAAATCTCCCACCCCGAAGTCAGTTAGTGATAGAGATAGTGAGGTTAGTTTTAAGGAAAAATTTAAAGACGAACCCGAGGAGGTCGTCGAACCGAAAGAATCGAAAGAGGTAAAAGAACCGAAAGAGATTAAAAAACAAAAAAATATTAATTCTAGAGCTAGTAAGGAATTTAAAGATTCTAAAGAAACTGTTGCTAGGCAGGAAAAAATTAAGGAATTTAAGAATGTTGAACTATCGCAAAGTGATAAAGTAGATAAGAAAGAGAAAATGTTAACCGTCGAAGACGAGCTGCCTGTAGCAGTCACTTTAAAAATGCCCAGTAAGAAGGAAATAACAGAAACCAAGCATAAAAGCGAAGAAAACGAAATTAAAACTGAAGAACAAGCTTGGGATATGCTACTTAATGAACCTGACAAACCGATGACATTCAATGTTCTTCAATCGAGCGAGGAAAAACCCAAAGTAAAGAAAAATCGGAAGATTAAAAAATCCCAAGATGATTCCCAAGGAACAGGAGACGAAGATAGTTTTGTTGAAATTCATGCAATTGAAGAAAAGCAACAGCTTTCAAACGAATTAGTATCAATATCGACACCTTTTGAAGACATTGAGTCAGGAAGTTCGTACCTGAAACCGAAAAAGCAACGATCACCAAAACTTACTCCAGAGAGGAAACACGAATGCCATCAAAAATCTACAGAAACTCTACCCCAAAACCCAGAATTTCCTGCATTGAAATCAAATGTGTCAACGAAATATGATGATAAATCGGACATTGAAATTTTACCGAGCCCTGTGCAAGTACAAAAAGAAATTTTTAGAGATTCCAGCAACAGCAAAGTTAAAAAACATTCGGATGGAACAGCAAGCGAAAGTTCGTCCTTCTTTTTCAAGGAAACACCAAAACAAATGAAAAGCAAATCCCTGTCGCCATATCCCGAACTTCGTAAATCTGAGAAGCCAATGGAAGTAAAGAAAGATGTTTACGTTATAAATACAGCCGAGGAACACTTCCCAGAGATTCAAATAACCCGAGTAACTAAACCACGAAAACGATCACCACAACCGATTGAAATAAGAGCGCCTGAAAAAGAGGCAGTGGTAGACAAACCAGTTAAATCGTGGAGTTCTATCGCCGCATCTAAAAGCACGAAGAAAGTGGAGGACGTTGAGAAAAAAGTTGAAACTGTAGCGAAAGAAAGAGAAAATCCTATGTCTTCCCCATCGGCGTCACTTCAAGAGAAACTGTTCGAGCTTTGTAAAAGGACTGATATAATGGTAGCTGAGTGCGACGAGCCTTCCGAGCTGAACTTTGTAGAGGAACATCACGCGGTGATACATGACTTGCCCCCGCTCGAGCCACTGGACTTTGGCCTCGATGACTTCAAATTGGAGGTCATGAGGGACAGTCTCCTCGAAGTCAACGAAGCAAAGATAACAAGCCCCATCTGCAAAATAAACATAGACGATATACTGTCATCTATAAAGGAGACCACGCATAGAGCCATTGAATCGAGCGCTTTTAACTTGATCGATTTGGAGAAGGTTCCAGCGAGGAAGGAGAAAGGCTTCAGCGTGATCGAAGGGGATAAGATAACATCCCAGGAGGTGAAAATAGAGGATGATGTTAAGGAGGAAAAAGAAGGAGAAATGGAGAAATCTTCAGAAGATGACACATCCCCAGTCGCGTCGACTGACAGTGACAAAGAAGATAAAAAATCAGCTGGTGCTACACAAGTACTGCCTTCGTTAAAGCAATCGGCTAAGGCTAAGAAGTCGCGTAGAAAGAAGAAATAATATCAAAATGTGTTCAATAAATCAATTTCGTGTTGCGTGGTGTTGCAGTTTAATTATTTTTTGTAGAGTTCAAAGGTGAAGTGGATTGACGTTTTTTGACGCGGGAATTATTGCTCTCACATTATGGTTCACCAGCGATCTTATGCAATACCTGCAAGCGTAGTACACGGCACTTTTGACAGTTCACCGAGACTATTATTCTAGCGGCCGCCATTTTGTCTTGTATAGAATTTTGACTCTTTTACACTTCACATGTCTGATTGAAAGAGACGGTTCGACAAAATAGCATCCGCTAGATTAATGGTCTAATGACGTGTCAAAAGTGCTGGCTTTTACGATAAATTGTATAAAGTGTATCGTCAAGTGATGGCAATAATATTGAACAACTCACATAAATTAATCAAGATATTTTTAAGAGAAAGTATTACAAGATCAATATGCATAATTGCATAGAATGCGTTTGAATGCTTTCATTGCAAACGGATGTTCGTGTGATAAAACGCAATCTGTCTATCTCACTGTTATTGTGTAAAAGCAACACCATAACCGCCTTTGTAAAATGCAATAACTCATAATAGCTTTCATGGTAATATTTCAAAGTGTTTCTGCTATCGTAGTAAATTAATTTTAGTTATGTACAATTCAAAAGACAAAAAAAATATCGATAAAAATGATGTGCTATTTTCAAACCTCAGGCACTTATGATTATGAGTGACTACTTGGGGAAGTAGGGATGTGCTTCTATCATATCGAAAAAGGGAAATAAAAATATAAAAATTTAGTAAAATAACAAAAATATATTTTTTGTTTTATGAACACTGAAAATCTTAAGTTGCAAAATTAAAATTGTAATTGGTTATAGACACTTTTGGTGCGAACTACAGATATTTAGTGTTCATTAAACGTTTCACTTGTATACAAGTCTATAACAGAAGCTGTTTTAGTACTTATACTTTAGTTTATTTAGTTAGCCCATAGTTCTAGAAATCTCCTTTGAGATATGAGCATAACCGAAAGAGGTATAGTCAGCAATGAAAAGCGATAACACTTTTTTGATAGTACATGCAACTGACACTAACTCTTTTATGTTTGCGTTATTAAAAAAAACTGAGTTAAAATAACGTACACATTTTTTGATAATTAAAATTGTAACTAACAATTCTAAGCACTTTTTTAATGCGTTTTCATTGCTGATTGTCAATAATATTTGCACTATAAGGCCAGTATGATTTGCTGTTGTATTATTTGCTATATACCTCACATTAGACAAATGTCTATTAAAATAATGTATTTTATTATTAAGAGCTTACATAGACAAATTGCTCTGTGCGTGATCCAAGTAGAAGTCCGTTATTTCTTGAGGCTGCCACCAGCTTACGTCATATTATTTCTCACTCGCTCGCACGCGTTGTGTTGCATATTGGTGGTATATTCTGTCTCTATCACATCGTCTTGTATTTTATATTGCAGAATGATAACCATAATACAAAAAATAAGTCTAAAACTTAGACAATAGCTTTATCTTGACATTGTCTAAGTGGTGTTAATTTTTTTGGTAAAGCAGCTAGCTTCTCCCATGTCTTTGGCTCGTTCTAGACTTTCTGCTTTTCACGCTATCCTTATTTCTTTTTTTCATCTTTTTTTCTATGTCCATCTCTTTTATATCTCATTTCGTCTTTTTTTATCAATTTGTCCATCTCCTATCCATCTATCTAAAACCCTCGCGCGATTCTTGCACAAACGTGTGTGTAGGATTAATATCGTAAGCGTCGTAAACAAGCGCGCGACGGGTTAATTATATATCTTATATAATTAACCCGTCGTAATTACCCGTCTATAGTATAGCATATATATATATATATATATATGTCGGATCAGGGGGCCGATCTTGTTCGTTTTTCATAATTATAGGTTATCGCACAACAATACTTTTATGGAACTCTACAAGACGTGAGACAGTTTCTCGTACGCGCACGCGTCTAACCAAAGCTCGCCCTTAATTTCCACTGAAGCTTTTAACTATACCACCCCGCGCCGTCGCACCGAGACTCTGCCGAAGCAACACGTATCTGTAGCTATACGTATTACTTGCGTTTTGTAGCGCCCATAAGATAACTGTTCCGACACGGCCATCCTGCGAGACACACGACCTCGTGTGTTCATCCTGTAAGACAAAAATAAAATAGGAAAGTATTATCTGCTCGCTCGGCCAACTCTGACTCTAATCAGTTTTTTAAACAGTCATTTTCCAGATACATTAGATTCATATTGTACATAGTTACATTACAAAACACATCCAGTATGAACTAAAGACAACCACTTCAAATACACCCATATCACAACTTTTCAAATAACATAATTCTCATTTTCTTTAAGAAAGCTTTGACACAGTATTAATATACATCACATTCAAATTAAATACAATGACATAGCTAATAGCTCTGCATTCAACTTAACCGGCACACCTGGCCCAGGAAATCCCTGTTTCCACAGACGGTTTCTACGGAACCACGCGCATTCCCATCTGGAATCGCGACAGAGACGGTTTCCACGAAACCACGCGCATTCCCAACTGGAATCGCGACACTGACGGTTTCCGCAAAACCACGCGCATTCCCAACTGGAATCGCGACACAGACGGTTTCCGCAAAACCACGCCAAGGCATCCGCATTACCGCCTACTCACGGACTACGGACTACCATTGGCAGACTTACGTCAACTGAATGCAAGCTATTCAGCCACTTGGGACCCTGATTGTCCCTCACCATCTGAACTCTGTTCTAGACTAGACTCGTCAAAGTTTCCCTCATTACTTGGCATCATTCTAAGTTTATCATGGGCATACTTGTAAGTGCGTCTCGAATTCAAAGCTTGTAAGGTATATCGATCTCCATCTAAAATCTCAATTATTTTAAAAGGACCTTTAAATTTAGGATCCAACTTTGTTTGATTTCGTTCCTCATTTTCAATTAAAACAAAATCACCTACAGAGAATTTATTCAGCCTTACCTTATTTCTGTCAAACATCTGCTTATTATAAATAGCCGCTTTTTCAATATTACGCTCAGCGTTATTCCGGATAGATTTAAATCAACTTCACTTCCTTCGTCATCGCAAGTCATTAAAGTCAATGGTCGGGCTACCTTATCGATTAACAACTCAAGTGGACTAGCTCCTGTAGTTATGCGTGCAGTTTATTGACAGCTGTATGTCGCTTAAGGCATCTTGCCACGATTTGTCCTCCGATGTCTCCACTGCAGTAAGCTTAGATTTTAAAACACTCATAACACGTCCAACTTGTCCATTTGCACGTGGGGAACCAGTAGCTATTAGATGCAAGTTGATGTTTGAGCTTTCACAAAAGTTTTTAAACTCCGTACTGGCAAAACAACGGCCTTGATCTGCTATTATCCTTGAAGGAGTACCAAACAATGCTATACTCTCTGTAACAGCCCTAATACTATTATTAGTATCGATGTGAGTAGTGCTTTAATAATACGTACTTAGTAAATGCGTCAATCAAACAAAACGAATACATATTCTTTTGAATCTTTCTTGCCACTAAGTTTACCGGTAACGTCTACATGAATTGTGTGCCACGGAGAGGATACTTTAGGTATTGGATGTAACTGAGCCTGTATTTATCCGGAATGAGATTTGGCTCCTTTGCAAGTCACACAGTTTTCTACAAAATGTTTCACATAACGTGACATTCCCTCGAACCAGTAGTGGTCACAAACCTTTTCTAAAGTCTTATCGTAACCGAGATGGATAATAGAATTGTGAATATTATTAATAACTGACGACCTTAGACCCCGCGGTACTATGGGTAAACATTTAGTGCGACCATTTCTTTGTATTTTTCGGTAAAGAATACCCGATCTTAATTCGTAACTATTTGCAACATCGTTATCCATTTGACCGTTATTTAATTTTACAATTAAATCTGTAATCTCTTTATCGCATTGTTGTTCGGCCTGCAGCCAATTCGAAGAAAGCTCCGTTAGATCAATGCGCTTTTGTTTTTGTTTTAGATAATCAAGTTTCCTCCATACTATAAACAATTTGGGCGCATCATTAACCACGATTCACGAAACACAATATTAAATACAAAGTCAATTCATTCTCGTTAAGCTCACAAGTCACATTAGTCTACCAGTCACATCAACCTTCAATATTCCAGTCCATCGGATATTCTCAGGTTCGATGACCACAACACAGTCCATCAGTTCCTCAAGTAACCAGACCATCGCCAGTTACATGAACTCAAATCTCCAGTACATCAGTACCATCAGTCTATCTGTTGCCACACCTGGCCAACACAACTCAATCGAGTCAGTCATGTCTATATTTCATTTAATTTCATTTCATAGTGAGTCGTGATATCGTTACACTTTCATTACCTGTACTAAGTAGGTGTCTACAGTTTTTTTTTTAAATTAGTATTTTAACTGAAACTTGATGATCAGTAGCATTCCAACAAATCATCTCAATTCATATTATTATTTCTGATTTCCTTATCAGACCTTTATTAGTGAAAACTCTACGATTACATCTTTGGTTTCTTATTAGAACGTAGTTCAGTTAAATTCTTAATTTCCAACGTAACTTCAAAACAAAGCCCAAGTAAAGCTATTAAAAGCCTCATTCTTTCTTAGGCCTACTTACCACAATTTCTTCGTTTTATTTAAACTAGTAAATCGTAAACACTCTTCTCAGATCTCAATTAATTCATGTTAGCAAAATTAACATTTTTCCTTTTACGAATTCTTCAAATAGAAAATAACCTTCAAATTTGTCAACTATTTTAAGTTCACCATAATTCGAACCAATCACTGAACTTTAAGGATTTTTTTAAAGTCATAATTCTTTAAGTTAACTGCATGCTGCGGTAGGCAACTCAAATTGTAAACTTACCATAAATAAAAACACAGTTTGACAGGTCAAATAATCAAATCCCTTTTTTTAATCAAAAGACCCTTGCTGACAACTGAAGTGTTTCCGTTTGTTGAGCCAAGCACTTGGCTTCCACGATTTCAAAATGCATTCCTAGAAGTTAGGGAGCAATACTTTTTTTTAACTGGCATCACGCTAAATAACTTGTGTGATAGGCAGAGATAACAACCTCACAGACATTCACATTTTATTGAACTATATCTTTATAAAACCTCTATTTACCACCTTAAATGAATCAAGCAATAAATAGCATTTAAATTGCTACTTATTACCACTTCCATTTCCTCATTTATAATATCGACAAGAAAACTGCAGTACTGATTGCACTTGACTAATCTTGTAACGTAAAAGAATAAGACCTCCTCTAAGGCACTCACACGCGTGTTCCTTGAGTTGTGCGTCCCCTAGGACACATCAACACCGACTTAAATACACTCTGATTTAGGTCGAAAAACTGCTTTTCATTTAAACGTTCATTCCGACCGGGAATAAAAACTGGGACTATTTGCTTATACGGTAGTGTGGTTAACATTTTACCAATACTATCTATCGTCTTTCTCGTTGTCATCAAAAGCATTCAGCTCCTTAATGGAAAACACTGACCTTTATGTCTCCAATGCTAACGAGTTGATCCTCAACCCGCCGTTACATTACCCTTCTAACCGCTTTTCCACCACGACGGTGACTGGAACAGTGTCCGGCTCTCACACTTTCGTAGGCAAGAAGTTATCCTTTGAATCTTTGACCGTTTTGCTGCATCAATCTGCTTTGATGTCTTCACATTTTCCTATTTTCCACGATGCCAATATTTTTTCTTGCTTTAGTCCTTCCGTTCACGGTTCACCAATAAAATATTTCACTTTATTACAAACTTCAGTAAACTTTAGTTAAGACAAGGCTCACAGACAGTTCTGTTTCTTATTTTCATTTTTTTTTTTAACTTTTAAAATTTTCATTCGACACTTATTTTATTACTGTCTTTTATTCGTTTGCCGGTCGAATCCCACTTCTGATGTCGGATCAGGGGGCCGATCTTGTTCGTTTTTCATAATTATAGGTTATCGCACAACAATACTTTTATGGAACTCTACAAGACGTGAGACAGTTTCTCGTACGCGCACGCGTCTAACCAAAGCTCGCCCTTAATTTCCACTGAAGCTTTTAACTATACCACCCCGCGCCGTCGCACCGAGACTCTGCCGAAGCAACACGTATCTGTAGCTATACGTATTACTTGCGTTTTGTAGCGCCCATAAGATAACTGTTCCGACATATATAATATAAATATCTCTTATATATCTATCCACTGTTTTAAATTATCTATCCTAGAGATTAGAAATAAACATAGAGCAAATTACGGGGTAGGCAGTGAATATCCAAAGTCATAGTATCAGTCCAGTTCGTCTATGTAAGCTCTAAAACAGCGAACAGGCTGCTTTGCTTATGTTATGCCTTATAGAATCTCTTCAGTACGTGGGCATTCTCACTACTTAAGTTAATTTAATAGCTAATTCCGTTATTAACTTTAAATCAGGATTCTACTACTTGGAGAAAAAGAGTTTGATATTCTTATAGATAAAAGGTAAAAGTAAATACAGGTTGCACAAAAGTACATTTGAACTTTGTGTAGAGGGTATTTTTTTTGTAAAGTGGCGAAAAAGTCCTTATTCTATTACGAGGTGTGAAAAAAAAAACTCTTAAAAGCCTTCTTCTTTCTTCCGGAATGTTGTTCAGTTTCCAGAATGGCTTCAGGTGAAATAAGTGCGTTATGTTTTTATCCAAACTCTTTTTCGTCAAGTTGTACTTGTTAACACGTTGGCTTTTCTATGGAAAATGGTTTCAGAACCAAACTTTATTTTTTAAGTACAAGCATAATTTACAAAACAATTACCTAACATATACATTTCTATGTTATTTCGAATATTCCTTGAAAATCCTACTTTTATTACTTTAAAAAATCAACGTGTTAACTCGACCTAGTATTCAAATATTAAATATAGTGTTTTTAATGTATTCTTTACTTATTTAGTGACGTTTGACTGGCTATTCAGCGATAAGTACACACAACAGCACATTTGAGTATTTTGCACTACGAAAATCGTCATTATTCCAATGGGATAAAAGCGATTTCAAGATGAACTTGTAAAGTGTGATTTGCTGTGGTGTACGCCTCGATACCTATCCAAATGCTTAATTTTAAAACTTTTTCGATCGCGGTATGAGATACCTACCTTCTTTGGCTGTCTTTATGTACAAAATAAACAATCTGAATTATGAATTTTATTTTATTCAGTACTGAATTATTTTAAATAATTTTTTGGCAAGTATTATTATTATAGTTTAATATGTTGAATCATGACATGACAAATATTTATTTTTTATATCTAATTTACAAGCTGTTGTAAGTATTTAAGTTATCTTTGGATTTCATTAAATAGACATAGTAGTTGGTGCATAATATTTATAATCATCTTTATCAACTAAAATAACCTATGTAAGCAGGCTACTTTACCTACGTAAGAAAATGATAAAAAAATAAATAAAACATGTATCTAACGTGTAAAATAGTACAATTGCCATTTTTTTCTGCTAATAATATGTGGGGTAAAAATAAGTAGTTAAATCACTTTTGCCTTAGCAGATACTTTTAACATTATTTAACACTTCAAAGTTCATTCTCTTTAAACTATATAATAGGTAGTAACTTTTAAAAATGATTTAAATGCGAATTTATTCTTAGCCAGAAGTATAGGTCAAATCAAAACATCTGATTTTAATTTTCACCGACTTTTTTAACAAAAGTTGTTGGAAATACGATTTAATATTATCTTACTGTTAAACGCTACGTAACAGTACCTACCTATAGTGTAAAATTTTGTCAAAATTATAATTAATTATAATGTCTAATTATAATTATTATTTATAAAGTTTCATAGAAAAATATTGAAAGTAATTCTGTAGAGAGCATTCAAAATGACGACAAATCGAAACTCAAGTGAAAGCACTATGACAAAAATATAACAAGAACTGTCACATTTGTCGCGAGAATGACGTCATCATGGCTAACAAGAAGGACCCTCAGGGCAGTGTCTACGCCTGGCGTACTATCGCGTCCTTAACCCTTTTAGCGCCAAGAGTTTTCGTTAAAACCGCCCACCACACGCCACGACATCAAAAAATTTGAATTTTTTTTTTAATGTCCTGGCGTATGGCGAACGCTTGGTGAACGATATTAAAGTAAAAAAATATAATTTTTTTGTCTGATATATCAGACTTTGGGTGTTTCCCCACTGGACGGCACGGCGGCCGGCGCCAGCAACGGCGAGAGTGACAGAGCTATACTAGGAAGCAAGAAATCGGTAGTCTGTCTCTTTTCCTAGTATAGCTCTGTCACTCTCACCGTTGCCGGCGCCGGCCGCCGTGCCGTCCAGTGGGGAAACGCCCTTTGGCGGCGAGGCGAGGGCACGAAACTTAAATGTCTGATATATCAGACTATGGCGGTGAAAAGGTTAATCGCGACATAAGATTTAATTTATTGCTTGTAGCGATCGCTATTGCATGACAGTATCACATTTTAAGTTTCTGAAACTGTAAAAAGATCATGACATTTCGCTATTGTCAAAACGTTATTGCGATCTGTCGTGTCATCGCGCTTCATTTTCTTCTATTATAAATAATAACTACTGATGCCCTTATAAAGAACTGCGTAGAACTGACGTTACATAATAAGAATTTTGGAGCAATAATGTTGTAAACTTAAAGGATTTAAATAAAAATCCAGATTTTAAACTTAGCAGCTATTTTATGGTGAAAGGTAGATTTACCTGAGAATCGTATATTAGATAGAATAATTTTTGTTCATGTTTCGGCCTTTTAACTTTGAAATTCAATGTTCAGTATTTTAGTTCAATAACGCTCATAGTAAGGCAGCTTAAGGACTATTTTAAAACGTATTTTTTTGAATGCACATCAATGTTTTTTTTCAATTTTATTCTAATTTAAGCCAAATGAATGTAATTTTTATCAAATTGTAATCATGAACTACAAAGGAATTGTTAATAATTTAAAAAAAACAACAACTGAAAATTGTACTTATTAAGTAGGTATTCGGAAATTCACTAGATGTTTTTTTAATATGTTACACCCTAATTTACATACCTAAATACAAATTCGTGAAATAAAAAAATAATTTGGCAAGTTTATATTATACTTTGACCAAAAAGAGTAGAAATTAATAACTAGCAACATCATCGTGACGTCCTCTTTAAACCGTATTGATTTGAAAGGGACGACACGATGATGTTGCTAGTTATTAATTTCTACTCTTTTTGGTCAAGCTATAAGTATTGATGTGTTTTCACGTGCAAAATGTATTGACGCAGCTGCCTTGTCTTTGTATGACTTTTGTTGATAATGTTATGGAGTGTTTTAAATTCATAATAGTATAAAATAAAATAAAAATGGAATTCAAAAACCACAAGTTTGCTGTTTTTTTTACTGCCACTAATACCTATTTAATTCTGCACATCTCACGACAGAATCTGAAGTCGACCCCCTTTATTTTGAGTAAGTCTAAGGACTTCCCTCTATACTATGACCGTTATCAACTGAGTCGTCGGGCCATAAATCATTTCCCTATGTCTATCTCGCTTGCACTTACGGGCCTTACATTCCTAACTCTATTGACACTTATGGCCTCATGACTCAGTGAATAACGGCCATACTATAGTTGGCAATGTTACTCACGATATATGAAATGATTTCATTATAATTCTATAATGCTCAGTTGCAAAAACGTTAATTAAAGATAAAGCTCTTTTAATTGTAATGCCGTCCTTGTTTACGCCAACAGGGCGGAAAGGGACAGGATGATATTTAAAGTAGCATTAACTTTAATGGACGTTTCTGAAACTGTGTCTCATGCGGTGTGGTAGGCTCTGTAAAGGGCCGTCTGGTTCGCGACCACCCTCCTACCGAAGTCCGACGCCAAACAGCTTGCTATGTTCCGTCGAAGCGTGGAAGTACCAGTGCCTTTATAGGCATTTTCTGGGTTAACTCGCTCCATCGTCGACCTCATCTTTGACCTTATGGTCAAGATTGAGGTCAAGAGTTAACCTATCTTGTAATAAAAAAAAGTGGGTGTTAGTCCCTTATTTTATTTCTTCTCGAAAATGGTTTAACGATTTGGATGAAATTCATAGGTTTGAAGTAGGTATTTTTGGTCAAAAAGTCGATTTATTAATTTTATTATTCTCAAAAATTTGAGAATTATCCAATTTTTTTGCATTAAATAAGAAAATTATTAGTTCTAGAAAACGATAAAAGATGGCACCCAAGTGTGCGAGCTTCATCTTTGTCGCACGGGTACTAATTAATTAATGTGTGCTATTAAAATCAAATCAAACTAATTATTTAGAATAAGTACAACTTACTAGGCTCTTCTCCGCTCGTCATAAAATTCGCTTTAGAAATTAGAACCGCAAAGATACAAAAATACAACAAAAAAGTACACAGGTTTGGTAAGTATGCATTAAATAAATAATAATAAATAAATCGTTTATTCATTTACAAAAAGCATTAAAAGACTACAAAAATATTTAAAAATAAAAGCAAGCTTAACTAATTAATTAGGTATACGCCTGAACTAGGTGAAACCTGTGTTTCAGGCATTAATTGCAGTAAGTTTAAAGAAAGAAAGTACATTTGTTTAGTATAGCAACCCTAATTAAATATTTAAAGCAGTGGTTCCTAACCTTTTTAATGTTGTTACCCCTATGACCTATGAGGAAAACTGATTTTACCCCCCCTTTAAAATGTTATCAATACAAGCAATGTTTTATGTTTTATTTTGAGAAAAACTCTTATGTTCTCTGTTTGGTATGTACGTCTGTGTGGTACAAAAGAGAATAAAATTTTGTACCTACTTTATCGTTAGAACTTTGAAGAATTTCGAGTTTGTAGCACTGCCACAATATGGTTCACAATTTTTTTTTTACAATTCTATAGGTAATAACTAGGTTCTTCGTTACCCCCGTATAATAGCTGATTTACCCCTGCAGAAGTAATTACCCCCAGGTTAGGAACCCAGGATGTAAAGGGTATGGGGTGACTTTTAATTAGTTAGCGAAAGTTGTTGGAAATACGATTTAATATTGTCTTACTGTTAAACGCTACGTAACAGTACCTACCTATAGTGTAAAATTTTGTCAAAAAATAATTGAAAGTACTATCTAATTATAACTATTATTTATAAAGTTTCATAGAAAAATATTGAAAGTAATTCTGTAGAGAGCATTCAAAATGACGACAAATCGAAACTCAAGTGAAAGCACTATGACAAAAATATATCTTAAAATTATATAACTTAATATATAAACTTAAAATTACTTCCTCCCCATGCACCTGACCAATGTTCCTCAAGGAATCAATAATGAAATTCTTAAAAAAAAATTACTTCCCATACAATGGGAAATCTGCTGATCACACAAGTTGTTTTGAGAGGTGATTATTTTTTTCATATTTCGACCTATGTTCCTTGGGGAAAGCTGTTCAGTTTCGTAGGCTGATTAAATAAAATCCTTAATTTTCGCTCACTAATTTAATGTCATCCAGTATAAGTAAAAACTTTAGGTATATACCTGGGGGAAAGTGGTGCAGCTTCATATGAAACTAGCTTTCCGCCCGGGATCCCGAGGGCATTTGGGAAAATTATGCCGCCTATGTGTTAATCCAGGATGCCAGCTACCTCCATACCAAATTTTATCAAGACTGGTCTAGCCGTTTGAGCGTGAAAGAGTAACAAACATCCATACATACACCCACACAAACTTTCGCGTTTATAACATTAGTAAGGATTTAAAATCCTGAGGTTTTCCTGTATTAAATTGCTCCATTACCCCTTTGTTGTTTTTTAGTGTAATCTATTTATAACCTACAAATTTGCAGGTATCCCGTTGGCGCCGCGCTTCGAGGCGGAGCCCGAGGAGCTGAGCTCTAGCAGCTTCAGCTCGACGTCCCGCGCGTCCCTCGACCCCCCCTCCTCACCCACCCCCAGCTGTAGTGGAGACAACCTGCTGCACTTCCCGGGGGACTCCAGCGGCTCTGTGTGAACTAGGCTACTACTTACTCGAAGGCAGTGGTTCTTAACCGGTGGTCCGAGGACTGGTAAAATCGGCTGAATGCCAGAGCCGACAAGTGTTTGGATTTGGCTTGTTTGGTTCAGTGCTGAACCAAGGATTCAGAAGTTAGTAAGAAAAATAAAATTTTCGTAAAAATTAATACATTGTTGAATATGAACAGTAGAACTACATCATTTTTAAATTTTTTCCTCCAAACAGTTGGTGGTCTGTGGCAAAAACAGATATTTTGCAAAATGGTCCCTTATTACTAAAAGGTTAAGAACCACTGTTCTAAGGGCCTGCATGGCTAATATAATTCATAAGATAAACTCATGAAGATTTCATTCTAACTGTATTGACGCTTTGCGAATGTTTCGGATCGAGATACGACAAAATATTATGACACGTGCGTAGAGTTTGTGAGCATGTTTGGTGTAAACATTATAGCATGCAAGCCAATCGTATCTTTTACTAAATTAAACAATTTTCCTCAAACAACGTGAATAATCCAAATAAGACATTTGTCTCATTATTTCTTTAGTAATCAACGACTTTTCTGTAGTTTTTTTTTTTAATAATTCAAATGTAATTTACGTAACTGGGGAAAGTTTGTTCAGTTTGGAAGATAGAATCAAATTTTCTCGGAAATTGATAATTTTTCGTATTGTACGTATATTGAAATATTACTGTAAGTAAATAACTGGAAAAATGTGACTACTTTACAGCGACTGTTCATAAATTTGAACCTCTGCTCTAAACATGTAATGGTTTGAAAAGATGTCATATAAAAGGCACATTTAATAGTCAATATGATCTTCATTATAAGGTATAACTAGCCATTAATTGTAATTAAGTCACTAATCATTCGTAAAAATCTTAAATTGTTTGTTTTGATCAAAATCTGGTAATTTCTGGTGTGAAGAGGGTTTAAATTTAGTATTTGATGTTTTAATATTAAGGCAGTTGTCCCACTTTACGCTCGAGGAATATATGCATTACACTAATATGATATCAATATAATGCCATGTCAATAAAAAAGATGCATATACCAATATGACATCAATATAAGTTTAATAATAGTAAGAAAGTGGTGATTGCCCAGTTGGTTAAATAACCAGTCTTGTAACTGGAAGGTTGTGGGTTCAAATCCTGATTCGGGCTTATACCACTAAATACGACTTTTCGATTTTTCGTTAATTATCACTTGCTCAGCGGTGAAGGAAAACATCGTGATGTCTAAGTTTTCGAAAGGCATTGGGTCAGCGTGGTGGACTATGGCCTAAACCCACTTTGATATTTAGAAAGGAGGGCCCATTCCCCTTGGTGGGGACGTATATGGGCTGATGACGAATAATACATTTGAAATATCAAACTATACGTAATAGTTCCAAAGTGTATCGCTAACTGTTCACAGCGCCAGAAATCGCTCTCCGCTTGATTGTCGTAATTACAAGAGCTACCAAAGAAAAAACAATCTCTTATTTCTATCTCGTTAATCGTTGATGGTGGGACAACTGTTTAAGAGGGGTTTTACACTTCACAGCTATCTCGCTAGCAAATATTATTGCTTCCAGATTAAGCGAAAAACTGAAATGTAATAGGGCTTCATTAGCTCATACGAATGTATTTTTACATTTTTCTATATTCTGCAATATAGACGGTTTTATAAAATACGAAATAAGGCTTATGAAATAATCAAATTATGAAAAAACTTAAAGTTATATTAAGATGAACTTAGTGTTTTATAATTTATTTAATATAATATAATATGAAAATCATTATTTTTATGTCACAACGCAATGCCATGTAATTTGGCCAAAATAATGAGGAAACCTTTGTAACGTTTGTTTGGTTTAAGTATAATTTTTATTTGGGAATGTACTTGACTTTATGGGAATATATGTATGTGGTTAAGTACTTGATATTACCATAGACATGGTGGACAGGCGTAGGTGAAACTTGGAAATTATTGCCAAAAACAAAAACATCACAGACTGCTTCAGTAAAAACTAAATGTAGTTCAAGTTATTGTGTTATAAAATACACACATCAACACGTTCTAGGGATATTGCACGATTTATCATACAAAAGAGGTCTGTTTGAGAAGCTATAATAGCATACTCGAACCTGAATTTTCAATACTAGTCAATAAATTTAGTTTTACTTGAAATTTGTGAAAAGGTGACGGAAATGAAAAAAAAACCATTTTCATACAAAAAGCAGGCAAAAAGTGCATTTTCGTTTTCGTTTCCATCACGTTTTCACAAATTTCTAGTAGAACAAAATTGTTTGACTACAATTGAAAATTCAAGTTTAGCACTTGCTCGTCTGAAAATTATAGCCCTCCGTGTATCTCGAGTATGCTATTATAGCTTCTCAAACAGGCTTCTTTTGTATGAAAAATCGTGCCGTGTTGATGTGTATAATATTGTATAGTTTTCATCACATCTCAATCGATTTTGCATTTGTTTACCGTAACTGTGATATATAGTAGAAATTATAGAGCTTGCGTAGGTTAGGGCGATATGAGTTTTGGTAAAAATCCACAGAAATTCTATAGAAAAACATGTGGTCATATTTTTTTTATTCTTTGACATAACATTCCATTTGGACAATGGTATGAGTTTAATAATATGGCAGGGAGAAGTGTACAACATTCACAAATGTTGTACTACTCTAGCTCGAGTGTATAGTACAAGACGATGAGACGTTCTAGTCTATGGCAGCGCGAGTTAACTCGCTTGTCACGCGCGAGTAAGCCGACAAGGTGTCAAATTGCAATGAAAAAAGCAACCGAAAAGGTATTGTGCATTTCAGTTTACTACAGGTATGTTACTAAGTTTTTCGATGAACGTTTAACAAATTGTAACATTAGGTGGATAGTAACTTGCTTTTGTAATTTTTTTATAATTTACCTTTAAAAAACATCATCGGCAAGGGTTTTTGATGCCTGACATCTTTCTTGCGCTACTCGGATATATGTGCTCGTTCTAACGTACTCGAGTAAACTTTTTCTGCAATTCGACGTTACCTCCAATTAATGTTGGAAACAATCAAATCGCTTCCGTAAAACGAGTCTTCCTCTATGATTCCTTATTTCGCAACAAATCTTTCCATATTTATATTATTTATTGGTTTAATTGACTTCATATTTATTTTGGAAAGGGATTTCGATTGTATGGATAATTTTATTCAAAATCACACAAGGGCTCATTAAAAATATTATTAAGTTCTTTATTCTAAAATATCTCACTAATGCTTAGTTGAATAATGTTCATTATCAAATTTAAAAAAAAACGTGAAATATCATGCTGTAAACAAAGATCCCGATAAAAACTACACTCAGATTCTGAGAAACTACAATAATAAAGAAATATATGAACACTTCTGTGAAGATCCATTTTGTGATTAACATTAAAATTGTCCATAGAATAATTAAGGACACAACGTTATGACTTGACTTCATTAGCCTTCATTGTAGTAATTTAATAGTTTGATGATTTTTTTCTAATGCGATCAGTCGCATTCTCACATTTCACGTTATAACTAGAAAGTTCCGCTATTCACCGTGAGGGGAGCTTATTACTGCCAAATAGGTTTTTGGTGACAGTAATAATGTTGTGTCCTGTGAGAACCTACGAATATTTGAATGCTAGCGGCTAGTTTATTTATTTGTTATAAAATGTAATCGAAAGATCACTAGATTAGAGTTAGATTACACTTAGTACTTATAGTAATTTAATAGTTTGTTTAGTTCAATTTTACTATCATAAAGCGCCCTGTACACTATTCGCGAAGTTTTTGCGCGAAATAAAAGTACTTATTCGAATAACTTCAAGCTTCGGTTGATTTCCGTTCCCTGCTGGTTTTTGCTCAAAGTTAGGACTTTGTCTGAAGCTAACATAACGAAACTGATTCTTCTAACTTCGGTAAGGAACTTCGACGAGTAATGTAATTGGCGAATAAATCTAGAAATAAGATACATAATTGTACGTTTTTCATATGTTAAGAAAGTGTGAGTGCGTGACTCCCATGTTTAGACTGAAAAGATAAGTAACCACCGATCTGATTCGTTAGAGACGCCAAAGTTAAAGAGAAAATATTTTTATATCGGGGAAATGGGAGGCAATCCTAATGGTGGGTTTGTGGTTGTTCGGTTCAACTAAAACATTGATTCGAGATAACCAGCAGACGCAGCATAAAATCACTTTTGTCAGTTGTTTGAGGCTGTAAGTCTTCGCATTGGCCGCCATATTTGTACACTATCAAAAGTGGCGGCCAATACGAAGACATAAAGCTTTAATCTTCTCCCAAAAGTGTTTTATACTGCGGCCGCTGGCACACTATGTCAGCCCTCGGCACTTTACATAGTGTTAGCATTTTAACGTAACTGTGTCCCTTAAAAAAATTTACATAATTAGTTACCAAATCGAACAGAAAGTGAAATTGTAATACATTTCAGGCTGTGATTCGAGTGTCTTCTCACATCCTATTGTGTAATTCCTGGGCTCTGTTTCATAAAGCTACAATTATAGTTAAAGAAGAAATAACTGGTAACACAGAATCACAGTTCGTGACCATGATTGTTCGAGATTACGAGATTCAGTCAGGGTTTTTAAGATATTTCCCAGGGTTTTTTGGGGTATTTTATTTATTTATTTTATTCCATATAAGATGGGTTAACTCTTGACCTCAATCTTGACCATAAGGTCAAAGATGAGGTCGACAATGGAGCGAGTTAACCCAGAAAATGCCTATAAAGGCACTGGTACTCCCACGCACCGACGGATCATTCACAGCAAGCTGTTTGGCGTCGGACTTCGGTAGGAGGGTGGTCGCAAACCAGACGGCCCTTTCAATAAAGTATCAACTAAATTTTTGTCTGTCGATGTTAGTGTTCAAACTTGAATAGCCACCGTGCGTACCTGTATTAGTCTCGTATGTTTCTTTATTAAATACTAGCTTTTCGCCCGGGACTTCGTTCCCGTGGGAATTTTCCCGTCAATTTTCCAATGTTTTTAATAGTTATTCTGCTATTCGGGACGGAGAGAAATACAACAAATCAAAAACCATGGCAATCGGTCCAGCCGTTCTCGAGTTATAAGTGTTGTAACAAACACGACTTTCTTTTATATATATAGATTGTTGATGTATACCAGCATTTCTCGGTAAACTAATAACCAGAAACATGTAGCTATATATATATATATATGACTATGAAACAGGGCCCGTGTTTAATGTACTATTTTAAAAAAAATCCGCTAGTGCGTAACCCGTTGCATTAAATCCTTGTTGTGATAAATCCGTGCGCACATTTTTGTTACAGTTGTTTTTGTGAAGTTATGAAATAATGCTCGTTGATTGAAGCCATAAAGAGGTAGTCAGTAAATTGTAACTCTCGGGAGGCAAATCATGTGATGGCTGGATGTGATACCTTACGTGTTATTAAGGCTAGGTGTTTAGCGCTATTGTGAAGGGCAACTTTTAATTAATTAGAAAAAGGTGACGAAATTAATGAAGGAAATAATTTAAAGAAACAAAAAAAAACTTAATTTTAATTGTTTTTTTTTAAATTTTGAATTTCATATTAGCAGAATATTCGCCAATGCCTAGTTCATGATGAGGGAAACTAGAGATAATTTTCCACTATCAATTTAAATACGTAGTGTTTTTTTTAGGTAAAATGCACTAAAATTCAATGAGAGATTTCAACTTTTTCTGGTCAAGCAAACTGACAAAAATAGGTGTTCGATTTATAAAATATTATATTTTTTTCGATATCATGAAATGCTCGTAATTTTTCCTTTAATTAAATTAAGAGTATTATCTCACTGTCGTACTCAGAGACGTCAATTAAAGTTAAGAAGTAATTAAATGTCATGCTATCCGTGTTTATATATATCAACAAGAGTGAAAGAGACAACATCAGAGTTTAATAGTACTTAACTTTAATTGACGTCTCTGAGTACGGCAGTAAGTCTTTTTTTCCCATACAAACGGCGTCAATGGAATATCCCCTAAACGTCCACGGATCCATGTGAAGTTTTGGTATATTATCAGAAACACCAAAAACTAGGTCCGTAAGATATTTGAGACTAAAAGTTAGCATTTTTCGCCAAAAAATTCTCAATATTCAAGGGGTCACTGTTGAAAAACTAAGCACAATTTCGGAAAAAACAAAACGTACGAAACGAACCTCGTTTATACGCTTACAAAAACGTACGATTTCATTAAGTTTTTGGGGTACTAATTCATTTACGCCTAAATTTTGGAAATAAAACTCGGCATTTCGCCGGAAAGCTGCAATTGTCCCTTTCGCACAAGTCTGAGGCGGATGGTCGATATCGAGACAGCATGAAAAACAACTGAGACGCTCATCGTAAAATGGTTTTCAATAAGAATACTTTATTGAAAGGTAATAAGTATTTATTTTCTCGGCCAAGAAGCGTAGCTTTTATTCCTTGTCTCTGATTAATTCAAAGATGCCCAATGACATGAATTCTGCTGCCCAAAAATTAAATTGGTTACTGGGTCACTTATCCTCGTTTTTTTTCAATAATAAAGAGTTTGTGTGACCGAGAACGAATTTTAATTTTGCGCGCAACATTGTAGTCGTCACTATTTATGTGTAAGTTAAATTCCTATATTTTATTAAGACGTGCATTTGTTGTAGAAAGATTTATTTATTATTTTATAACATTGGTATAGTTTAGCAGTTTTACTCTATACAGGTTGAAAAAGAACCTCTTAGCTTTATTGAAAATCCTGAACCAGTATCATTTACTGAACACTTTTTTTTTTGGGGGTGGGGTATTTTTTTTTCCTAAACGTAGCCACCACTCGGGCGCACCCCCCGAGCGCTACCCGCACCCCTCGCGTGCCTGGTGTAGGAGTAATGTCTACGTTTAGGAAAAAAATGAACTATTCCCATTGAAAAAAATTTTTTTTTTGAGTGATACTGGTTCTGGATTTTGAATATAGCTAGGAGGTTCTTTTTCACCCGGTATAAATAAAGTTACACATTAAAGCATGTCAAGCTTGATAAAATCGTTTTGTAATGGTCTTAGCCAGCCGCTTCTTTTAACCGTAATACATTTATGTTATACATAATATAACTTTTTATCTTATTACTTATGTATTATTTTTATTTGATTTATTTTAGTGACAGGAAAAATAAATAAATCTTTCTATAACAAAAAGCTAGTTAAGTTTATCGTAATTTTGTAAGTATGTATACCAATATAACATTAAATCTCAAATATATATCGTGTTTTATTTCAATAGTATAAATAAAACCACCCAAAACTTGTATACAATATGGCTAAATATTTATTAAAATATTTTAAAATAATATAACAAAATAATATGGATACACAAGTACTTAATTAATAAAGGCACCGTTTCATCTTAAAACTATATTTGAACAAAAATGGACGGACTATAATTTCAATTAATTCCTTTTTTGTACACAAATCTTTTCTAAATATACACATAAAGTAAAAACATTGTATAATAATACCTATCACGATCTTAAGTACGAGATTACAATTAATACTGTAAAAATATATTTAATTTAATAAAATATTATGATTGATTGTAAACCAAATTTATCTATTTGTGGTAAGATTTCATCTAAATAAATTAAGATAATGGAATGTAAATGTATATGAGTAAAATAAACAATATATATGCGTGCGTTTGCAATAAGTTAACAGGTATACTAATAATCAATCATTATCATCATACTCATACTGTATTATAAAACAAAGTCCTCCACTGCGTCTGTATGTCTGTTTGAACGTGATAAACTCAAAAACTACTGAACGGATTTTCATACGGATTTTATCAATGGACGGAGTGATTTAAGAGGAAGGTTTATGTGTAGTATCCATTCCCAAAATTCCCACGGGAACGAAGTCCCGGGCGGGAAGCTAATTAATTATATTAGATTGGGTCAAATATGCATATACAAACTGTCTATTTCAACACGAAATGTTATACCGGTACTCACCGTCAGTGGCGCTGTACGATTTATCACATTACTTTTATGCAACGGTAAAATTCATGGTTTTCTTCTTATTGTATAGGTATAATCAAGTGTGACGAACTTTACTTACCCTGGTGTCAAAGTTTTCAAACCGCCAAATGGCCTCTGACTTGGTTTTAACGACTATAGTCAATGGATTTATTTATTACAATATTGTAAAAGTGGGCCTGCCATGAATATACAAAAATACTGACTGTGGACCAGACTCACACCACCATTAAAGAAGAATTAAAAAGATTGGGGGGAGGTTTGCCTAACGACACAAGGAAGAAAGTTACATCAACTTAAAGATTGTTTTGTACTACATTTTGATTAGACTAACAATAAAAAACTTTTTTTATTCGCCTTTTTAGGACCCCAGAGGGGTCCACTGCTGGTCAAAGGTGGATATTCTTTATCCACGCAGTCCGGTCTTGCGCTATCTCCTGCCAGTTCTATGTAACGGGACTAGTTCGTCGCACCATTTTTGAAGTTATACTTCTTTAGGCGCGTTATGAAAAAATGATGAGAGTGAAATTTTAAGATGCGCGCGCATCTGTGACACAAAATTAACAGTATGAAGCTAGGCGCGTTATGAAAAAATGATGAGAGTGAAATTTTAAGATGCGCGCGCATCTGTGACACAAAATTAACAGTATGAAGCTGTCTGCTTAACCGCTCAAAGAAGTATAACTTCTCACGCGCGTACATAAGTACACGCACCCATTTTTTTTTTGTGGGCTCTCTCGTCTTCTTACGCCTGATTTTCTTTTGCCACAATTAATAATAATAAAAAAAATCTAACAAAAGTTTACATATTTACATGAATAGCAGCGCCACTGGCGGTAAATAGTAAAACTGTAATTTCACATATTTTGCAAGAAAGTCAACTTAGGGCTAGCGCGCACGGGCAACTTTTGTGTTCGTGACAAAAACGTGCGGTGACAGTTTTGTCACTGGCTTGTTCGCTGGTACTAAAAATGTCACCCAGTTGTCATGTCGTAACAGGCGCACATCTCCATTCATATCCATGGACTTCTTAAGAGTGACAAAGCAGTCACGGACACAAAAGTCGTTCGTGCGCGCTAGCCCTTATGGTAGGTACACTGATTATTAAAAACAATATTTCAAAAAAAAGATATAACGTAAAACAGTTGTAAAAAAAAATAGATAAAACAAAAAGCACTCCTCATGTCATACACACTTGATACCAACCTTTATAATAAGCATATCATCTTTGACGAACCCGTTACGGATGACGTCACTTACCACTGCGTACTCCGTGTATCCGAATCCTCGTACGCAGATTTCCGCGGTCGGTTTTCTGAACGCGATAAGGTTTGAGTTAGACATCATGGTGTCACGCTGGCTCAACTCTGGACTGTACTGGTTGATCATGGCGAAGGAGATCCGGCCGTTGAAGGGCCACTCGAGACAGTCGTCGTTTTCAGTCTTCATAAGATGCACGTGTAATGCGAAACAGAGCGGGTTTTGAGGGGATACGTTTAGGCGTACGCAGAATCTATGGCAAGAAAAAAAAAAGTTAAATTCATAGCAATAAATATTTTCATTCATTCATAGCTTTGCACGTGTGGTCAAGTATACAAGTGTCAGGATGAAAATAGAGCTATCCTAGGTCAGATATGAAAGCAAACTGTGACTGTTAAACTACAATATACAGGGCTTTAGGTAAATCACTTTCAACCTCTCGGGTGGTAAATCAGTCCATGAAACTAAACAACTTTCCCAAGGAACAAAGGTCGAAGTATGAAAAAAAATGTTGATTTCCCATACAAAATGCGCTAGCAGCTGACGCAGTTTGTATGGGAACTAAAAAAAAAATTCGTATTCCGACCTTTACTCCTTGGGAAAGTTGTTCAGTTTCATGGACTGATTTACCACTCGAGAGGTTGAAAGAGATTTACCTAAAGCCCTGTAGAGGCACAGTATTTGTATAAAAATTTTAACGGATTGTAAAAAAGGAAGAGGTTCTCAATTCGACTGGTTTTTTTTTGTAAGTTTGTTACGCGGTTACTCTGCGAATTGTCGGCCAATTTTATTTTTTGTTTGTTTGAAGGAGTATAATTTTGAAGTGGCCTGTATAAATGTTATCGAAATTGATTCAGCGTTTTATAAAAAATCAACAAAAAACACATACACATTATATTTAGATGATGTTTTGGTTTGTGGTTATCTGCTGATAGGCATTATATCGATTGAGTCTGATGATTCTTTGGTTTTTGACGTTAACAAATTAAGATATCTCACAATACCAACCTAATTTGATAGAATTACCTTTCGTAAAATCCTCCCAAAATTACGGGATAAAGTGTTTTTATATTCTATTTTAAATACTAGGTTTAAATGTTGGAGTAAATAGGCATCTTCTGGGTGAGCTTGCTACATCCTCGACCACATCTTTGCCCTTGAGCTAGATTGTCATTAAGAGCGAATCCATCTATACTAATATTATAAAGAGGAAAGAATTGTATTTTTTATATTTTTGTATGTAACGAATAAACTTAAAAACTACTGGACCGATTTCAAAAATTCTTTCACCATTAGGATGCTACATCATCCCTGAGTAACATAGTCTACATAATTTTCCCAAATTCCCGCGGGAACGAAGTCCCGAGCGGGATGCTAGTTCTCTATAAAAAAAACTTATATTTTTTTATAGGGGGTTAAAAATGACATTCCATACCTGTACCCATTCGGCGAGGTATAAAACCCAGGGCTATACAACATCTTAAAGTGATCTTTCAGCATGGCGTCGCACCTAGCTTTAAAATTATCTATCCTCCATATGTAGTGTCCCATGCAGTATCGCAGTAACATCTCGTTATTCTGTTTCATCTTGGCCACGGCGAAGGCGGACAGCTGTTTCGATATGTTCGCTATCACTATGTCTTGTTCACGGTTCCTCTGTTCTAGAACCACTACGCGTTCGTATAAGGCCCTGGGGAGAAAATTTTGGCAGTTTGTAAACGGTTCTTACCACTTACAATCAATTTGCAATAACACCAGTGCGATCAAGATAGATAGATAAAAACTTTATTGCGTACTTAAAAAGGTAAGAAAAAACATACAATACAAACTTAAAACCAAAAGTATGAACAAAGAGTATATAAAAAACTATCGTTTTTGAGTGTGAATCTTTTTTTTATATAACAAATGGATTTGCTCAATTCTTAGAAAAATGGCGTCCACGATTTCGTGATATTGCCAACGTCTAAGGTCCGTATTTACAATACGCGACTAAGACTCTGATCTATACTTAAGTAGCAGTCGTCTTTGTCATTTTGATAGTGAGAGAAAGAGACAATCAATACTTAAGTATAGATCAAGGGTTGAGTCTCCTTCTGTAATACGGCCTAAGTTAGCTAGCGTTTTCGACTACAAATAAATTAGTGTTGGATTTTGATTTAGCTACATTTTATTTCGCTTCCCGTCCAGCGACATAGAAATAAAAAAACTGGATTTAAATGTTTTTTTTTCATAATTAAAGCTTTGGCAACAAGGCCATCAGCTTAAAAGCAAACATAAAACAAGAAGTAAACTTAAGCTACTGTAGTATTTTACCTAATAAGCGCGCTGGTATTGTTGAGTGGTTTGGGCGCGCTCTGTCCGTCCTTGTCTGGCGCCTCCCACAGGCTCATCGCCTCCTGCTCTTTGGGGTCGAGGCTCGCGTTCGATATGTCGCTGTTTAGTTTCATCTCTGAGTACGCGTTCATAAGCAACTGAAATAATGAATAGAAACTTGACCAGTTTGTAAAGATTGTTAAGTGAAGGATAATTATTTTTCAACAGCTCATGTATGTCCCCATCGAGGGGCACGCGCCTCTCTTCGAAACACGAAGGGGATTTAGGCCATAATCCACCATGCTGGCCCAATGCGGGTTGGGAAGGATAATCATGAATTAAATAAAAAGTTCTTAACCCGTCGCGCGCTTGTTTACGCACCGTTCGATACAAATCCTGCACACACGGTTATGCAAAATCACGCGAGGGTTTAACAGCTCGAAGGGTTGCGTTTAATATAACATTATATTTTTTAATGATAGTTGACAATAAATAACCATTGACGGTAAAACAAAATGCGTTCGTCTCTTTGCATCCGACGTTGTGGAACGCTGTCTACATTAGCTACATATATTTTCTTAACACTCTGAGTGAGTACAAATGATTTAAATACTCATGAACATATGGCACAACTGATATAAACACTCACGCACGTATGACACAAGTGATTTAAATACTCATGCTCATATGGCACAACTGATTTTAATACTCACACTCATACGGCACAAGTGATTTTAATACTCACACTCATACGGCACAAGTGATTTAAATACTCACACTCATACGGCACAAGTGATTTAAATACTCACGCTCATATTCATATGGCACAAGTGATTTAAAAACACATATGGCACCAGTGATTTAATAAACACGCTCATATGGCACAAATGACTTCAATATTCACGCTTATATGACACAAATAATCTAAGTACTCACACTCATATGGCTCTGTATGTCGGCATGCAGATGCTGGTTCATGTCGTCCTGGCTGTCGAACGTCTCCTTGCAGCCGACGCTGTGGAAGGCGCAGGGCACTCGCACGTCGGGCGCGGATGACGCTTCGGGCTGGTTGTACTCGCATGACGCTATGTGCGCGTCGAGGTCTAGAGGAGTCACTTTGACTGTGCAACCTGCAATTGTTTTTTTGAGTTGTTTTATTTTTTTTTCAAATAGAAGATTTACCATTCTCATACAATAAGTTACCATTCTCATACAATAAGTTTCTCATACAATAGTAAATAAGTTACCATTCTCATACAATTTTGTAGCTGCAAACCCACACAAGTACTAGACATTCCCTTGTATCGTAATTATGTATGTTTTATTGTAACATACTGAATGGATATATATTTATATATTTGTATGTATTTAATGTAACTTTAACTTATTTGAAGTAACATCCTGAATGTTCTATGAAATAAAGATATTTTAAATTGAAAAAGGTACAAAAAAAAAACAAATTCTGTAGAGAAACAAACCAAGACAAGACAGAAGCCATTTGGTGGTTGAAAATTCTGAGGGTCAGTCAAATTCGCAACATACTTGATTATACCTTCATCCTTACTAATACTATATAAACGCAAAAGTTTGTATGTATGGGTTTGTTACTCTTTCACACTCAAACCGCTGGACCAATTTTGATAAAATTTGGTATGAATGTAGCCCTTGGAATAGTAGCAAATTAAAATTAAGGTTGTGATGATGTTGATTTTTTTTGTGTTCACTTAAATTACCTTTTGCAGCAAATGGACAAGACATCCTTTGTTCTTGAATTTCTCGTTTTGTGTAGTTGTCGGGGAATATGTCTACTTTCATGCTTAAGTTTATATTGTCGATGGGGCAATGCCCACTATTCCTGTAGAAAGAAAGAAAATTTTATAAATTGATTATCCTAAGACTGCACCACTTTCAAAAACTTCAACTGTATTTTTTTTAGCAGTGAAACCATTGAGTATTCATAAGATATTGTAACAAACATTAAGGAAATTCACATAACTTTAATAATAATAATAATAATAATAAAGCTTTATTTATTCCACATGCATTCAATTAAAATTAAAATTACAATGTCACTTTCATTTAAATTAGAAATTACAAAACACAACATTTAATTTGTAATAATAAATATTTCATAATAATAAATATTTCATGCATTTTTTATTTTTTTATTCTTCCTTTTCTTCCTCTGTGGACCCCTTACGGGTAAAAGCCTCCTCCAAGTTAAGCCACTTGTCCCTTTCTCTGGCAGCCTCCATCCATTGCTGGCCTGCCACTTTCATCAGTTCGTCCGCCCATCTTGCATTTGGTCTGCCTCGAGCTCTGGCGCCCAGTGGGCCTTGCCATTTGGTTGCTTTCTGTGTCCATCTGTCGTCAGTATACCTGGCCACGTGTCCCGCCCATTTCCATTTCCTTTGTAAAGCAAAAGTTAATGCATCGGTTACTTTGGTTTTCCTCCTTATTGTTGTGTTTCTCACTCTGTCTTTTAGTTTTATGTTTAGGCAGCTTCTTTCCATACTCCTTTGAGTAGTTTGGATCCTATTTCTAGTTTTTAGATTAAATGTCCAAGTTTGGCAGCCGTATGTGAGGCATGGTAGAATTTCTGAGTCCATGACAATTTTTTTGATGTGTAGTGGTAGTTGAGACTTGAACACTTCCTTATGACCCCAGTACTTCTTCCATGTAATTGCTATTCTTCTTTCAATTTCTTCTGCTCCTCTTTCCTTACCAAAAGAAATCTGTTTACCTAAGTAGATGTACTTGTCCACAAACTCTAATTGTTTGTCCTTGATGTAGATAGGTGAAGCATGTTGATTTGTCATGATTTTTGTTTTCTCAAAGTTCATTTTTTCCGGTTCCGGTTGTCAAAACGTCAACATGATTGTAATTTGCTCCCGCATATTTGCGTAGAAAGTGTGGAAAAAACTTCGAGTTTTCATCAACAGTGCCGTGTAACAAACAGTTAAAGCACCCGTTCATCGATTTTTCAAAAAATTTTCAAGCAAAATACGAAGAAATTCGGTGAATCAGTGCAAAAACCATCACCGCGAAGGGAATTTGAGGTTAACCATAGACTCAGTGCAGTGTAGAAACAGGGATTTGACATTTGCCGCCAAGGGTACCAACCTAGCAACCGACGAAGAAGTTACGTTACGTTCCGTTCTACGAAAATGGCCGAGGCCCAACTGTCACCCGAGATGTCGCTACTGCTACAGCTTGTATCCGAAAAAATGGAAGCACAAACATTAAAGTTAACAGAAAATATAACCTCAAGCTTGTTGCGAAAATTAGATGAAAAAATACAACCACTTACTGAAGAAAATGAAAGATTGAAGCTACGAGTGGAGATTTTGAATAAAAAAGTAGAATTTCTCGAATCTCAAAATAGGAAAAACAACGTAATTATACACGGAATACCAGAACCGACAAACGAACAACGCGAAGATTTAAAAACTCATGTAACAACAATCATAAATGAAATCGATGTGCAAATCGAGGAAGGCGACATAGACAGAGTTCTCAGACTAGGAAAGAAGACAAACACAGAAGGGAAGATCAGACCAATTCTACTAGCAACTACAACTTTAAATAAGAAAATACAAATCTTGAAGAACAAAATGAAAATGAAAAGTGGTACCTACATCACACAAGACTTAACTAAAGCTGAGCAACAAAAGAAAAAAGATACCAAAGCTACCAACACAAAAGATAAAAGAAAACGGTCGGAGACCCCAAGCCCTCAAAACACAGACAAACAGGAACCAAAAATTAAAAAAGTCGACGCCTTTCAACACATGCGGGAAAGACAATACTCGCGATCGGAAAAAAATACATACAGAAAACAATAGTCAACAAAAACCAATATGCATCGCAAGAAAACATCTCCCAGTACGGCCGGTCACCGCGGGAGAGATTGACCAAAACCCTCCAAAGCTTAGTGCCAAAAAGAAAGCCCTAATATATATCTGTACCTTGAATGTGAAATCACTCTCAACAGAACCAAAACTTTTAGAATTAAAGGCAGCGTTGCAAAACATTAACCACGACATAGTGGGCCTATGTGAAGTTCGCCGACTGGGTGAAAAAATTACAGAAGACACCTGCTACATTATGTACTACCTAGGCCAAACGAAAGGACTCTATGGAGTGGGTTTTCTAATTAAGAAAAAACATAAGGAAAGCATCAAAAAATTCATAGGAGTTTCTGAGAGAATATGTGTCCTTGAAATTGAACTGGAAAAAACACTATTTGCAATTATACAGACATACGCGCCCACTGAAAGTTCCTCCCAAGAAGAAATCGACAATTTCTACAAAGACCTAGCGAAGGCCCACGACTCGACTACCTCAAATCACATTATCACAATGGGAGACTTCAACGCCCAAATAGGAATACCCAAGAAACATGAAAACTCAAACACCGGCAAATTCGGATACGGTAAAAGAAACAAGCGAGGCGAAAGACTCATCCAGTACGCACAAGAATATAACCTAAAAATTGTGAACACCATGTTTAAGCTAAAGCCAAAAAACAGATGGACGTGGAGATCCCCAGACAAAAACACGAAAAATGAGATAGACTTTATTCTGACCAATAAACCAAACTTAGTCTCTAACTATAAAGTATTAACATCCTTCCCTTTCGGTTCAGACCATAGAATGCTGAGAGCCACGTTACATATGAAACAGGCCAAGAAAAGCAGACGCAACTATTCCAACACATCAAGTAAACTAAAAGTAATGTACAATCAAGAGTCTTACCTAAAGAACCTTGACTACTATATACATAACTTAATAAAATCACACCATGAGTATAAGGCCGAAGAATACTGCCAGGAAATTGTGACCGCCATACAACAGAGCTTAAAAAACAAGAAAAGCACAGAAAAATGCAATATCCTGTCTGAAGACGCGCTAAAGCTCATGAAGGAAAGAAATAAACTTCAGAACAAGCCAAATTTAACAAAAATAGACAAAGAAAACCTAAAGAAACTCTATAAAAGCACAAACAAGGAAATAAGAAGATGCTACGATGCTTACAGAATTAACAACTTACATAGACATCTCGAAAATTCTAGATCAGCAAAAAAAGCCTATAAAGAACTGAACAGAACAAAAAGCTGGATTCCATCCTTACAGCCTGGCTCTACCAAGAACATGACAAGAACAGCAATTATAAATACAGCTACAGAGTTTTATTCCAAATTATACAGCCTACCAGAGTCACAAAAGCAGGAGCACATTGTCACCCATATGAAATATCCCCCAATTCAAGAGCTTTCTGAACCTGAAGTATTGAACCAAATAAAGAAACTTAAATCGGAGAGAAGCCCAGGACCAGACGGTGTTGCAAACGAACATATCAAGTATGCTAAAACCTTGCTATTGACTCCAATAACCCTTCTGTTTAACAAGATTATCAAAGAAGAAAAAGTGCCTGCATCATGGACGGAATCGGAAATTATACTGTTGTATAAAAAAGGCGATCCAGCAGACATAGGAAACTATCGCCCCATAAGTCTTATGTCATGTCTCTATAAACTATTTGCTGCCTGCTTACTAGAAAGAATATATCCAACAATCGAAGCACAACAACCGATCGAGCAAGCCGGATTTAGAAGTGGTTTCAGCACCATCGACCACATTCAAGTAGTTGACCAAGTGATAGAGAAATATATGGAGTTTCAAAGACCGCTGTACTTAGCTTTCATAGACTATAAAAAAGCTTTTGACTCCATACTACATGAGAGCATTTGGGAAGCCCTGAGAGCACTTAATGTTCACGAAAAATACATAAACATCTTAAGAAATATATATACCAGAAGCACGAGCAGAGTCAAGCTAGACAGAACTGGTGAAAAGATCAAAATACTAAGAGGAGTAAGGCAGGGCGACCCCATCTCTCCAAAAATCTTTATAGCGGTCCTCCAACACATGATGGATAAACTACCATGGTCCACACAAGGCATACGCATCAATGGGAAACTCCTAAGTCACCTAAGATTCGCTGATGACATAATACTATTTTCCGAATCTGCACATAACCTCAACAAAATGATAAACGAGCTACACCAGTCAAGTTTGGAAGTTGGATTGGAAATGAAAATGAACTTTGCCACATAACTTTACTTCACCTAATAAATCTCAGTCGGTTATGTTACGATTACCTCAATGGAATCATTTATTGTTATTATTATTAAATAACAAATTCCAAAGATTATTAATGGATGTTTAATGTCAAACTTTTGCATGTTAAAGTTGCCAACAGAACTTTTGCATGGAACTCGGGTACTTATCTTTAATTTTTACAAATAATACTGAAAACTCACTGAAGCCATGACGTAATGCAGTTTTTGCAGAACTTGTGTCCACAGGTAGTGATGACGGGGTCCCGCAGCCAGTTGAGGCAGACGGGACACTCGTACCGGGACTCCGGTTGGTCGCTCAGAACCGTCTCGTTCAGGGCTTGTATGCCCATAGGCTGGCGGTAGGAAATATCAAATTGTGCTTGTTATGCATAGAACTTGTGGTAGGGTGAAATGGTCCCAAATAAGTGGACCGATCACCCACCTGTGCCTGACGGGTATCCCCAGATAGATAGAAAGATAGTTGGTAGTTTCACTTGTTTACCTTTTCTGTGTAATAAGATGAATTTAGTGGGTATATGTAGATTTAATGTTTTATTGTCACTTAACATTCATTAAAATTAAAGTTATTTTAAATGTAATGCTGTCCTCTTTTACATCAATAACACCGAAAGTGACAGTATGACATTTGAAGTGGCATTAAATGGACATTTTTGCAACTGGGTGTAAGTCAAACTAGTTAGACAATTTTTACCTAGATAGAATAATAAATTATAAGATAGAATAATAAATTAAAATTGTATAAACAGGTACCTAATTGTATTCATGTAGATAACGGAAGAATTGCATTCTCTGTTTTATTTATTTTTATTTGGGAATAAATTATTTTATAAATTGGTTTTCACAAATTAAAACTGGTTTCATTACGTCTTTAATGAATTATTATCATTAGCAAACATGTTTTACTACCTAATTAGGCCCAAGGAAGGGCTAGTACATCCTAAACAACACAAACTTAACTTCGCACTATAGGTGTTCCATTCTTTTATTTAATTTTTGACAGTTGCTTTAGTTCTATGGTGGGATAGAATGTAACTAATTTGTTTTTTTTTTTTAAACCAAGACATGTAAAGCTTTTTAAAGGCTTTAATAATAATAAACCTTTTATTTTCCGAAATTTACATATAGTGAAACAAATACATATTGAATAAAATGTCTTATAAAATGTCTCTTATTTCAGTGTGCTTTACGGCAAAGGCCTCCTCCAACTCTTTCCAATGTTTTCTGTCCGCCGCTACTCTTTATCCCTTGGATACCAAACTGTGACCCACCCCTTTTGCTTGCTCCACTTTTCCTTTCTGCAGGGGAGCATATGTCCAGTCCATCTCCATTTGAGTTGATCAATACGTGACACTATGCCTGTTAATTTTGTCTTGCACCTGATGTCTGTACTTCTGACTTTGTCCATTAGTTTCAGGCCTAGCATGCTTCTTTCCATGCTTCTCTGGCATCTTGCTAGTTTGTCTCTATGGCTTTTTGTCAAAATAGGATGGATGAATATGATTAAGTAGTTAACATTGATTTTAACACTCATTTCAAAGTTTACTTTCACGAAAATGTGTTCAGTTACGTTCGAAAGCAACTGTCAAAAGTTATATAAAGGAATGGAACTCCTACAAAACTTTTTAATGCTACTAACCATCTTAGTTTCACGTCACTCTCAAGTAACACATTAATATAAATTTTACAAGTTCCTAAGTAAGTTTTTCAGCAATAACATTACAATAGTGGCCTTAAAAATCACTAAAAATATAATTGTAACTTAAATTTAGACTCTCTATGTCAATCAAGTACTTAAGTAAAACAGTATTGGCTTATGGTTTGGAGAAAAGTTGAGCACTTATTTTTAAAGTCTTAAAATGTTTTCATAAAGATCTCTTTTGGACAATGGTTGTTTTCATTTTCTTGTCTTGAACTCGATACACATATGAATAGGTAGATTCTATAATATCACAGACGTCATAAATCGTTGTTCGTTTCGTTTCTTGTATTTGTAAAGCGAGTAAAACTCAATCTTAACCAAAGTTGTAAACTAGGTTAAAGAAAACACTTACCGCGATTCCTTCTGAGGCGTCTTTTGTTCTACTCCGGTCCATTTGTAAACCAAACACTTATGTACTCTAAACAAAAAACAATTGAATTTCAACTTTTTCTATTATTTTCTTTGAGAAATTCGGAAACGGTCAGCTGGTCGAAAAAACCTGCCAAAAAATAGGCTGGCATTCATGTGTGGTGACGTCATTGTGATGTAATGACTCATTCTATCCTTTATTTTCCTTCGTTTAGGCAGGTTGAGTAAAGGAAAGAGAAGTTTAGTGACGTCACTGCGAGTTTGACAGCTCTGTTGGCTTCTTAATTTTTTTAAGGCAAAGGTTACATCCGTATTGAGCCTATTTTTCTTGGTGCCGCGATGCCGCCGATGCGCCACGCCAATCGTCATTTTGTTTAATAACAAGTTATTTTATAAAATACATATTTTAGTACATTAAAGGTTGGCTAAATGCCAACAAAAAAAAGCCGTTTAGAAATGCGGCATAGTTCGATTGGTGAAAGAACGCCGAAATAGCTTCGTTGCGAAATAGAAACTATATACCTAAGGCATTATAAAGGCTGCAGCAGGCGTTAGGTATCATCCATCTTTGTGGGCCCTGGAGGACTATATTCCGGATGGTACAGGTGAATACGATTGATTTCATTTTTCAAATTGATTTTCATTGGGAGGTTATTAGTAAAAAAAAAGAAAATTAGGCGCGAATGGGACTTGAACTTGAAATCGAGACCACGACCCCAGGATTAGATCTTCTGGTGCGCAAATCCAGCGGATTCCTAAATGTACTTAGGTACCTATTTTTAAATTGAATTTTAATTTAAATCAGAGACTCACTGTCAAATGATGATATGAAGCATTCAAAGAGATGTAATCATTACCATAGCATTCGTATATTCGATGAGGACAACCGCGGACCAGTGGCCTGATTTTTGAAACAATAGAATTCCAATTCGCTTACGAATTGACAAGATTTGTATGAGATTCTCATGGGAATCTTGTCAGTTCGTATGCGAATTGGAATTCTATCGTTTCTTCTCTTATTCCTTGTGTAGGTACATGCTGCAAGACTGTGGAATTCTCTGCCACATACTGTCTGAGACAGCCCTTCCCTGGCTGTATTTAAGCGTAGAGTTAAAGAGCACTACCTTTCCCTGCAATAGGCTATATATTTATTTATGTATATATATATAGTAATATTTATGTATGTTTGTTATTTGACATATTTATTTATTATTTTTGTAGTAAAAGTTTAATTATAGTATAGTTTATGTAGGTATATTATGTATTTTGCACGCTCTATCTGCCTTTCCGATCAACTTTCCGTGGCTCGGGTTTGCTGGAAGAAATTTCTTTTTAGAGATAAGCTAACCTTTTGTGTCGTATTTCTGTTTGTGATTTTATATATATTTGTCATGTGTGCAAAGAACTGTAAATAAATAAATAAATAAATAAAAATATGTTTCCTGAAAGGTAGATAGGTATGTGGAATGATACGACCAGCGTTATCAATCAGTTTGTGAATATTCAGATGTGTAAAGAAATATAAGTCGTAATGTTAGTAATTTTATAGTATCTCATAACGTCCAAGTGTGGAAAAGCTCGCATAATGAGCAGTTCCCCCGAATCAATGTGGCCGCATGCTATACAGTCCCTATACCTACCTATCTTTATAACTCTAAAATTAAAAAAAATTGTATCACCCCGAAATTTATCGCTCAGGTATGACTTTTAAACGGCTGAACCAATTTTGATGAAACATAGCTACCATCTCGATTACGTCAGCTTATAAACAAAAAAAAACCGCATTGCAATCGGTCCGTTCGTTTATGAGCTACGATGCCACAGACAGACCCACAGACTCGTCAAACTTATAACACCCCTCTTTTTTGTCGGGGATTAAAAACTGAAATGAGCTCGCCGCCATCGTAAAGATTTTTTCGCAGCCATCATCAAAAATATAATCTAGCCAGATTCTACAGCTTTCTTGTCCGTTATTTTATCACTCAAATCATAATTACGAACATCTCCATTTAAACTAGGCACTTACTAAGCACACGGTATGCGAACATCGCAAGTAAAACGTATTATATGAACTAACCGTGAAATTTTATTAACCACTTTCGCTGATCAACAAAAATTTTAAATTTGCTTCTATAATAGTAACTGAGTGGACGATTTTTTGTTGTCTAAGTGACGGACGTTGCGTGATTTTTAACACTTCAGTTGAAGATTTAATAAAAGACTTAATAAGGTTTAAGAATTTGTAACATGTTTAGTCTAGAATCCATTTTAAGTAATGTTACACATTCGTAAGTTTAAAATGGCCTTAGTCTTAGTTGCAGCGCCTTTACGTGCTACCCTTTTTTGATTTTTTTGGTGTGTTGTGACAAGCAATAAAGATGTGAATACTGTTTAATTGTTTATCAACAGTATATAACTTTAATTTCTTTAAACTTTCTCTATTTGAACACATAATTAAATGCTAAAACGGGGGGGGGGGCTACCATCACCTAAGCGAAGCTGATACTGATTGAACGAATGATGAACGACTGGAATGATGTTCAATGTTCATTGCTGTGGTTATGTCGATTGTGTTATGTGTTATGCTGAATAATTACGATTTATGTCGATAATCATGGTTTCCTTATAAAGAAGCAATCGAAAACATTCCATTCGTTTGCCCATCATCAGCTTCGCTTAGGTGGTAGCCCCCCAGGTCTAAATTCGCGTATATTTCATGTTTTACCAATTTCCCGACGTTTATCCTGTTTATCCAGTGTCGGCCGGTTTGGTCGAGTGGTAGTGACCTTGTTGGTTCGATTCCCAGTCGGGGCAAATATTTGTGTAAAAAGCAGATGTTTGTTCTCAGGTCATGGGTGTTCGTGTCTGTTTTTATGTTTGTTCTAAGGGACCCACGCCACGGCCTAGGGGAAAACCTTAGTGTGACCCTTTGGGTGTGAAGCGTTAAAAAAATTTACTCCGCTTTTTGATGCCATAGAGGGACGCGAGGGTTTTGCTGTATTGACAATACGACAATACAATACAATATACTTTATTTGCACACAGATCATATAATATTGCTTTAGACATAATATTGTAACTGGAATTGATAATGGGAAAAAAGGAATCTAATCTAATCTAATAACCCTAAGAATGAATGTGGTTTTAGAGCCACATGACGTTCTGTCTACTTTTAATATATTCATCTTTCAACGATCGCTATTTTGGTAAGCGGCCTTCGACAAAAATATAGAGTAGCAAGGAACAACGGTTGTCTAATACTTATGTGCATTGAAAACAGTCAATAAAGGTCTTCTTACCATTGAAAATAGTCTTCTTACCAGAGCATTACGTCCCCACCGAGGGGCATGGGCCTCCCTTTGAAACACGATAAAAAATATGACCTTGAGCCTTGAACTTGGTCAAGAATGTCAAGATTGAGTTCAAGAGTTACAATACAATACAATACTCTTTATTGCACACAAAAAAAACATTAAACAAAAACAAATGTTCATGGTGTAGTGTACAATCCGGCGGCGGCCTTATTGCTATAGATAGAGCAATTTCTTCCAGGCAACCGGGGGGTGAAGGAACCGATACAGAAGGTGAAGCGGTAGACGTGCAAAGAATAATATACCTTATACATATCTATACCTAAATATATAACATATACATACACACAAATAAAATGATGAAAAACACATAAAAAACTCTAACTCTTCAGATAAAAAAAATAGTAGGAACTGTATATTCACGACAAAAAATCGAATTTCAAAAATTCCGATAACATTATTTAATTCTAGTGCTCCAAAACAAAACTTTCACCTATGCTATCAATCACCAATCACAGGCTAAGTACTTACCTGCCTAGTTCTAGCGAGAAAAATACCAAGTCGGCAGGGACTTTCTTCTGATTGTCAACATTTTTCCAGGTAGAAAGCCAATTATTTGCTTGTTGTGTTGACGCTCGTTTGAGCTCGATTCTACGGAACTTCTCAGTTGTTTTTACCAGAGTAAATATTTGTTAAACCAGGCCGGGTGACTTTTTACTGAACAATACCATGACACTTTATTTCATGTAGGTACTAGGATTTCGTATGCTGGTTGATAAAACTATTAAATTAATATTGTAGGTGGTTTCAACTATAACAACGAACCTGAAAGTCACAGCATCCACTCATTTATAATTTATAATAGTTAAGAATATTTTTAATGTTAGATAAACAAACATGCCTGTATAGTGGTAATAGGCAGGGCGCTTTTTTTATTATAATTTGGGTTAACTCTTGACCTCAATCTTGACCGTAAAGGTCAAAGATGAGGTCGACGATGGAGCGAGTTAACCCAGAAAATGCCTATAAAGACACTGGTACGCACAGACGGAACACAGCAAGCTGTTTGGCGTCGGACTTCGGTAGGAGGGTGGTCGCGAACCAGATGGCCCTTTACAGAGCCTGCAACACCGCATGAGACCACAGGACGAAACCGCAGATTCAGAAAAAAATGAAGTGTCGTTGCCTGGGATGGATTACTAGGAGGCAGGTCTCATTTGTGTTTCCTTAGTCGCCTCTTACGACACCCACGGAAAGAGATGGGGTGGTATTATTCTCAACCGATCACCACACGGCAAAAAACCGATCACCACACGGCGCTATTTGTGGTCCTAAAACTACTTAGGTCACGATGATTAACATTAGTGAATCGATGTTCTTTTTTATATTTGTTCTTTTTTATCTTTTTTTATAATGGTTTACTTTTGATCACAATTTAGGGGCGGAGATCTGGTCGAGGATGTAGCAAGCTCACCCAGAAGATAATGTTAATTGCTTACAAATCTTACAAATCCTTACTAATATTATAAACGCGAAAGTTTGTAAGTATGGATGTATGGATGTATGGATGTATGGATGTTTGTTACTCTTTCACACTCAAACGGCTGGACCAATTTTGATACAATTTGGTATGGAGGTAGCTGACACTCTGGATTAACACATAGGCTACATAATTTTCCCAAATTCCCACGGGAACGAAGTCCCGGGCAGAAAGCTAGTCCTTACTTATTATAATATTATAAACGCGAAAGTTTGTAAGTATGGATGTATGGATGTATGGATGTATGGATGTTTGTTACTCTTTCACACTCAAACGGCTGGACCAATTTTGATACAATTTGGTATGGAGGTAGCTGACACTCTGGATTAACACATAGGCTACATAATTTTCCCAAATTCCCACGGGAACGAAGTCCCGGGCAGAAAGCTAGTCATTCATATAAAAATATAAAAACAAAGCTTGCAGAAAAATAATGATAGCACATCCTCATCCTGTAAAAAGACGACAGAATTAGCTACCAGCTTAGAATCCCACGGGAAAATAAACCGGGTTTTTTGAAAAATAAAGATAAAATACTGGACTGGATGGTTGATGTTTATTAGAAACAAACCCGTCGCTGCGTTGCTTTGGTCGAGGCACAGGTTGAACACTGGTTCTGCCGGCAGTACTACGTTGTGGAGGCAACCGCTCACACGCATACTGTATTCTACATAAAAATCGATACGAAAATAATCGCGAGTCTCATAAAAATGTCGACGGGATAAAAAATATTTAAAAAATTCGACAACCGTATTTTAAACTTTTTTTTTTTAAATTGTCGTGTTATTCTTTGCCGCTTGGAAATTTCCAAATAAAAACTTTTCCGAGTTTTCCTCTTGGCTTTTGACATGTGTTTTGTTCAACGGGCTTGATTGTTTATTTTTGTGTTGTATTATCATTGTTTTTGTGAAAAAAGTGGACCAAAATTGAAAATGAATGTCATGGAGGTAAAAAACATGAGTGATTCGACAAAATACGATACTTTTCCGCATACGAATCAGACAAACTTGACGGTTCAGCCTTTAGAAATGAATTTTGAAGAGGAGTCGAACTATACGTGGGAGTGGTATAAGGATGCGATCAAGAGCTGGTTGGAGGACCCTGGAGTGGAGGAGTACGAAGGTCTGAATATGACCGCCCTTAAAATGGACCAGGCCTATTTCGTGGGTCTCTCAGACCAAAATGTTGGAATCTATTCAGTGTCTGATGATTGTTTTCGTGTGAGTACATACTTGTACAGATTTTTTTTTTATATTCATGATTTCACTACTAATTTGAGATTGGCAGAAATGATGGCCTTTCAATAAGAGGTGATGAAGCATACTTAGAATACTGAATAACACCACCCCATTTCTTTCCGTGGGTGCTGTCGTAAGAAGCAACTAATAAAGAAACACAAACGAGACCTTTAGGCAACGACACCTCAATTTATTTTGAATCTGAGTTGGCTTCCTTCAGTGCAGAAACTTAGGTTGAGCGGTGGTGACGCTGTCTTTGAAACGACGGTCCCTAGTTCAATTTCCAGTTGGCCGAACATTTTGCGATATAACAGAGATAAGTATTTTTTTCTCGTGAAAATTGTTGATGCTATATAGAGGAGTATCTTTCCTCTTACGTTCTACGGTATGCTACGGTTTTTTAATATATAATTGTCAAGCTTAACATTTTTCTTACCAGCCCATATACGTCCTCACCGAGGGGTGCGGGCCTCCCTTCGAAACACGAAGGGGATTTAGGCCATAGTCCACCACGCTGGGACAATGCGGGTTGGTGGACCACCCGTCTTTTGAAAATATTTTTTCTTGGACGGGCGGGTTTCATTACGATGTTTTCCTTCACCGTTGAGCAAGTGATAATTAGAAATTAGAAATCCGTACATAAACCCGAAAAGACGAATTTAGTGGTACAGGCTCGTACCAGGATTTGAACCCGCGACCTTCGGATTACAAGTCTGGCTCATTACCAAATGGGCTATCACCTCCTGACACACTTACTCCTGACTGTACTAGTCTTAGCGTAAGTACGGGATGTGTAGGTTCATTACACATCCAGTACGGGATGTGTAGGGTCATTACACGTCCAAAATCGTCATCCTCGGTGCACCGTTTCCTGATACTGACAACTTCGACGGCCGGCTGGTTTGGTGGAGTGGTAGTGGCGCTGCCTTTTGATCGGCGGGTCCTGGGTTCGATCCCCAGTCGGGGCAAACATTTGTTAAAAAGCAGATGTTTGTTCTCGGGTCATGGGTGTTTGTGTTTGTCTTTATGTGTGTTCCAAGGGACCCACGACACAAGGGAAAACCTTAGTGTGGGCCTTTTAGTGTGTAGCGTTTATTTATTATGTGTAGCGTTTTACTTCGCCATTTTTTATTTTAATTTTACTCAGACATTGGCTAAGTCACGATTCTGGATGCAATTTTTCAAAGAATCGAATTAGCTTAGGCTCTCTGAAGTGGTTAAGAAGAAAACCGGTACATTCATCGCAACCGCTCAGGATATACCCAATTACTGTCAGACTTCATAAACAAGTCTTTCTACTGAGTACTAAACTAAGTTTACACAAGTTTATACGTCAAGTCTTGTGTCGGTTTTTAACCGACTTCATAAAAGGAGGAGGTTCTATGTTCGACTGTATTTTTTTTAAAATGTATGTTCACCGATTTCTCCGCCAATTATGGACCGATTTTCAAAATTCTTGTTTTGTTCAAAAGAGTATACTCCAGAGATGGTCCCATATAAATTTTATCGAAAATGATTCATCGCTTTAAAAAAAAATCAAAAACAAAAAATACTACAAACCAGAACATCATCTAAATAAATGAGTGACTTTTCGTTTGTGATTATCTGCTAATAAGCATTGTAGTCTGCAAAAAATACTACTTACCTTATTTGTGCGAACTGTTGTTGGGATTGAAGTCGGTGACTCATACGTTTTTTAACGTAGAAAATTATTGTTTGCGTGTTAGAATCGCGGAAAAGAAAACAAATGTCGCATTTTCTTTATCAAAGTCTGTATGTGTTTTCTTTATCAATTCTTCACTATTTTTTTACTAGCCATACTGGTAGAGAATCAGACTTAATTAGCTTATCAAAGCTAATTAATAATCTGTGCCTTTTGTGTTCGTTTTTCTATTTGTCTGTATAAATGTTTGTAATTGGTCCTGTGCGCAATAAACTATTAAATAAATAAATAATTATTGTTAAACATATATTCCTAGTAAAACTAATAGAATAGGAACACAGAGAGCTAGCAGGTTAACGTTCGCAACTGAAAGGTACCGAGTTCGATTCTCGTGCCGCCATATGACATCATAAGAAAACCTGCACATTCAGGACTAAGGTCCGTATTACAAAACGCGACTCAGACTCTGATCTATGCTTATGTTGCAGTCGTCTTTGTCATTTTGATAGTGAGAGAAAGATACAGTCAATACTTAAGTATAGATTTGACGGCCGGTTTGGTCGTGTGGTGGTGGCGCTGCCTCTTGATCGACTGGTCCTGGGTTCGAACCCCAGTCGGGGCAAACATTTGTGTAAAAAGCAGATGTTTGTTCTCGGGTCATGGGTGTTTGTGTCTGTCTTTATGTGTGTTCAAGGAACCCACGACACATGGGAAAACCTTATTGTGGGCCTTTGAGTGTGTAGTGTTTATAGATCAAGAGTCTCCTTCTGTGATACTGTGTAGCTATGCTCCAATCTTGTGTCATGATCTAATCCTGTCAGGTTCCGCTGTCAGCAGGGTCACGAAGGTAAATCCTAAGACATGGTCAAGCGTATGATTTAAAAACGATAAACGATATTGAGAGAATAGAATAGAATAGAAAAAATCTTTATTTTATAGGACATTCAGGATGCCACTTAAAACAAGTCAAGATTACAATGAAATACATACAAACATACATTAAACGATTTCAATACATACATACGCATTCGTTCTTTTGACACTACTGAATCTACGCCTATTCGCAAAGGTGCAGTCTTCCTCAGAGAAGAACAGGCAAGAAACTCTGAGGTTGCTCTTTTAAAAGCGCTTGAAGGAATCAGCGATATTAAAACTAAACTGTCAATCTTGTCGTGCTCTTGATTGTACAAACATGCGGACCCAACGGTACTAACGTATCTACTTACTATACGCACTGTTTAAATGCATAGGTAATTTATAGACATGCCACCTTTTTTCCGAGCTAAGCTGTCGTAATGATCTATATCGATCATACGTCGATATTTGTTGTTTGACGCATGGTTGCTACACATGCTCGCCACTTTTTTGAATGAATACACAAAGTTGGATCGTGTTAGGTATGCAGAAAGCAACCAAGTAGGGTCAAGTTGAAGAGGAGATTTTGCATAAAAATTTTCCCAAAGAGGGAATTAAACGAAAACTCTTTGATTAGGAAGCAGTGTCAATACCACGTTTAACTTGACGCCGTCCTGACCTGGTTGGTGCGTAATGCGTTTTAGTTTCTTTACCGAATCTGCAGATTCTTACTGAGTGTAGGTATGTAATGAATGAAAGGAAACAACTCCTGACTGAGTTGTTTTGGTACAAATCCTAGAAAAATGCCTAAATCGTTCGTAAATCATGTCAACAAAAAACCAAACCAATACCTTTAATTCTACCTATCATCTCTTTATATAAAGGAGTTTACGTCTCTCAGTTTTCGCGTCGCACGCTTGTTTACGGCGCGTGCGAGACAAATCAATTCACACAACGGGTGTGCAAGAATCGCGCGAAGGTTTAAGTATTTTGTCACCCCATTTATATAGAGGTACAATCGAAATACAAGCCTTGGTAGACATGCAGTGGCGTAGCTACCTAGAAGCTAGGAGGGGCAGTATCCCTGGGCCCTCAAGCTCAGGGGCCCTTCTAATCCTTACCAGAAAATCTCGATCGAACTGAACTTTTGAAAATTTCTCCCATTTTCAAAATATACACACATCAACGCGGTCTAGGGATATTGCACGATTTTTCATACAAAGGAGGCCTGTTTGAGAAGCTATAATAGCATACTCGAGATACATGGAGGGCTATAATTTTTAGACGAGCAAGTGCTAAACCTGAATTTTAAATTCTAATCAATAAATTTTGTTTTACTTAAAATTTGTGAAAACGTGACGGAAACGAAAACGAAAATGGACTTTTTGCCTGCTTTTTGTATGGAAGTAGTCGAATTTATGCATTTTTTTTTTAATTTTCGTCACGTTGCAACCCGACTTTAATCATAGCAAAACTCAGTTGAGAGAAATTCGAAAGTTTTAGCCAGGGAGTTCACCTAAATTCTTTCTGAGGGTTGGCAGTGTTGTCAATTTGAGGGATAGGGACATGTGTGTTTTATTATTCATCTATGTGCGTTTTATTGTGCATTTTTAAAGTATTTGTATATTTAATATTTTTACTTGATATAACCTAACCAGTTTAGATAGCAGTGGGGTCTCATACGGCCGGTTTGACGGCTGGTTTGGTCGAGTGGTAGTGACGCTGCCTCTTGATCGGCGGGTTCTGGGTTCGATCCCCAGTCGGAGCAAACATTTGTGTGAAAAGCAGATGTTTGTTCTCGGGTCATGGGTGTTTGTGTTTGTCTTTATGTGTGTTCCATTTATTTTGATTTTGATTTTCCCCAGGGCCCTTGGTTACCTAGCTACGCCACTGCAGACATGGCGATCATATGATTTCTTGTTGAATCATGTTGGAAGAAGACTTCCAAGTTATTATGAACATTTATGTATAATTAATTATATACTTAATGAAAAGCCAATGTACTGTATATTTGAACGAAGTCCCGTGTGAACAGAAACGAGATTGTGGGTATTATCTATTCTGTAATTGTAGTAAAGTGATCAACGGCGAAAGAATTTCTTATTGTGTAGTACGATGGGAGTACGCAAACCCCAGCTTCTTTATTCATTGACTAGCCAAAGAATAAGTTATCGCATGATCGATTCCAAAGCAACTGTCTTAAGAATACCAATTTTTCCCTGTGTTTTGTTTTGCTTCTCACGTTCCATTTGTTAGCTAAAATGTAGGTTTTCCATATATTATGATTTTATGATACTCACACAACGAACATGAACATTTCTCTCTATATAATGTGTATAAACGTTTAGAGGTAGAGTCATGGACGTACCCAGGGGGGGGGAAGCAGGGGGGTTCCCTGGATTTTTCTTAGTTCCTACAGAACTTGCCATTTGCAATACAATATACAACTTTTAAAAATCGTGCGGCGCGCCCGTTCTACCTAGGGGCCATTCATTTATTACGTAAGTGTATTTTCGCTAGTTTTTGACCCCCTCCACCCCTATTATGAGAACAAATAAGAATAGGCCGACCCCCTCCCCACTGTTTAATATTTATTACGTAAGAATCTAAAGGAAAAAATGAATACACGTTTGGTTTGTTTTAAAAAATGTTAATTTTTCAAAGTAACAATTTGAGAAATGTTTATTTGTACTTACAAAGGTACTAATAACTTTTATTTTTTGGTAGTAATAACGTTTTAATCACTTTGCCCGCGCTTTTTCAAAGTAAAATTTTAACTTTGTGCATTTTTGTGATCTTACGTAAGAACTATTGAGACTCTCCCACCCCCTTGTAAGAAAAAATAAGACATGGTCTACCCCCCTGCCCCCCAAATCGTCTTACGTAATAAATAAATGGCCCCCTACTCGCTAGCAGCGCTCTGCCAGTCAAGAAAGACCGTTTTGCTGAAAGTTACTTTAAAAAAAGCTATTGTAGAATTACAGAATTTATATAAAAAATACCTATTTAAAATGTTTATTTATTTTAGTATCGTTTATAATTTGGTCATCCAAATTTTTTGTGCGTTAACTTTTATAACAGCTGACCCGTATTTTTTGTTTTTACTTTTCATATAAATATTTCAAGTTAGATCGTCTGAAGCATGAAAATAATTCAATTTTTTTCCTCCTTATTAAATTTACGTTCTATCAACGTTGTGACACCGTAAGAAAAATTTGGATGGTGAAAAAAAATCTTCCTCTGTATATAAACGAGTCAGAGTTTATATTTAAATTGATCAGAATTACTCATCGAAATGACTCAATTTGCAACAACAGTATTTTATTTTTAAACGGGCTGAAGCAGTTGAAAACATTGTTAATTGTGTTTTTTAAATAGTGTGCCTCAGCCTGAAAACTCACATAAAAACATAACTAATAAAAATCTATTTTGACAATGCCAAAAAATATTTCTGAAATGGTCCATTTTGCATGCTGCTGGTGACAGCTTGAATGTCCGAACAAACTAATGTCACGGCTTATGTAAAACCAACTCTATTGACCATATTTCAGCTTTTTAATTTTTTTTTTACTTGATTTGATCTAAAGTAACCAATCCTTACTATATAATATTATAAATGCGAAAGTAACTCTGTCTGTCTGTCCGTCTTTCACGCCTAAACTACTCAACCGATTTTGATGAAATTTGGTACAGAGATAGATTAGAGTCTGGGAAAGCACAAAGGCTACATTTTATCCCACAGTTGGGCAAGATGTAACATGTAGCTCAGGCGGGCCGCGGGCGGAAAGCTAGTTTGAGATAAATAAATACTACCATAATAATTCCGAAGATATATGTATAGGTAGCTACAGTTAGGTGGCAATGCTGCCTAGACGGCAAGCTTATAATCGTCATCTATCATGGGAGCAGACAGTGGAGTCTATTCACTTGGTTTACATTCCAAAAAGATTGTTCCTTCACCGTTTGCGATCAGCTCAATTGCCTTTATATGGGCAGCCGAATTTTTTTTTTGAGAATTCATATCGGTTCCTTGGGGAAAGTAGTTCAGTTTTATTGGGAGAATAAATAAATAAATAAATTGTTTATTCATTTACAAAAAGGCATACATGATTAGCATTAGAGACTACAAAAATATTTAAAAAATAAAGGCAAACTTAACTAATTAATTAGGTATACGCCTGAACTAGGTGAAACCTGTGTTTCAGGCAATATACGATGGGCTGGTACATAAGCTAAATCCAATTTATTTCTGAGTACAAATACCTATTATATGACTAATGCGTATAGGATGCGTGCATATGTGTCTATATTCTAACAAAAATAGTAATATAACATTATAACTAATTAATTAATGACAATATTTAAATACTTACTATCTATTTTACAATTAACATACAATTTTCGGTTTCCTCATAGGAAAACTGCTGTAAATAATCATAGACTAGCTTCTTACATTCGAATAAATTCTTATTGTAGATACATACTGATTTGTTTAGTTTGTTATACAAAAATGGACCGAGGAAGGTGAAAAACTTATTGTTATAAAGAAATTTTGAAGACGAGCTTACTTTGCAAACGATTTAACCCTCCAAAGTTTCGTTGTGTACATATTCAGTTCTTTGGTGGTTGAAAGGGAAACGCTACCATAATGACTAGTTGGGAAAACGATTGACGTGTTCTGGGTTTTCCCGGGGTAAGTTTTCACAACGCACTCATTAAATACGACGCCACGATGGCTAGAGTTAGCAGTATATACATATAGGGCTCAGTAAAGCCACATAATACTTAACAATACGGATAGAGCTATGTATATTTCACTGTTCAGCTTATTGACACTTTCGACTTCATAAAACTTTTTTTTCACTGTTTTATAATGTCATATGGATTCCTCAGGGAAAGTAGTTAGTCTTATGAGGAGATCGATTCACTTTCAACAGGTTTTGCTATTTAATTCAAAATTGTTTACTTACATTTTGTAATTTTAACTGAAGTACGAAATCCTTACAATTTTTTTTTCACTTTAGTTTTTACAGTAGTTCTATCTTCGCCCTTGTTAAGACATTAGGGTTAACGTCTTGGAATCTTTATTTGTCATTTTTATCACAAAGAACAAAGCCTTGTTAATTTGGTTAGGAGGTAACCTGATTCATAGAGCACAGCTACCTTTATCATAATTAGATTCTTAGGTGGTCCGTTATGAATTGTCCGACGGCTGGTAGTTTTAACCTTAGTAGATCTTCTTAGAAGCCAGGCATGAAAAAAATCATCTTCAGCACTTTCGCACAGGTAACACGTCAGACACCTCTCCACAAAAGGAGCAGTTGTTTCTTCATAAACCAACATGCCCGTTTTTAGGGTTCCGTAGTAAAGCAGCACTTTGTATGTTCTATGAAATAAACATTTTTGACTTTGACTTTGAACTATGAATCCTTTTAGTTTCGCCGTATCGTCCGTCAGTTCGTCCACAATCTTGGTCAGTTTTTAACCGCCGACAAGAAAGAGGGGTGCTATAAGTTTGACTGTGTCTGTGTATCAGTCTGCGGCATCATAGCTCCATTGTATGCTGAGCTGCATACAACAGAAACGTGAGCAGTTTAGCTTTGGCAAACACATTCAAACTTACCGCAATCGGGGTAAGGTCTATATTTCATTAGTAGTCTATCAGTTTACGTTCGGTTATAGTCGGCTTGGGTTACGAATATTGCCGATGCGATTCATAAAAGTGGTACACTTTTGCAGTATAATCTAGTGCTATGTCCGGCACGCGATGTACGCTAACTTCACCGAGAAATCACAAGTCGGGCTGATGATGGCCGCCTACTGCCCGAGATATTCAGCCAGACACGCACTTTTTGTGGATAAACTTACGTACTCCCGGCAAGATGTAACAGTTTGTATAATTATTGTATAAATACTGTTGTTGTTCCGCCAGTGCGTCTTTGTGTAGATGTAGAATACCGTAGTCTGTAAGATCACACCCGGCGCAACAAGCACTAATTGATTTTGTTACCTCTAACAAAATAACTACCTATTATAACTTTAAAATTAAAAAATAATGTTTAACCCCCACTTGTAACTCTTAAATGGCTGAATTAGTTTTGATTAAATATATCTAAGATCCATCTTGATTACGTCAGCTTTCCAACAAAAAAAAACCCCATTGTAATCGGTCTATTCGTTTAAGGCGACGGATAGAGCAGCACACATAGGAAAAGTGCCATCTCCGTCTCTCAACAGGCCTGGGCGGGCAGTGCGAACAGTGTCGATACACGAAGTTTACGGACTATGAAAGCGTGCGTGCGTAAAAACATGTTCGAAAGTTAGAAAAATGAGATTTATGGAAAGGTAACAGGTTAAATCGAAAAATGCGTTAACTACTTATCGAGAGTGTTCAATCACGAACATTTTGATAGCAAATTCAAGTTCCTGAGTGCATTTTACTATCGTTTTTACAGCCTAAAAGATACACAATATTGGTATTTGGAGGTGACTTTGTGAGCTTTTTCTATCGAACCAAAAGTGCTGAATCATGTTTTCGGCAAACTACTTATCTAGTGTATGTCCTGAATTATCTAGTGTAGTATTTTTTTTCTTCTATTTAATGCAGTGCGTCATGCTTACCTACGCATCATAAAATCGTAATTTAGGTGCTGTAGTCGCCTTAAGAGCTACGATCCCACAGACAGACACACAGACGAGATTGTTAGACACAAAAAAAGACAAAACTCACCTGGACAAAATAACTTTGTTTTGGGGGTTAAAACAATGAAAATACTACGTAAACGAGTTAATCTAGTGATATTTGTACATTTTTCTTTCAATTTTTTTCCCTTTTTCCCAAGAATCAGTGAATCACTTTGGGTGTTATTTGTCTTCTTATACTCCTATATAATTATTCGATTAGATGATGTGTTGCTGACTGTACTTTTAAGAAACTATAACATTGAGAGACTATTTGTAGAGCGATACGTGCCACTTTGTGTTTGTAAATTTTCAGTTTAACAATATGGAACAAGTATTCAAGAATAGCTTACACTTACACAATATAAACTTGAGGTGTGAGTCACCTCTTACACTAACAGAATAAGAACCGTTTTGGTGCAAAGTTCAAAGGTGCAAAGCTCAAAGAGTTCTTGAGTGTATCTCAGATTTATTACAATTTGTTCGACAAAAGTGAAACTGTATCAAATTTATAAATCGCGTCGTTGCCTAAGAACATTTTAAGGTAACATTGCGTCATACATAATAGGTGTAACTATAAAAATAAAGTAAATATATAGAGCGATCTGAAATCATTTAGCAACAAAGATTAAGCAGGTATCTATTGGGTGACTGTAAGTTAGTGAAAATTAAGGATGTAAGCCAGCCCGCTAAATTGTAAAACTGATGTCACCCCAGATTTTTACTAAGGGTTTTCTTTATTCCTCTCAACACTGCAAATATACAGACGTTGATGTACAGACGGCAGCAGGTCAGGTTACCCATTTAAACTACAAAAGCCGGCGCTATTACGAGCGAGATAATGGAGACGTCAAGGTCAACGTGCATAGCCTGATGTGCGGCCGTGTGTACCTTAAATTCACAACAGCATTTCACAACCAAGCTACCATAGTGACATTAAAAACATAATCCTATTCAAGTCTCATAAATTTACATACAAAGAGTGCACACACCCACAGGGAAATATAATTTTGAGTAGTTTTTACAGTTACTGTACTCTTTTGACGTTACTTTCATGGTTAACATAGACGCGTGTATAATTTATTTCTATCGCATAGCATAGCATCAGCCACATCTGTCGGCCTTTTTTTTCCCCACCGAGGGGCACCGGGCCTCCCTTCGAATCACGAAGGGGATTTAGGTCATAGTTCACCACGCTGGCCCAATGCGGGCTGGTGGACAATGCGGGTTGGTGGACTCTGTCTGCCTATATGCGATAAATAAATAAAAAAACTGTCTCGAATTTTCATACGGTTTTCACTACCGGATGAAGCCGGTTCCACCTAAAAAATACGCGCGTTAGCTGGCTTATCAATACAAGAATCCCGTCCGTCAAATTATTTTCCGAAACTGACAGCTAGCCACTTGTTCTTGCTCTATTTACCAATGTTCTTCCCAGCTCCGGACCTTGAATTTTTTCGAGGCTGGGCAAAACTGAAAAATGCCGCCCCTGCTAGCCTATGTTTTTATCATCATATATTTTCACCCATGAGACACTTACTGATGAACATAGGTCTCCCTAAAAGAACGCCACAACGACTGGCCTAGCGCTGCTCTTTCTGTGTTAAGTCTTTTTTCTCAGTGGTCAAAGTTACGTTAACGATGAGTTGTGTATTCATCTGCCAAAAGTTTGTTTTTGCCGCCCGGGGCATGGGCCCCGACTCGCTCCTTTTACTTATTTCCTCGTGAAGAAGTTTATGAAAAGACAGCTAAAAGACAAATTGTGTTGTTTGCAGTGTCCATTAGAGCTGCAGAAGACGTTAACCCGCGGCAAGGAGGAGTCGTGGATAGTGGACACGGCCCGGCGGTCGACCTGGAGGGTCTACCTGCACTCCAGAGAACAATACATCACTGCCAGGAACAACACGTAAGTTCTGCAGCAGGATACTTAAAGCTACAGAGATCAGTGCATCAGGTTGCAGGCTGTTCTTATTGAAACAGACCAGAGCGCACGCAAGTGGTAACCACACTATGCTAGCATATTTTGTCATCCTGTGTTGATCCGACCTCTTGTTCTATCACATAGCATATCTAGACTCGCGTAAGCGTGTCAAAGCCAAGTTCAAGAAACTGGCGAGCCGCACCGTGTGTAATTTTACACCATTTGGAGCCACTTTTGACCCCCTCATAACTCAAAAACTATTGCACATAAAACTGTCAAATTTGGCTCATATATTGGGACCTGCGAGATACAATGTGCTCCAAATTTTATAAACTCATTTTAAAATTTATTTATAACAACTTTAAATATCATTTCTTCTTATAACTTAGTTAATATATTGAAGCCTAAAGTCTGACTTGGCTAGTTTTCATATACGAAGTATATCATAGCCTTTGCGAGTTCTAAAGCTGTAAGTTCTTATAGAAACTAGTCATCGAACATAAAGCTCTTCCATGACTAATTTAGTAGGTACTTAATAATAATTCGTATATGAAAACCAGCCAAGTCAGACCTTAGGCTTCAATATACTATTATCTTAACTTATAAGAAGAAATTATATTTAAAGTTGTTATAAATAAATTTAAGGACTGAGCATTGAACTTGGCGCATATTTAGATCTCACTTCTTTTGTCGTTGAAGTCAACAACTAAGGTATAATATTGAACTTGGCTCTCATTTCACATTTATGTTTTTGATGGGATCAATACTTAACTCTAAAAAATTTTGTATTAATCCTGACATTCATTGCTTATAAATTTTAAGCAGCAGAACTAATTTTGACCAAATATAACCACGGGGGGGTTATATTTGATTTTCTATTTAGAGTTAGCCTACAAAAGGAGGTTATAAAGTCATGGCTTATGTCACGAAATCCTCTTTAGAATAACAGCAACAACATTAAAGACAAGTGCTTGTCCTCAGAGGTCTGATCTGCCAAATGCGACCGAACGTGGGCCAGTTCGGAGTGTACCGTCTGAACGTCACACATGACAACTGCGAGATACTCACAGACAAGGAACCTGTCAACATTTACTCGCGTAAGTGCTTTTATTTTATTTTATCAAGGGTCGGTGGAGGGTTTTGCTGTATAACGGGCAAAAGGCTGACCACCTCTCACCATTATGCAACTTGTTCCATCTGATAACCCTTACAATTTGTGTTAAACGTGGCATCTAGAACCACTGGTGCTCTGCCGTTTTTTACGGGCGTGAGCATATGTATATGTATGTATCAAGGGTTGACCAATGACATAAGGATCTCGTTTTTTTTCTTTCTTATGCCAATAATATGAATTACAATTGAAAGACTTCAAACAAGGAGGAAGGTTAACGTTCGACTGTATGTTTCTTTTTTTTATATTTCTGCGCCACTCGTGAACCGATTTTCAAAATTAAAAATTTGCTAAGCTGTCCTTTGCATTATGTTGGGCCACGTGCCTTCTTCTTTCTTTAAGACAAACTTTGAAGTGGTTATTTTCAATTAGCTATCGATTCTCTTCATGAAACTGAAAAACTTTCGCCAAAGAATCCATTTGAAATGGAATTTCTTCTACTACTGAAGCTCCTAGGGGAAAGTTATTCAGTTAAGTAAGCTGATTCACGTCTTTAACGTTTGCTTACGTTAGTGATTCATATCGTCTCCGTTAAAGTGTCCCAAAATGTGATTGTGAAAATGGAAAGATACCTACAACCTGTATACAGTACGTGCATGTATTTATACAGGGTAATTTTTTTATCACCATCCAAATTTTTCTTACGGTGTCAGTAACGTTGATAGAACGTAAATAAGAAGGAAAAATTTTTTTTTTCCAAAATTTTCTGATTTTCATACCCCTTTTTAAGGTCTTAGAGGATGAATTTTGTAAAACGCAGAAACACAGGTGTCACAAATTGTGTTGAAGAGTACTATTACAAAGTTTCAAGTCAATTGGACGATGTTATTTTTTTTCCATACACAAATTTTGATTTATTTTCATGCTTCAGACGATCTAGCTTGAAATATTTATATGAAACGTAGAAACAAAAAAATACGTGTCTGTTAAATTTTCATACGTGTCAAATTTGGATGGTGATAAAAAAATTACCCTGTATATTTTTTATTAGTAAGATTGTAAGTTTTAAGGTTCTTAAAAAGACGTACGCCAGTTGATAAATAAATTATTATAAGGTAAACTTTTGCAAAAATTCAAGGAAAAATACACGATGTTTAAATGTTGTTAGTATATTTTTATGCCGTCCATTTTCACCTCGATAAATACTTACAAATGTTTATTATCTTAGCTCCTTGACACACTAAGAGAATATCGTTTGCATTATCCTTGTTCGGCTACTCGTGTGTTGATATCCTTATCTACATATATCGATGTATTAAAAAGTATAATTAATCGTCCAAATTTTCAGTAGAAATGGTGATTTTGTATTGAGGTTAATTATCACAAAAATTGAGCTCTATTAAAGTCAAAGTCAAAAGTACCTTTATTTTATAAAACGATGTTACATAAAAGAAGTCAAAGTAGTGAATTACATTATTAAAAAAAAACGGAAAAAAAAAACGAAAACGGCCAAAAATCACGTTTGTTGTATGGGAGCCCCCCTTAAATATTTATTTGTTTTTATAGCGGCAGTAGAAATGCATCATCTGTGAAAATTTCAACTGTCTAACTATCACGGTTCATGAGATACAGGCTGGTCCAGACTATTATCTATAAAAACGAGCAAAAAATCAACTTTTTTATGGAAATGAAATAAATATGAAATACCATATTTATTTCATTCTTTTTTTAGTATTTGTTGTTATAGCGGCAACAGTTGTTATTTTACTTGTTTATTTATTTTATTTATTAAGATATCCACAATATTACTTTAAATGTATAGTAGCATTTATACTACCCAGATACACCAGCCAACGTACTTCGAATTCGAATCAATTCAAAAATTGTCTTCACCGATTGCGGCGTCTATTGGTACAGAGAAAATGTGGAAAACAGGCGGAACTAATAATACGTCACTATCCGACACCACGACTGAGTGAAAGTTGATAGCCTAGGCTAGGCTGTATCGAAACTGTAACAGGTGATAGGTGATTTTACAATGATTTTAAGGTAAAAGTATGATAATTAATTCCGACTCAAGAGCTAATGATAGACATTTTCTAAATTGAAAATTGATTATAGCTATAATTATTAACTACTCGCTTTCCGCCCGGGACTTTGTTCCCGTGGGAATTAGGGAAAATTATGTACCCTATGTGTTAATGCAGCGTGTCAGCTACGTTCACACCAAGTTTTATCAAAATTTGTCCAGCTGTTTGAGTGTGAAAGAGTAACCAATATCCATACAAACTGTCGCGTTTATAATATTAGATAGTTAGGATGGGCAACAGGCGCCTTCTACTTTGTCACCTGATGTATTAAAAAAAAATCTGAGTTTCCGTGGTAAAAACTAATTATTTTGGAAGCAGGAGATGTCATCGACGTAGAGTGTGTAAGTATGTTTTAATGTTCATACTAATTTTGACGAGGTCATTTTAGGAATTATTATCATTTTAGGAAAATAAAGAAATACCTACTTCATCTTTTGGATGAGCTTGCTAAACGCTCGATCATATCTTCCCGTATAAAAAAAACTTCTAAAGTAAGAATTGTTTGCAAAAATTTAATTTTAAATTAAACCGACTAGGTATTCTTACCTTTTGCTGTGAACCAGTAAAATGTGTAATTTAGCATGGCTTGTTTTTTAAAAATCACTTTGATAGAGTTACCGTTCCATGAAGTATAATCAATTATGACACTTTTTATTATTATTTGAACAGTGCTTTCAATTTATTTATTTTTAAAAGAACAAAGAGAGTTCTCCAACATTTTAGTCGGTTTCAGCAAAAATATTGTATTTCTGGTTATACAGATAGAACAAGTCCCAAAATGCCATTCGGTCTTGGAACACTCTGTGCTCCATCCTTAAATTAGTATCCAGATTCAGATAGGGTCTGGACACGATGGAAGCTGGCTCCCAAATCACCGGTAACAGATTTGACTCGGAAGGCGTTGGATTTCTGAAAAACCAAAAATAATGAATATAAAATAGACTACCCGGACTGTCCAATAAACAAGATGAGTATATTGATAAGCCTTCTTAGCATTAGCAATGTGGTCTGCTGAGAAATAACAGTTTTGCAAAGGTATTTAGGACCAAGTAATTTTCTCAGAGTTATTTGTTATTTGTATTGCTAACAAAAATGTGCAAAGGTATTCTCAATCCTCTTACCCATATTTAACGAAGTTAGCCCACAGTGTCACCATCCGATCAATCATTACTTGGTCTTCATCGTTATAAGTAGCATCTGAATTTGCAAACAAATGATTATTAAGCGTCTCATGGCCTGCACCATTCGCTCCAGAGTCACCAACGTAACTGTATAGGTATTGGTAAACTTTGGCATTCTCTTCCAATAATTTGGTTACAGTTCTTTGAACAGGGTGACTAAAAACAAAGTCTGAATCAAAATCTTCCAGAACCGAAAGAGAGTTTTCGGTCAAAGTGTCCTCCCCTACGTAGAAGTGTTCAACGAACTTCGCAGCTTGAGCGAGCTCTGGATCGTCTAAATTGAAATTATCTCTTATCTTTTCATAGAAGGGATTTCTTTGAAGGTAATCGTCGCCATACATTTCTTGTAGTATTCCAATGTGTTCCTTAGATGTATGACCGATCAAAACGGCAGTGTCCCTAACTTTTCTGGGATTAGATAATGAGAACGGATCACTGGTAATGATGTTCTCAACTCCTTCAAATGCTGTTTCTTTACATGGCTTAAGCTGAAGGTTTAACTCTCGAGACGCACCCAGAACTAAGCTGGAAGCTGTACTACTAAGGAATTCTAAAGCCTGTTGAGAATCAGTTGTATTCAAGCCTAAATATCCCGCAATTTTAATAGCTGCTCTCACATCTTTGTTGACGAACATTGATTCAGTCTGCGGAGTGTCACTTTGAGCGATAATTTTGTTAAACAATTTATCTTTTGAAGAATATAGATGGTATAGAACTGCAGGTGATCCTGCACTTTCCCCTCCTAAAGTGACTGCGTAAGGATTCCCTCCGAAAGCAGCAATATTATTTCTCACCCATTTAATAGCTTCATACTGATCCTTAATACCTTGATTTCCTGCTGCGGAGGGAATATCTAAACATAAAAATCCGTAGGGTCCAAGTCTGTAATTGATTGTTATAACAATTATGCCTTGTTTTACCAAGTTTGAAGGGTTAAACTGTGCTCCTGAACCATGTCCAAAACCGCCACCATGGATCCAAATCAGAACAGGTAAAAGGTTGGTGGAACTGGCTTGGTTAGGCACGTAGATGTTTAATCTCAGACAGTCCAAATCTCCTTCAATGTTACCATCTCTAGACAATTGTGGGCATTTCACGGAACTGTCAATAGCATTGTAGATTCCATCAAAATTAGGCGCTGCTTTAGCTGCCTGAAATGATAAATAAATGTATTTAATTATTATGCACGTTGTTCAAAACGAAATAATACATAATCCATTTTTTTTAACGCTACACACTCAAAGGCCCACATTAAGGTTTTCCCTTGTGCCGTGGGTCCCTCGGAACATACATAAAGACAAACACAAATACCCATGACCCGAGAACAAACATCTGCTTTTTACAAAAATATTTTCCCCGACTGGGAATCGAACCCAGGACCCGTTAATCAAGAGGCAGCGCTACTACCACTCGACCAAACCGGCCGTCGAATATCCCTGCTAATATTATAAATGCGAAAGTAACTCTGTCTGATGTCGGTCTGTCTGTCTGTCGCTTTTACGCATAAACTACTGAACCGATTTTGATGAAATTTGATACAGAGATAAGATTAAACCTTGGGTAACATTTTTATCCCACAGCTGAGTAAGATAAAACCTGTAGTCTTCGCGGGCGGAGCCGCGGGTGGAAAGCTAGTATAACATAATACGCAGAACTGCATGCACGTAACATGCAATACTTTTCAACAGAAATGAACGAAATTTTCAACTACATACCCCAAAAGGTTCGTCCAAATCTACTTGTGCGTACGGTACACCAAGAAACGTAGAATACTCTCCATCACTTGACTTTTCACCCTTCACTAATCCTTGATCAATGTGTACCAGGGGATCAACTCTTACAAGAAAACAATTCACATGACAGGCGATAACTAAAGTGAGTACTATAACAGACCACATTTTTGCACGAGGTTGAAGAGACTATTGAAATTCCATCAAGTTACCACGACTGTATCACACGTAAGATAATCCAGATAATATTTATCTTGATCAGGAATGAGAAGATTTTAACTGTCTTAGATATGTTAACTGAACACGCTAACTGATATGAATTTCAAGTTCTTTTACAGAATTCCTAAACTTGCAGCTGTTTAACACGGTTACGAAGTTTATCTTCATTGATCAACTGATAATTATAATCAAGTCTAGCCCAACTCTGATTTTGAAAGTAAGATTTGCGCGCGAAGGCTTCATCAAAATGAAATAGATAAGATTGCTTTTATGAACCTGTTGCTAAAAATGCCAAAACAGAAAAAAGAGAGTGGAGAATAAGCAATTCTAGAATAACTCTGTAACCTTTAATGTGTTTTTTTTTCTCTTTTTTTTTCACGTGTCTAGATATGTATGTATAGTAGATATGTATATATATATATATATATATATATATTATATATATATGTAATATTTAATGTTTTTCATCATTTATTTGTGTGTATGTATATGTTATATATTTAGGTATAGATATGTATAAGGTATATTACTCTTTGCACGTCTACCGCTTCACCTTCTGTATCGGTTCCTTCACCCCCCGGTTGCCTGGAAGAAATTGCTCTATAGCAATAAAGCCGCCGGATTGTACACTACATCATGAACATTTGTTTTTGTTTAATGTTATGTTTTATGTTTTTTTTTGTGTGCAATAAAGAGTATTGTATTGTGTTGTGTATTTGTACTTCTGACTGTTTTGAATGTTGTGTGTATGTTTTAAAATAAATTATTTGTCTGTCTGTCTGTCTGTCTGTCACTCTCCTTTTTCTGTAAGTTTGGCATTTTTAGCAACAGAACGTGCCAATTTAGTGTCGGAGTTTTCAAATCATTACATTAAGCAGACATACATGATTTATCTTACGACCGTCGACCACTATCAAAAATACTGACTGAAACTTAGGCAAGAAGCTTACGCTGGACAGATGAAGTGCTGTTTGGCTTATTTGTGGTCCTAATTTGAGTGTAGTGACAATTGGTTTGATAAGTATTGGTGGGCATACAATTCGGTCGCTCCAGATCATCTAGTTCAGGATAAATATCATCCGCAATGTGATGGTTTAAATAAGCACACTATCTATACAATAAATCGTATTCTTGTACTGATTAAAGTTTTATGATCATTTTGTTCGTTTTGAGCTATCGTAAAATCTTTATGCTTTTACGTTATTTTGTTTTTAAAAAACACTTCCAATGTCTATTAAACAATAATGCTTTTTATCTCTGTTATGATACTTTTGCGTAACTAATTGATTTATTTAGTTGATTAGGTATTTACAAATAGTCGGGCACTTAAAATAATCGTTTTATTTCTCAACATAATTAAGAAACATTTATTTTACTATCTTCTAAGATTTCTAAGTCATCACCACTATCAATAATTTCTTTTTTCCGGTAAAAGCTACATTCTCGGGTAAGGATATGATTTTTTCCGTATAAAGAGTAGAATAGGTTCCAAAATGACATTCGATCCTGGAACACCCTGCTGTCAAGAGATATATCTCGGTCTATATTCAGATATGATCTGGTTTCCGCTGAAACTGGCTCCCATGTCACTGGAAGTAACTCTGTATTGTCTGGGGTTGGATTACTGAAACCAAAGGAAATACACTTTCAGTTAATCAACATATAAATGATGGCACCAGACAAAACATCGAACTCATAAGAGATTATTACCCATATTTCACAAAATTTGTCCATAAGGTAGCCAAGCGTTCTGAAAGTAATTCGCCCTCTTCATCGGAGAACGACAAACCAAACAAATAAGGAAGTTCTGCAGCGTGTCCAGCTCCTGATCCGGCGCCATCTTCTTCATAGCTGAACAGATACTCGTAAACTGGATTCGCGTTTTCTTCAGTCAGTTTGCTTATTGTTCTTTGCGTAGGATAATTGGAAACATAGTCAGAATCAAACATCTTTAATTTTGGTAGTAAATCTTCACTAATAGGTTTGTCACCAATATAATACTGCCTCACAGCGTTTGCTGCTTCCACAATTTGTTCTTCACTTAAATAGAAATTATTCTTTATTTTACGATAGAAAGGATCGGTTTTTATATAATCTTCATCTAATACGTTTGACTCTAAACTCGTGTGACCGATTAAAACTGGTGTGTCTTTTACTTTTCTTCTATTCGTTAGAGAGTACGGATAAGTTTCGACGAAACTATCGACGCCACTGAAAGATCTTTCTAAACAAGGTCTCAGAACTAGATCTAAGTCTTTAGCTGCTCCAGTAACTAGAGCTGGAGATGAATTTATCAAGAAATCTAAAGCTTGTTCAGTATCTGTTGTATTGAAGCCCAAATACTCAGCTAGTTTGCTGGCAGCGGCCAAATCTCCTTCAACAAATAAGCCGTCAGTTATTGGCGTTCCACTTTCTGCAATTACTCGTTTAAAAAGTTTATCTCTAGGCGAATATAAATGTAGTAGGACAGCACACGCCCCAGCGCCGTGGCCACCTATTGTTACCTCATAAGGATTGCCGCCAAAAGATCCAATATTTGTTCGAATCCATCTGAGTGCTTCGAACTGGTCTTTAAGACCTTGATTGCCAGGTACCGTGGGGCTGTCCAAGCACAGAAATCCGTAAGGTCCCAAACGGTAATTAATTGTAACCACAATGATTCCTTTCTTTACTAAGTTCCTTGGATCGACTTCAGAAGCTTGTCCAGAAACAAATGCACTACCGTGTATCCACACCAGCACTGGTGACGGATTCAGAGAGCTGGCTTCATAAGGCACGTAAATGTTTAGTTTCAGGCAGTTGATATCATCTTGACTTCTTATTGTTTGAGTTCTAGTGTATTGAGTGTTCACTTGGGGACAAGCTACAGATCCATCGTATGCATTAAAAATGTCATCTCCAAAATTTGGGGCTGGTCCAGCGGCCTAAAATAAAATTTAAATAATCAATACGATTGTGTAACAACATACATAATTCTTCTGCTCGATATGTATACATATAAAGGGTTAATGTTTATGAGAACACCTACTGTCAGAGTACTTACCCCAAATGGGTTATCCAAATTAACTTGGGCGTAAGGGATTCCCAAAAAATATGCGTATTGGTTCAAAACATCCTTTTGTCCTCTTATGAGACCTTGATCAATCCTTACAAGAGGGTCCAGCCTTGGATCACTACAGCACACATTTTTAACAATAAATAAAACACTGGTTAACAAAACTAGATTCATTTTACGTTTGAAATGAAATAAAAAAATAAGATACGGTTTGTCTTGAAAGATGATACACCAAATAATGTTTATTGATAAGTTGTTGAAATATATAGGAATTTTATCTGGGCATCAATAGCGCTTTCCTCTAATAAGGTGATATCATCTTTTTATCTAGATTTTGGAGAGGTTGACGTACTGCTGCCTACAGATTAGGAGAAATATTACCAAATTCACTTGTCTGGATATTTATCTGATACTGTCCAGCGGGTCTTATATGCGAATGAGACTTATTTTTCTTATGAGAGTATAGACTTCTGTGTCAACACAAGGGAAATTGGACCCTATTTATTTATAAAGAACTTTTCACTTCTTTTGCGTTTGAATTTAGAAATAGGTACGTCCTTTTAGCAATTTAAGATTTTTTGTCAACATCAATAGAATGTAAAAGAAACGTAAATTTCTACTGTTACAGTTAAGGTTATGTTTTCCTTGGCAACCAACTCCTATGAGAGTGAAATCTCACTGTGCATGCTAGGGTAGCAGGAAAAATTTAAGAAAAATTTAAATAGAAGATTGAATTAGAAAATGAATTAATTTAAAAAATAAAAAACAATTTTAACAATCGGGACCAATTACTAGGAAGCCGGATTTTTGAGGGGTCCTGACTGTTAAAATCGTTATGTTATTCGTCATCAGCCCATATCCGCAACACGAAGGGGTTATAGGCCATAGTCCACCACGCTGGCCCAATGCGGGTTGGTGGGCTGGTGCTCGTCTTTCTAAAATTTTTTTTTTGGACAGGCGGGTTTCATCACGATGTTTTCCTTCACCGTTAAGCAAGTGATAATTAGGAATCCGTACATAAATCCGAAAAGACGAATTTAGTGGTACAGGCCCGCACAAGGATTTGAACCCGCGACCTTCCGATCACAAGTCTGGCTCATTACCAACTGGGCTATCACTGCTTTAATTATGTTATTATTATGTTATTCAATAATATTCAATAACAAAATTCTCGACTACTGGCTTTACCTACTTGTTTTTTTCTTTTCAGTTTTTATTAAGCAGTCAGGTTTTTAATTTCTTAAATTAATTTATTTTATTTTACCCTTTTTAGTTAGGTATTTATATTTGTTTATTGAATTTCTCATTAGCTGTATATTTATCTCACTTGAATAAAAATTTAACAATTTCCGAATTAAAAGTCTATATTTAAGTGAAAATCGATTATAACCAACTTTAAATCGTTATAGATCTTAAACGGTAATTCTGATTGAAAAACGATATGAGAAACCTAATAATTATTTTAAAATATCTATTTAACGATACCCCATTTGATAGAGTTCGTCGATTTTTATTTTTATCTTTTTCACATTATGGCGTTCAAAATCGGCCATTTTGATTTTTCCAAATCTTTATTCTTTTTATGACATTCGCGCCGCCATTACAAATCCAACGACGCAACATTTATAAAAATCGGCCCATGCGTTTGGTCTAAATAGTGCCACAAAGGTACAAACATTCATACACACATATAGGTACATACTTACATACATAGGACAATCACATTACATTCCTTCGCATCGCGCAGTCGGGTAAAAATTTCAACAAATAAACAGTCAACCAGCAAATTCAATACGCTTTGTTTGTTATTTCAATCATAATAAGGAATTCCTAATAAATCCCAAATATTAGGTCTTTACCTATGAAATTGCCGTTTTTCATACAATATTTTTGGAAAAATGAATTTTTCATACTAACGTTTTTGGATTTTTCTCGGGTGTGTGAAATCAAAAATTAACAAAATTTTGTGGGAAAGTTTGAACAACATTAAATTAATCTTCATCATACTAAGTTGATTGAAAGTTTTAATTATAACAAAGGTACAGCAAAAATAAGCAATGAAACGGGTAACAGATGAAACGAGCTATATTAAAGCTTCGTTTTCAGTTAATAAATCGAAAGTAAAAATTTACTAATTTTGCTCTAAATTCCCGTTATGTGGCCAAGGTTTTAAATTAAAAACTATTTTAGTAATAGATGTTCAATCAAATAAATTATGAACAAAGTAAAGCTTGAGAAAAAATAGTCAATTTCATAGGTAAAGACCTATTATAAACAATCTGTGTCCTAATTCAAAAGGTTAATACTTCGTGACGGACTTTGACTAAAGTTTTGAACCCAGCTAAGCCTCGGACCGCCTGGGTGGTTATATGCTACCGCTACCGTGACGAGGCAAATAATAAAAGAAATAAAGATGATGACGCCAAATAATAATAATATCTCTTAAGCAATCTGTTGAAACGGTGATAGCCCAGTTGGTAATGAGCCAGACTTGTTAAGCGGTGATAGCCCAGTTAGTAATGAGCCAGACTTGTAATCCGAAAGTCGTGGGTTCAAATCCTGGTGCGGGCCTGTACCACTAAATTCGTCTTTTCGGATTTATGTACGGATTTCTAATTATCACTTGCTCAACGGTGAAGGAAAACATCGTGATGAAACCCTCCCGTCCAAGAAAATTTATTTTCGAAAGACGAGCGGTCCACCAACCCGCATTGGGGTCAGAGTGGTGGACTATGGTCTAAATCCCCTTCGTGTTCCGAAGGGAGGCCCGTGCCCCTTGGTGGGGACGCATATGAGCTGATAAGAGAATCTGTTTCAGTATAAACTAAATAAGCTTATCTACTAACAAGTTTCTACTTCCAACAGCACTGTTCCTCCTGTTGGGGCTCCTGGGCGCGGCATGGCTGCTGTACGGGATGGGCAAGCTCATCATGTCCCGGATCAGGAGGACCGGCAAACTGCGATACGGGGACAAGGAACTCGCCATCCAACAGAGATTGCGGGCCCTCGACACCTTTCGAGGGTGAGTTTACACATAGAATAGAATAGATCAAGGGTTCCCATAATCTTTTAATTTAAGACAGTGATTAAACAAAAACTTTGCAAAAAGGGCTATTACAAAATTTCTGATTATCTATCAGACAGGCAGCCATGGGAATGAACTGCTCAGCTCTAGAGTTATTTCAGATTTAGTTAAAATTAGTAAATGAGAAAATTTGTAATGCGATTTAAAAGAGCAACCTCAGAGTTTCTTGCCTGTTCTTCTCTGAGGAAGACTGCACCTTTGCGAATAGGCGTAGAGTCAGTAGGATCAAAAGAACGAATGCGTATGTATGTATTTAAATCATTTAATGTATGTTTGTATGTATTTCATTGTAGTCTTGACTTGTTTTAAGTGACATCCTGAATGTCCTATAAAATAAAGATTTTTCTATTCTATTCTATTCTATTCTATTCTTTTTCAGTCCGCGGCGCATTTATAACGTTAGAATTTGGTCTCGGCGCCCTAACTTAGCTAGACAGTCGAAAAAGATAGATACAGTTGAAAGAAATAGGTAGTTACGATGATGTTTGTTAGGTAGATAGGCACAAAAATTTAAACGTCCACAATATGAAACTGAGTTTTTTATTTTTTTATTACAATACTCAATTTAAACAAAAACAGCTACCTAGTCAATGTGGTAGATTGAGTTTTGTGATCTCCACAGGTTTTTTAAAGCGTTGGAGTGTTTATTTTGTACCAACCAATACTTAAGTTAAGGTTTCGAATCGGAGTATGGTACAGAGGATCGCCTCACGGCGCCCCTTTTTACTGTTTACGGCTCACCAGGGCGCCGCCGCGGCGCACAGTTTGGGAACCCCTGGAATAAAGACATCTTTATTCCACAGGTTATCACGTTTTTAACGTTACACACTGAAATACCCACACTCTAGTAACTCTAGTAAAGGTCGTGGTTCCCTTGCGAAACAGGGAAAAAAACTCGCCATTCCAGCAGGGATTGTGGGCCTTTGATAACTTTCGAGGGTGAGCTATGGCTTACATATTATTTTAAATCCATACACTCAAAAGTCCTCAATAAGGTTTCGTAAGGTACACTTTGAAACATAAACAAAGATATATTTCAATATGACCCGAGAATCAATATCTGCATTATACGCAAATTTTAACCTTGACCGGAATGAGATTAGGCACAGGTGAAATTTATTTGACCTTTCGCACCATGTGGACTAATAGGATATCGCTCATTATTATTACCTAAGGTTCGTACAAATCCACCAGCATATAGAGAAAGAAAACGCTACAAGTTGTATAAAAAACCCGGATGGTCTGCTAAGCGTGCGGTATGTCAATCTTTCGTCTCAATAGGGGAGTTGTCTCCAGCTGTCAACGTCTTTAAGCAACAAGGGATTTCTACAAAATACAAGTAAATGGTTATGTAATTTACAATGTTGAATAGTACACAAAAATTACATAGGAAGTGTTGAAACAAAATCCCGCAAGCAACTTAAAAACTGTGATACGACGTGCGATATGTGTGAAGTAAGAGTGCTAGGTCACAATTGAGTGGTTTTCTAGGCAAGCGAGGAAATCGTGATAATCATCGGCTTGATGTACGCATCCTCTGTGGAAAACTATGTAAGACTAGCTGATGCCCGCAACTTCTTTTGCGTGTTAATTTTTTTTTGTACAGAGTACACAGATTGAAATTTTTACATACAAAAGTTTTTTCCCGCTAACTCCCGTTCCCGTGGAAATTTTGCAATATCCTGTTGCAACTAAGCTTTAAGTTTACTAAGGTACCTGCATGCCAAATTTCAAGCGTCTAACTTAAGCGGTTTAGATTTTTCATACAAAAGGATTTTCCCGCTAATTCCCGTTCCCGTGGGAATTTCGGGAATTCCTTTCTTAGCGCACCTCTACGGTACCTAAGCTACGTCCCTTCCAAATTTCAAGTGCCTACGTTTAGCTGTTTAGGCTGTGCGTTGATATGTCAGTCAGTTTCTCCTTTTATATATTTAGATAGAAAATGACGCAATATAAATCAAATCAAAGCACAACCTCTTTAACAAATACCCAAAATAATTTATTCTTTGAAATACTCTCTACAAATATATATCTGGTGGATCATAAAAAAAATCACTTTGTTTTTCTGAGAATAATCTTGAGGGAGGAATTTCCAAGGAACCCATTTGAAATACTCAAGAAAGAACGTTCAACTTCTCATACTAGAACAATTACTTATTATCACTTATTTCTTAGGTAAGCTTTCAACTAAGTATTCAGTGTACACAATAAAAATACCATATAAATCAGCTAATCGCTCAAGTTGTTTAAGGCGGTTATGTTTAATATTTCGATTTAGTTTGTACAATTTAGTGAGCTGATTCACATTTTAGTTTTGTTAAACAAATGTAGTCAGTAGTCACCCTATTAACGTAAATCTTCTTATTTGTTTGTATTCGGTGCAGAATGGCGATAGTAATGATGATCTTCGTGAACGACGGCGCTGGAGGCTACTGGTGGCTGGAACACTCCACCTGGAACGGCTTGTGCGCCGGGGACCTGGTCTTCCCAGCCTTCCTCTGGATCATGGGCGTCTGCGTACCACTCTCCGTCAAGAGCTCCTTTGCGAAAGGAGTTCCCAGGTGGAAGATTTGCATGCATATTGTCAGGGTAAGTGATTTTGACTATAGTTTCTGCTAGTCTACTCTTACATTCAGAGACATATTCAACTATGTATGGGAAAAAAAGTACTATTCATATCCACTAGGCCTCGTTAAAAGTGGTCGATTTTTTTTCTCAATTATCTTTTCTATAAAAGTGTTTGAACACTTTATTGCATACAACATACAACTTATGAACTGCAAGTGTGCAAAGGTGCCTCTATCGCTAATAGCGATTTCATTTAGAACTTCAGTCTATCGATAAATAACGTATTAGTCAGTTTTATAATTTCGTAAAGAAAAAGAGTACATTTTAAGGCTACTGACGCACAACGAAGGGTGTGACATGCGATATTTTGATGCCTTTGTAAACTCGTAATAACGTAAATACCAAAATCACTCGAGACGATACGACCCATTTCTCAAAACATGTAAAAGAAATGCGTCCAGACTTCTAAGAAACTTCTGTGAAAGTGGCAGACATTCCGGTGTGCAAGAATTTTTTCTATCGTCGTGCGTATAGTCAATGCTAAAGTGTATTATAAAAAAAAGTAATTAAAATTTGGAGCGATAAAAATGTCACAAACATTATTGGGTCAATCAGCTTGTAATATAATCAAGGTTACATAACTTTACATAAGGCATTTCTCTATATCCTTGCAAATAAACTTTATAGTGAACCAACCGGTTGCAGCGAATGAGATGAGTCAGTTAACCTTTAGAACGAGTCTTAAGTATTATGTAAAAGCAACACGCATCGGCCACAACATTGCAACCACTTGTATCACAATGCCGATTTACGAAATCACATACTTTTTCACCGTTTGGAATTTTCTCAGCAGATTATAAGTTCTTACACCTTCTACATTGAGATCTAGGTGATAGCGCAACTTTAATATGTCAAGTTTTATGCAAGATCACTAAAGAACTGCTAATTCTCAGCCTCAGCACGCGATCCGTTCACTTTCACACAAATTGCATAAGTTCAACTTCCTTATTCCATCGATTTATCTCACATACTTATCAGAAAATAGAATTTAAATATGCCTTTAAGAACGATTATTCTGCACACGACATACTTCATTGGAAATTCTGTGTTCGCGTGATGATTGCAGATTCTCTCCAATCATTTATATGTGACGATTTGAATTCAACGCTGTTCATTGCTTTGTTTGTTCTGTGATGGAGATCGCGGAACATAACGTGCTTCAGTGGAAGTGATTCGCATGGAGTCATTACTCCTCGATACGCTGACCTAGTCGTCTTGCCCTGGTTTATATGTTAGAAAAGAGGCTGTAACTGTCCGTTTGATATCGCTAGAACAATGGTCAACTAGAGTATGTGAAAATTTGATTGAATGGTTTAAAAAGTTTTGGGAATTTTTGAATGCATATGAATGGAGACGAATTTAAAAATAGTTTTTGTTTTCCTTTTTTATCGTATCTGTTTTATTAATAAGATTTTTACGCGTCACACTAGAGTGAGAATTTTAAGTATGAATATATGTAGGTATATGTAATATGTATAGGCGGTCCTAGATATTGAGGTAATCGACTCACTAAAAATGCGATAATTTTATTTTTGCTTTTCACTTAGTTCGTATAAAATAATGCCTTATTTAAAAAAACATACACACATTTTTTTTTACAAAAATATTTTAATTTTTATGTATTGAACAGCAGAAGTTGCGGTGGCTCTCTCAAATAATACTATTCAAAAATTACTTATTTAATGATTGATGTGTAAATACATATAGAAAGCTTATTATTCATTTATAAATAATGTGGTTTATTAAGAAATATATGTTAAAGTGATAACAATATTTGTAAGTATGTAAAATTTATGTTGATGCATATTGATGTAAAACCAAAACATCAGCATCTTGTTGGTCCGTTATTAATATGTATCTTGTTATTTTATTTTGTCTTTTATACAGGGCTTTAGGTATCTCTGTTTCAACCTCTCGGGTGGTTAATCAGTCCTTGAAACTGAACAACTTCCTGAAGGAACATAGGTCAAAATACAAAAAAAAAATTTGAGTTCCCATACCAACTTCATCAGCATATATATAGCGCATTTTGTATGGGAGATCAACATTTTTTTTTTCGTATTTTGACCTATGTTCGTTCGGGAAGTTGTTCAGTTTCATGGACTGATTAACCTTCCGAGAGGTTGAAAGAGAGCAGCAGAATACCATTGTCTGTGCTATTTTAGCGCAGGCACCATGCTGAGTGGCACCCTACGTCACTACGCTGTATACCTCTATTGTCACTTGTGAATCTTTTAAATGTATCTTTTGTACAGTGTAGTGTAGTGCAATACATGTATTTTCTTATTTCTTTCTTTCTTCTTCTTATATCACTGTTTATTTCAGACCTTCAATTATAAATTACAGCATATCTAGAAAATTATATGAGAAGTAGGTATACCAATTAATTTGTAAGGTACCCGATACGAAAATAATAAATAAATATCGCCACTAACCGAAAGGCCCTTGAGATATCCCTTGTGTTGTGGGTCAATACAGATATATAAACACCCTCGACCCGAGAACAAACATCAGCGTTCAATTTCCACGCAAATCTTTGCTTGGACCTAGAATTGAACTAGAAACTGTTTAATCAGAGACCGTGTCACTATATCTTCATTTTTTTAATCAATTCCTCCTTTGAATTTTTCAAACAGTTTTCTGGCATGTTATTCTTCTATACTAATGTCCTACCCTAAGATTACTTGGAAGGAATTGTTTCTTAGCGATAAGGCCGCCTATTTGTATACTTTCTCCTTGCATTATGTACTATAGCGCCTATGTAGGATATAGTGTGTGCGCTGTAAAAATATTAGTATTGTCTTGTTCTCGATTCTTACTGTCTAAGGTCCGTATTATAGAACGCGACTCAGGTCTGTATTACAGAACGCGCCTCAGACTCTGATAGATCGTGATTTTGCCAACGTCTCTGATCTATACTTAAGTAGCAGTCGACTTTGTAATTTTGATAGTGAGAGAAAGAGACCATCAATACTTTAAGTATAGATCTTGGACTTGGGTCAATTGGGTGTTCTTGATTCTTACTGCCATACGACCGTATTACAGAACGCGACTCAGACTGATCTATACTTAAGTAGCAGTCGTCTTTGTCGTTCTGATAGTGAGAGCAAGAGACCATCGATACTTAAGTATAGATCAACACTTGAGTCTCCTTTTGCCATAAAGTCTCACAATTTGTTTTCCCGTGAACAGCGCTCAGTCCTGATGTTCTTACTGGGCATGTCTCTGAACACGATCTACGGGTCGAACATGCTGCATCGCCTGCGCATATTAGGTGTGCTACAGCGACTGGCAGTGGCCTACCTCGTCTCAGCCGGGTTCTACGCGCTCACTGCCCCCAAGTATTACACCCCCCCTCGGGTAAGTTCACAGGTAATTAGCTGCTGGTATTTTCTTATTTAGTTTTAGAATGCATTTTGACCACATACATCATTGAGTACTATAAGATTTCGTTTTCTTTTTTTAATTCACTAGTATTTTTTTTCTTACGGTGTCACAGTACCTATTACTGATTGAGCATAAATAGGGAGTTTTTTGAGATTAATTTTTCTAAAGATTTTGATATCCCTTTTTAATATCTTAAAGTTTAGAGGATGAATTTTAAAAAACGCAAAAATATGGGTCTCACAAATTGCGTTGAAGAGTACTAAGTACCTATTACCAAGTTTCAAGTCAGTAAGACGATCTTAATTTTTTTTCCACACTAAAATTTTGATTTATTTTTACGACTTTTGATTTTTGATTTTTTTTGACGATCTCCCTTGTTGTATGAAACGATATATTAAGACAAAAAAATACGAGTCTGATAACATTTTTATAAACTTTTTTATATCTTTAATTATTTTAGGGATTTTAAATTTTATAAACTTAATCTACGCACAAAAAATTTGAAAAGTGATTAAAATATCACCTTGTACCTATATCAATACATCATCATCACTACGGGACCGCCGATGATGATATATCTATTTTGAATGGTCGTACATTACATACCAGTTTATTTCTTCACTGAACTCCACATTAGAAAAGTAGGTATTTATATGGGAATTCAGCCCTTCTGGGGTGACTTAACATTAGTTAGTGAAACTTTATAAGGTAATTCCCCTCATGAAACTTCACCGAGGAAATATTCAAATAAAACCGGCCAAGTGCGAGTCGAACCCGCGCACGAAAGGTTCCGTACCATTACCTATAAAACGGGCCAAGTGCGAGTCGGACTCTACTAAAACCATTATCTCTATAAAAGCGGCAAAAAAATCACGTTTGTTGTATGTGAGCCCCTTAAATATTTAATTTATTCTATTTTTTGTTATAGGGCCAATAGAAATACATCATCTGCGAAAATTTCAACTGTCTAAGTATCACGGTTCATGAGATACAGCTTAGTGACAGACGGCCGGACAGCGGAGACTTAGTAATAGGGTTCCGTTTTTTTCCTTTTGGTATGGAACCCTAAAAATATTTTCCATACAAAGGCAAATCTTTTTTTCATATTTCTACCTATGTTCCTTGAGGAAAGTTGTTCAGTTTCACATTCTCTATTTTCACTGACTAATTTAACGTCACCAAATATACTTCCTAATGCAATAAAGGAGGTTTTTGGCCCCTCTCCGCCGCAAAAAAATCATACTTATTTAGATCCTTACACCATCTTAGAACACGTTTCGTAAATTTTGTAGTAATCGCACAAAGCATTTAGTTATCCTAATTTTAGTTCGCTTGTCGTCAAAATGAAGTAGAATAAAAAAAAAAACGCTACACACTCAAAGGCCCACACTAAGGTTTTCCCTTGTATCGTGGGTCCCTCGGAACACACATAAAGACAAATACAAACACCCATGACCCGAGAACAAACATCTGCTTTTCATACAAATGTTTGCCCCGACTGGGAATCGAACCCAGGACCCGCCGATCAAGAGGCAGCGTCACTACCACTCGACCAAACCGGCCCTCAAAATGGTTAATTTTTTCATAACAATAAAATAAAGTAGCGAGTAGAGTAAGTCATTTAGGGCGGTTGAATGAAATATAATAAGTAGAATGAATTTGGGAGTTTTCAATCACAATAACGCCATTCCATTTTAAATGGCATTGCTTCAAAATCAGATTTGAACCCGCAACCTACCTGTCATAAGTCTAGCATTTTCAACTGGGCTTTCACCGCCCAGGTTATATTAAGTATACCTACGTGCACTCAACCCTATACAAGGTGTTTCAAAAATACCCAAAAAAAGAAATTCAAAAATTTAATTTTAAAAGTGAAATAGTCGCAACTCTAGTAATCAGTTGCACGGTTTGACATTTTTCAAAATGAAAGTTTCATATAATTAATATGACATACTTGTCATATTTGTAATAGAGCTGCGCAATAAGCTAAATTTAAATTAATTTTAAATTATCTTTTTTTGGGTTTTTTTGAAACACCTTGTAAAGAGACGTAATACATGCGAATTTGAAAGAAAACGATTTTGTCAACTAGGTGCGAAGTAATCCGAAGAGATTCCGAACACGATCGCCAGGGCGTACGTTTTATATCAGATGATATTTGTGACAAGCCACTGACGAGTTGACAGGTTCGGGTCGCCTTGTATTACGTCTCTATATGTATAGGGTTGAGGCTCGTAGAAGTATACTTACGGGGTGTAAGGGGAACAGCTTAGCAAACACTTAAACGGTGGAATCTATCCATAACCTAATGATAGCCTACAAGTGAGGAGTGTCTGTTCAAAAGGGCTTATTTCCAGTTTGAGTCTTTTTTAATCTGACAATTCCATTTGATTCTCCATACAATTATACGTAACTGACTTTTACTTATATTTTTCAATATGTCTTATTTCATTATGAAACTTGACCATCAAAAGTGGCTTCCGAATCAAAACTGCTAATTTTCCATATATTTTTACCCATAATGAGTTTTGGTGTAAAGAGTTTTTCGCTATTTCTGAAAAAGTTGACTAAATTGAAATACGCCCTTTTGAAAAGACACTCCTCAAGTAATACTTTTTTCCCGGAAACGTCAAGTAAAGGAGTTTTCGTTACACACACACACACATACACACGCTCACGCCTATATTTCCTAACGGGGTAGGTAGAGCATCAGTGGTTCTAGAACCACGAGATGCCACGTTTGACACAAATTGTGAGGTTAGCAGATGGAACAAGTTGTATAATGGTGAGAGGTGTGCAAATGGTGGAGTTGGTGGGAGTTTTAGTTATTTTATTTTATTGTAAACATGAAACATCATCAGTATTAACAAACAAATTAGAACTGAAGTATAGATACATAAAACTAATTACAGACGTTCACTTATAGATTTACAGTAGTAATATCAAGGTTATTTACCTTTTTATTATTTTTATTATAAGATGGGTTAACTCTTGACCTCAATCTTGACCATAAGGTCAAAGAGGAGGTCGACGATGGAGCGAGTTAACCCACAAAATGCCTATAAAGGCACTGGTCCTCCCACGCACCGACGGAACACAGCAAGCTGTTTGGCGTCGGACTTCGGTAGGAGGGTGGTCGCGTACCAGACGGCCCTTTACAGAGCCTACCACACCGCATGAGACCATAGGACGACACCTCAGATTCAGAAAAAAATGAAGTGTCGTTGCCTGGGATGGATTACTAGGAGGCAGGTCTCATTTGTGTTTCCTTAGTCGCCTCTTATGACACCCACGGAAAGAGATGGGGTGGTGTTATTCACAACCGATCACCACACGGTTACCTACTTTAGCGCTAAGATTTTATTTAATTTTATAGATAGTGGGTTTGCTCTTGACCACAATCTAGCCCAGAGGTGGAGATGTGGTCGAGGATGTAGCAAGCTCACCCAGAAGATGCCTATTCTCTCGAACTTTAAAGAGATTCGGGTTATATGAGCCCAGAAAAACAGACGCCGGCAGAGAATTCCATTGCTTTCATCATTATAAAATACTAGCTGATGCCCGCAATTTCGTTTGCGTGTTATTTTTTTTTGTACAGAGTACACAGATTGAAAACATCTTACGTGATTTAGATTTTTACATGCAAAAGTTTTTTCCCGCTAACTCCCGTTCCCGTGGGAATTTTGCAATATCCTGTTGCAACTAAGATTTAAGTTTACTAAGGTACCTACATGCCAAATTTTAAGCGTCTAACTTAAGCGGTTTAGATTTTTCATACAAAAGAATTTTCCCGCTAATTCCCGTTCCCGCGGGAATTTCGGGAATTCCTTTCTTAGTGCACCTCTACGGTACCTAAGCTACGTCCCTTCCAAATTTCAAGTGCCTACGTTTAGCCGTTTAGGCTGTGCGTTGATATGTCAGTCAGTCAGTCAGTTCCTCCTTTTATATATTTAGAAGATGAAGAGAAGCGCTCAGTCCGGAGCCGAGGATAAATGTTTTTCAACCAATGTTTCAGGGCGCCTGTGGACAGGCGTTAAAAGACGTGTTGTCGTGCGTGTGGTGCTGGGTGCTGGCCGGCGTGCTCATCACGGTGCACAGCGTCATCACCTTCACCGTCTCCGACCCGGACTGCCCCGCGTGAGTCGAGTCTTATAGATAGACAGATAGGCAGACAGACAGGCGTTAAAAGGCAAAAAATTATTCACTGCTTATCTTCTTTTCGTATACCGCCCCCGGCGCAACCACCTCTACGTGTCACACCACTCCCGGCAGCCTATCAACACGCCTCATATCAGTAGCCAACCGGTAAGGAACTGGTTCAAAACCGGTAAAAAATATAACAACCGGTCTTCTTCTTCTTATCGTGTAGGTAAATTCAAGTGTGTGGCAAATTTGGTGTCAACCCTGGTCACCTGGTCAGCCTGGTTAACCCTGGTGTCAGAGTTTTCAAACGGCACAATTGCTTCTGACTTGGTTTTAACGACTGTAGTCATTTGACAACAGCCGGGACCGAAGCACGGAAATACTCGTGATAAATTGCCACTTTCGTCACCCATCAGGTCCCTGCCTCTGTGTACTTTGCTTCTTTGCTTTAAAATGTACACACAACATACATAACAACCACAGGTACAAATTCACGTAAAAAACAAAAGGTTACAAAGTTATTCTAGAATTTTTGTGTGTGTAGAAAGTAATCAGTAGAAAGCTTTGTCCAAAGGAAAGCACAGGTATTCTGCTACAACCGTAGTATCAGTCATGTCAGAGTTATATCACTTAAATTGACAGGTGACAACAGAACATACCATGCGTGTAAATGTATTAGAAAATAGTTTGTATTGCAAAATTTGGGGTCAGTATGGTGTGGTGCGCTGTAATTTGTAATCTGTTAGTTTTTATCTCAGACATGATCTCGAATTTACACAATTATAAAGCCAAGTTTCCTAATATACAGACAGCAGCATGTCAGGTTACCATTTGCACTACGAAAACCGACGCTATTACGAGCGAGATAAGGGCGATGTCAAGGACAACATATACAAGTGTTTCAAAAAAACCCAAAAAAATAATAATTCAAAATTAATTAAAATTAAGCTTATTGCATAGCTCTATTATAAATTGACAAGTATGTCATATTAATTACTAGCTGATGCCCGCAACTTCGTTTGCGTGTTAATTTTTTTTTGTACAGGGTACACAGATTGAAAACATCTATCTTACGTGATTTAGATTTTTACATACAAAAGTTTTTTCCCGCTAACTCCTGTTCCCGTGGGAATTTTGCAATATCCTGTTGCAACTAAGCTTTAAGTTTACTAAGGTACCTGCATGCCAAATTTCAAGCGTCTAACTTAAGCGGTTTAGATTTTTCATACAAAAGGATTTTCCCGCTAATTCCCGTTCCCGTGGGAATTTCGGGAATTCCTTTCTTAGTGCACCTCTACGGTACCTAAGCTACGTCCCTTCCAAATTTAAAGTACCTACGTTTAGCCGTTTAGGCTGTGCGTTGTTATGTCAGTCAGTCAGTTTCGCCTTTTATATATTTAGAGATATGAAAATTTCATTTTGTAAATGTCAAACCGTGCAACTGATTACTAGAGTTGCGACTATTTCACTTTTAAAATTAAATTTTGGAATTTCTTTTTTTTGGGTTTATTTGAAACTCCTTGTATAGCCTGATGTGCTGCCGTGTGTACAAGATTTTTTTTAAACAAGAAGTAAAATTGGTAATACTACAAGTAAACTAAACCGATTATTTATGTTATACTTTATAATTCAGTGATTTGGTGAGATATGTGCGGTTTTGTAAGAATTTTTGAAACCGGAACTGACAACACACTTACATTTAGGTACAATGTAACCTGACTCCAACGCGTTATTTACTAAACATGTTGCCACTAACAGTGCTTGATTTTACTTTTTTCGACAAATTATCGACATTTAACCTCATTTTACTCGTATTTCGACATAATTATTAGTTGCAATTAACTTGACGTTAAATAATTCACAGTAATCACAGTTAAACTGGATTACTCAAATGTTTTCAATCTACTTAAGTACAATGACATAGATTGAGTCTTTTTGTAGAGGGTTTTATTGCGTTTAAAACTTTTTCGACACAATTGCCTTCATTAAATAGAAAATTCAAGATTTGGCTTCATTTGCCTGCATTATTATTAATGTCAGATTACAAGGACCCACGGATTATAATGAAGACTTTGATTGGAAGACCTAAAAATCCGTTTTTTGGATAAAAGAAAACTACTACAAGTTTATGATTGACTAGCCTTTGCGCGCCATATGCACACGTAGTGTGCGAGATTACTATTGCAAGCGACGTGATCGTACACTCAAGAGCACGTCAAGCTTGACACTTTGGACTTTGGACCGGCCCTGCATTGTATGGCGCGCAGTATAAATCAGAGCTCAGCTTAAACTGGTAATGTAAAGCGTGACCTGCTTTTGACTGTACAAGTTTTTGATACTTTAAGGCGACTATAGCACCCGATAAAGGCAGCATACATAGGAAAAGTGCCATCTCCGTCTCTCAACAGGCCTGGGCCGGCAGTGCGAACAGTGTCGATACACGAAGTTTACGGACTATGAAAGCGGGCGTGCGTAAAAACATGTTCGAAAGTTAGAAAAATGAGATTTATGGAAAGGTAACAGCTTAAATCGAAAAATGCGTTAACTACTTATCGAGAGTGTTCAATCACGAACATTTTGATAGCAAATTCAAGTTCCTGTATGCATTTTACTATCGTTTTTACAGCTTAAAAGATACACAATATTGGGTACTTAGAGGTGACTTTTTGAGCTTTTTCTATCGAACCAAAAGTACTTTTCTAGTTTATGTCCTGAATATTACCGTAGTATTTTTTTTCTTCGATTTAATGCAGTGCGTCATGCTTATCTACGCACCATAAAATCGTAATTTAGGTGCTGTAGTCGCCTTAAATAGGCGCAACATTATATTAAAAAATCTTAGTATTATCAAGGAAAAGTCTTAATAATATGATCCAGTTTCGCACCTTCACTATAATTTTAAATGTTCAAAATTTAACCATAAATAACATCCCATTTTGCTTCCCATCTCGATTCCAGAGGGTACCTAGGTCCAGGCGGTAAGCACGACGACTGGGTAGCTGCTAACTGCAGCGGTGGTGCTGCTGGGTACATCGATCGGCTGCTGCTCGGGGAGTCGCATCTCTTGCCGCGCAGCGACGCCAGGAAGGTGTACGGAGGACAGCCCACTGACCCCGAAGGATTGTTGGGTGAGTCATCATTATTACAGCAGCCTATGGTGCCACAAGGGACGATGTAAAATGAATCCTTATAAGATACGGAGCAAAGGCTTTTTTCGTCTGTCGCTCCGTCTTCAGGTGGCGGATGTCTTTTTGTGCTTCTATTATCGGCAAATAACCTTGCTCCCTAGCTGTTAAGATTAATTTTACGTTGCTGTGATCGCAGCGCCACGTCGCTTTTGCCTATGACAGAACACTTTAATTAGACTTCTTCCTAAGTATTAAGTGTAGAACTGAGTCGCCCTGACAGTGCTATTATCAATGTCTTCAGTCACAGAAGTCGTCTTTAAATAAATAAATCAATTTTAAATTTAGTTTCCATTTATTACATTTAGTTTCGCAACTACATTACTTAGGTACGTTAAGAGTTGTTAAGGTGTTTCTTTAGCTACGCTGTTTTGCATTGAGCTCCTGAAGTGAGTTCTTGTTTCGATCAATTAGATGTCAGAGGCATATAGAATGGAGAATTTGTGACAATATAGATCTTAAAGTTCACTCATAAGTTGGTTAGGTTAGGTAATGATTTTTTGTCTGTTAGCGCTATGCGATAGAATGAGATGCATATTGCAAAAGACAACATTTTCTCTCGAGTCTATGTTAGCTATGCTGAAAATTTATAAATATCGAGGAAAGCCGCCTTTTTGTATCACAATGTGTGTGTTTCTGGACTTGTATTTTTTGTGTGCAAATAAAGAGTTATGTATTGTATTGTAAATACGCGGACCGTTTCCAATTTCGAAGGGAGACCCGTGTCCCTCGGTGTGAACGAATATGGGCTAAAAAAGAAACCTGAAAGTTAAAAATGACAAATTTGTCATCTTCTTGTCGAGTAGGTTGCCTAACCTCAGCAGTGCAGGCGCTGATCGGCGTGCAGGCGGGCGCCACGGTGCTGCTGCAGCGGTCGCACAAGGCGCGCGTGTCGCGCTGGCTGGCGTGGGCGCTGGTGCTGGCGCTGGTGGGCGCGCTGCTGGCCGGCTTCTCCAGGGAGCATGGCTCCGTGCCCATCAACAAGAATCTCTGGTAAGACTTAGAGGCCATTCAAGTATTAAGTAAGCAGATTTATTACAATTATTTACCCCCCCCCCCCCTCCTCTTTGTCAGCAAAAGTAAACAAAGCTCTTCCCATGCTTACGTAAACATTGGTATATGCATTTTGAAAGAATCCCCGAAAATGCGCTTCGTTTTCAAGCATAGACAATTTGTGGGTTGCCATTTGTGTGAAACAAAAACTATTCTTACCTATATATTATTTAACTATTACTATCTATCTCTTTTCCTTTTCTTACTAATATTCCTACTCTTAATCCTGTTTTTCTTTGTTTGTTCTACGAAGTGCGCGTATAGTTTTAAAGGCACTGACAGAATATCAGCGTTGTGGCTCCAACCACAACACAATGCTGAGTCAGGACCTCTTCCTTGGCCAGCGTTTCACATCACGATTCCCCTTGATGTTTTTTCTTTGTTTATATTTGTGTATTGTGTGAAGTTGTTTGTTTTATGTAAGTTGCTGGTCATTGAATAAACGTATTATCTATCTATCTATCTATCTACTGTTGACGTAATCACCATCTAGACCCCCACCCCCATGTCATCAAAAATAAGCAAAGCAAAGACCCCTCCGCCCCCCTATGGTGCTTACGTAATATTTGAATGGCCCCTTACAAACGTATTCAAAGAATAATAGGAGTCCCTCCCGGAAGTGGTGGGAGACCCTAAGGGACTTCTTCAGTTCCTGGAGGAGCTGGGTTAGCTAGACTGACAGCCATCCTTAACAACTAATCACGCAAAATAGGCGCATGTTGACGTCGAGTTGCGGAAACCAGCCCGTCTTACAATTAGGAGTCATCACCGACCACTGTTCGCTAAACAAACACATGTTTAACATAGGTATTACAGATGCTATGCCGCGGTTGTATGGAGACAGAAGACTCCAGCGCTTGTTACGCTAGAATGCCACAGCGTGGAAGCATAACCGGCACAAATCCTGCATAAACCAGAATTACTGCCACAAGCATGAAGGACGTCGAGAACCTTGCATGCTTCTGGGAGGACGTAGGCTGGTTGGAATAGCCAGTCTGAAAAACATAATAACACGCACAATAGCCCAATAGAAAGGCTAAGTGCGGAAAATGCCCGACAAACATTACAAGGCTTACATACAGCTGCAAGAGTCTCTAGTAACTCTTACAGGCAGTTATTAGAACCACTAGTAACTCTTACATACAGTTACAAGCTCTAGTAACTCTTACATACAACTAGCTAGAAGAACCTCTAGTATACCATGGCCACTACAAGAACCTATAGTAACTCTTACATGCAGCTGTAACAACCTCAGGTAACTCTTACATGGATCTACAGGCTTTAGTAACTCTTACATAAAAGTACAAACTTTAGTAACTCTTTTATACAGTGTGTCCCTGGATAAAGTGCAATCCCGAAAGGGGATGAAACTAGACCATGAATTATTGACTAGAAAAATATAAAAAAAAATTTATAAAAAAATCATTTTGAAATCATTTTTTTCATAAAAATACATTTTTTTACCCAAGATAGTTACTTTTTTGCGGACTATTTATTATTTCATGGTCATCGCCAGGTATTAGGCATACTGTTTTTTTTTATTTCAAAGAAATAGACCCATTATTTTGGAAGAAATCAATACTTTTGTACATAGAGTCCTTAATGAAACATGAAAATCTTAAAATACCAATAAATCCTAAAATAATTTTTTATAATATTTTTTTATATTTTTCTAGTCAATGATTCATGGTCTGGTTTCATCCCCTTTCGGGATTGCACTTTATCCAGGGACACACTGTATAACTAGAAGAATCTCTAGTGTCTGATAGCCACTTCAAAAACCTGTGGTATCTTTTAAGTTCAATCTTAATAAGAAACTGAACCTACTTACAAGTCTGAGCGCTATGAGGTGGTTAATTGACGTAAATGACACACACACGCTTAGGTATACATCACTTGACTTTTAGTTCTAAGGCCCGTGTTCATCAAAAATATAACCAACGGTTAAAAAGCGGTTAGAAGCTAATCAGACAAAATGTCAAAAAAATGTATGAAAATGACATTGTCAAATCTCTGGTTAGCTGCTAATCGTTGGTTTTTTTGGTGAACACTGGCCTAAGAGATAAGATGGGTACTTAGGTCTGCCGGCTTATAGGCATGCGTTGCTCTTTGTATTACACCTGCCTCTAAGTATATATCAAAGTCTAAATGTACGTTAAAAAAATATCATACTAGAGGATGTGCATCTACCCATGAAGCTAAACAACTTTCCCCAAGAAGTAGACATTCTATCTGTAATTTAATTACCATATTTACCTTCGGGGCCATTCTTTTATTACGTAAGACCTATTATAAGAAAAAATAAAAATAGGCCGACCCCCTCCCCCCTGTTTAATATTTATTACGTAAGAATGTAAAGGAAAAATTAATACATGTTTGATTTGTTTTAATGTTTATTTTACAAAGTAACAATTTTTAGAAATGTTTTTTACTTACAAAGCTGGAACTAATAATTTTAATTTTTTGTTAGTAATAAAATTTGGTTTTAATTACTTTGCCCGCGCTTTTTCAAAGTATAATTTTAACTTTGCGCGTTTTTGTGATCTTACGTAAGAAATATCGAGAGTCTCTTCCACCCCCTAGTTAGAAAAAATAAGACATGGTCGACTCCCCTCCCCCCCAAATCGTCTTACGTAATAAATGAATGGCCCCTACCGCAAATGATGATTAAATACAAAGGAGCCCATATAAAATTATTATATAAATTTCACCTATTCATACGGTGAAGTAGTTTGCTATCAAGTAAATATGATTGAAATGAAAGGTCGAGTTTTTTCATAATAACTTATTAACGGTTCATGGGTAGATTAACATCTTCTTGCATATGCTAAGTAAAGGGCCAACTAATCGTCTAGATTTTTCCTTTCTCAGGTCCATGTCGTTCGTATTGGTGACGTCAGCCTGCTCGCTGATAGTCCTCAGCATTTGCTATACGTTTACCGACGCGTGGCGGCTTTGGGGAGGAGGACCTTTCAGGGCCCCAGGCCTCAATGCCATCGCCCTTTACGTGGGCCACTCGCTCTGCGCGCATCTCTTCCCGTTCCACTGGCAGGTCCCCAACATGAGGACCCATAGCATTCGACTGGCCGAGGCTGTTTGGGGCACTGCTTTGTGGGTTATCATAGCCCATATCATGGCTAAGAAGAAAGTGTTTATTTCTCTTTAAGATGATTAATGTTTGAGGTGCGTTGTTTTTATACGTCTGCATTGTTCCCTGGCTGAAATTCACTATTTACGTGCTACTATTTAGTTTGAATCCGTATCGGACGTTACTCTAAACTATTTTAGAATATTAATCTAGAATCATACATTTGATTTTGGTGATTTTAAGGCGGACCTGCTATAGGTACCAAATTGTAAATATATTGTGTGAAGTTATGACAAGTATGTACTTTCATTAAGATGATATTTATGAAGTTCATTTAAAGTTATATTAGTTTTTGATTATTGAAATAAATTTTGACTTTTTGTATCACGTATAAGACTGATTACAATCTGCAGGACGTATGGGAATTCAAAGTGGACATTTTACATCCAAAATTAGTATTGATGTCTCCTAGATACCTCAGTTTCGATTACAAATCTCAAAAAAACTAAATTCAAGAGCAGGTTTTTTTCTAAAGAAATATTATGTAGGTATTTAGAAAAATAGTAAAGTGAATGTTTTAAATAACCCTAAATACTTAACAATTATTTGACGAATTTCCATCTACCCTGTACAATATTGTAAATGATAGTAAAATAATTCTTTAATTTACTTTTTTAAGTTTCATATAACATGAAAAAAATATATTATTTTAATCTATACTTTTGTATTGATGTCTAGTCTTTAAATTTTGTGAATTGTAAAAGATTTCTAATGTATCACTAAGAAAATGTAGAAAAAGTTAATAAATAAACTGAGTTTTGTATGATTTTGTAAGTTTTATGACCCACAAATCCTTTCAGTAGAGACGCACTCATTAAATAATAATTTTAGGGCTAGCCATGCTAAGCATCACAACCAATTTTGAGGAAATGTACTCAGTCATTCCACTTGTATCAGACGACAATCACAGATTCGCAAAGGATTCCGTGCGGAACCACTTTTGATTGTTAGTTAACCCTGCGAGATATTTTTAAAAGACCTAAGTACTTATCTATAAAAGAACTATCTCTATAAATGTAGGTATATAGCATAACGATCTAATATAAAGAAAGATCGGATGGTGGTATAAACATCTTAAGACCAAGTCGAATTTTTGGAGTTAGACTTAGGCAGCAGTGCCGTTGGTTCCAAACTACTGCGTTCTCTAAACCATACAGCCTTCGACCCGCTAGCTCAAGATGATGTACCCTACTGGTAGTGCCAAACGGTAGTGCCTAGGGTGAGAAACGGAATTTATCTCTATATAGGTACTTATGGGGTAGCAACATTTAGCTGAAAATTCAATTATAAAGATGATTTATTTACTCACTTATTTTTCTGTACACATAAAGACATACAAACATAAAGGGAGACGGCACAGCATGCACTGATTATGTATAAAAAATAAAACCACTGGCATTTAAAATATTTCTCGCTTTATTTTAGCTTTAGGGTGACAGTAAAATCCGTAATGTCGTTGGAAAAAATAATAAAACAAACGATTCAACAATCATGACTCAAGGTAACAGCGAATAGTTTTAACAGATAAAACTATATCAATAAAATTACATTTTCAATGAATAACAATTTATACTTAAGCGCATGAGTATAAAACTCTGCTTGTATAAGTTCTATCCATCCGAGTTTACTAACTGAAAACTTAAAGAAGTCATTGAAGCGTAAATATAACTTTTATCCAAAACCTTCACACGCATCTAATCACCAGGAGATGCTCGCTTGTATAAAACCATTATTACTACAAGATGAGACCACATAATTCCTTCTTTTATATTAAAAGCAATATTCAACATTTCTCAGGTATTTGCAAAGCATTATTTAGTAGTAATCTCTACGCTCTTTGCCAAAGGCATAGAAATAAATACTCCTAGACTACATTACATCTGATTTTTTACGTGTTTAACTATAGCCATACCATAGATTTTTTACATATCGCGGTAAGTTTGAACGAATTTACCACAGCTAAACCGCTCACGTTTCCTTTGTATTCAGCCCGGAATACTATGAAAACGAGCGGTTTAGCTTTGGTAAATTCGTCCAAACTTACCGCGATCGGAGGTAGCAGAGCTATCGTTCTAATAATTGGGATAAATATTGACATATTGAAAAAAACTACTGTTTTAAAGAGATCACTAGTCACTCCCAGAGGTTTCATCTTGTTTAATCTATCCCAAGTCTGGATAGCCATTTAAATCTCAATGCATTTATATTATACTCAATGTCAACACAACAATAGCAACGAAAATGTGATTTTCTTGTATTGAAATTGAATTGGATTGTATTAGGATTGAAATCGTTGTCTTAATCGAATCTACCAACAAATTTAGAAGAATTTGGTCCCAGCCCAGTAAACCTACACTGTTAGGCTAGTAGATCGTCTTTGGCAATTAGTGCTTTAACATATAGAAAATCTAGAACGTTGTAGTTTTTGAGACTTCGTAAATGACTTTTTAAATTATCAGTCAGTAATTATTTTCTATAACGCTATTAATATTAAGATACAATAACATATGCTATATTCACGAATCTGTTATATCGAAATATAGTAACTTCAGTACAAATTTCTGGATGGATCACGCATATTTGTCACCCAAATGTGTGCGGTGCTCATACATATAGGTACATGTAAAGAATGAATGTTTGGCAATTTGTTTACATTTGAGCTTTCTACGGGAGACCAGAAAAATATATAATCATTTTCCAAGTCTTTTCTAATCTCGCTCGTAGAAGAGGCATAATGCGAAGCGACGCATCGTTAACCAGGTATTCCACTAGTCAAAATATTAACTACTTTAGTTAATAAGTCGTTCCACAATAAATCACTCTTTTTGTTGACGGTAAATGCCATATTAGGAATTAAATATTTTACATGTTAAATACTTTAAAAATATGTATAGTTTCTATACAGTAAAGGATACGTCCGAAATCTTCATTTACTATTCTATTTTCGATACTTAAATGTATATTGGTAAAATCAATAGGTGAGAGGCAGACACGCATCCGTATGCAGGTTCATACCTAACAACCTTTTTCATTTAGGTACATACTAACCAAACACTTAATTATCTAGAGACCTATCAATAGCGATAAAGACATGTAAAGTGTTATATATTTGTATATGTATATTCTAAAATTTGTTTAGAAAAAATCTCTTAAAATATACCTTCAATTCTTTACAAATTGTCTCTGGCGAGAAGGGGATTAGTATAAAGATATATTATTGTAGAGTATAGTATAAATATAATAAAATATTTTCTTAATAATCTAAATAGGAAGAACTTTTAAAATATAAGAGACCTTGATAATTGCACACAAGAGTTAAAACATCTATATAAAAGAATATCTATACTGATATATTCCGATCTGTCACAATTGATTTGATATAGTTGTATGTACACAAATAAATACTTTCTTCTTGTAACATACAACTAAAGATTATGCTATAAAATTTTCTACTATAAAATGTTGGCTAAATTCACAATAATAGTCATTTGTACAGAGATGTTAATTGTTGTGTTACATTAAGTATATCTACATTTCTAAGATTAGAGTAATAAGTACTCGTGCTCACTTTAAGTCACTCATTTAACCACCGAAGGAGAATGGAATGTATTAGTACATTAGAGAATGTTAGTTGCTGCGCACAGTCCGCGGCGGGACCACTTGTAGGCAAGACCAAACGAATATATACCTTAATGCTCTGGCTTAAGATATTCTGACATTCATACTCGGAATATTATGGCTGCTATTGCATTAGAAATATAAAAATACTGTTCGTGTAGGCTAAGTAGGTATATGCTTACTGCTTAAGTTGTATGTTATGTTGTTTCCGTGAAGGCATGCCATCATTTGTACTTGTCAATCTACAGAGCGCAGTATGATCTGAAAATATAGCTAATCTTTCTATCGGGGACCTCCACAACGAGGCCCAATTCTACAAGAGACTAGACAATACCGAAAACATTTGTCATAAATATCGGTCTTTACATAGGTCCTTTAGATACATATATCTAACCATATCTTAACAGATAAAATCTCTAGGACGATACACATTTCGCTATTAAATGCAAATTCATGGAATTCAAAAAATATTCAGTAAGACGTACGTATAGAGTGTGCGCCTTACATATTATGCTACTAAGATTCCCGAATACATCACACCGCACATTCAACGCAGTAGGGTTTATAAGTTTCACGTATTTAATAGGATCACCGTTATGAAATAATATATTATTATATTAATATAATATAATATAATATAATATATATTAATATAATAATTATATTGAATTGTTTAGTCACATGTTTAAGATTCAATTGAATGTTACGGTACGGTCAAATCGATGTTAATTAGTTCATTTACAACGCAGTCGCGGTGTTAGTGTGGTCACCTTTTTTTGGGACCAAACAATAAATGACAGTTCATGATAGTTACAGAAGCTACAATTACTGTAGGTAGTCTCAGTTAAATAGCGGACCACTGTAAACATTCATGTGTTTTGTTTTATTATTGCGATCAGAACAATACTTTATTTTTTGGAGGAAAATCCACGCCCAAATTCTTTTAAAACATTCTGTGGCCAGGGCGTAGTCGCAACGGAATCTTTTTGGAATCATCGTGAAGAAAAGCGAGTCCGCTATTAGACACAGCGACATACAAAATATAACGTATGCTTTGGGTAACAATTTAAATCCCTAACCTAGTTGCACATTTTAATAAAAACACGCATATTTAAACTTACATTATGTAACGCTTTTACAGCACTATCAAAATATATTACGAGATTTCAAACAACACGCGTATATAGCTATCGACTTAACTAAGACCCCAGTTGTATTCCCTGTCATATGTCGTCGATTTCTTGTCTTCGACGAGATGTGCAGTAAAATAAATATTATCTAGTGTGGCACTAACAGCTGTTCGCCTAACTTGTAGGCTTGCATTCAGTACCACGTCTCTTAGCCTAACGTTATAGTGAGCAACCATTCAAACGCTTTTGGACACCTCTCTATAAATGTAAACACATCCAAAATATATACTGAGTAACTTTAAATTAGTTAGCAAAAATAAATAAATGAACCAGCCCATTAAACTTAAAGGGAATGTGATCTTTTTATGGATTCGCTGATTAATTTAACGTTACTCCATTAAACTATACCCTACACTTCATAAAGGCAGAGATACACTGCCGTACTGTGAGAATCATCATCGTTCTATAATTCCTCACAGCCATTAGTATGCTACATTGATGTTCGGTTATAGGCCAACCTATAGGTACAATAATACTTTAGGTGAAAAACTTTAGATAACTCTGTGATCTCTACTTAAATCCTAATCAGTAAAGAATCGAATTCAGAGAACATTCTCCCATCAGATTTAATACTGATTAGTAAATCAGCATTAGAACTGATGGAACAATGTTCTCTGAATGTTCAATGTTCTGAATGTTCTCTCATCTGGAAATTAGTTCGGTTGATTAATAATCAGTAAAGAATCGAATTCAGAGAACATTCTTCCATCAGATTCAATATTGATTAGTATCCATTGCAGCGCAACTAGCATGAAGAACAAATAACATTGGCTCGTAATACTACAAGATAACACAGCAAGATAAGCAAGTAACCCGTCACACAGCGAATTATGGTAAATTACTGTATGTTTTACGGCATCATTTATTACCGCGAGGTGTAAATAGTAGGTATGTTTACATACTTCACTGCAAGTGGAAACTGCAAATGAAAACCGTTTCGGTAAAACGCGCATGTAAGAATCCACGCATCTGGAGAAAACTAAGAAAAATAGACTTTCAGAAATAATAGACGATTCGTTAGTTCACGTTGCTAGTGCGTTACATTGGTTTTCTTCTTGCTTTCTCATTTTAATTCAATAGAATTTTTTGACATATAATCCCTTTACAGCCCCGGGGACCGCGGTAAGTTTGAACGTATTAACCAAAGCTAACGATTCTATTGTATTCAACGTTTCTATTGGGCTGAATACAAAGGAAACGTGAGCGGTTTAACTTTGGTAAACGCATTCAAACTTACCACGATTGGGGGCCTTTCTATAAAAAATCATACAAATAAATATTTTCCTACTTTTTCCAATCGAGAAAAGGGACTAAATCCATCGAATTTAATATCAGATTACACATGAGTGCATACTCTCTGAGGTTCTCTGAACTGTGTAGTAGAGAGCGTCACAAGGGCGGCGTGACGTCACGGGCGCGGGGTAATGACGTCACTTGCGTCGGGTTACCAGAGCTTGCAGCGCAGCCAACTGGCTGAGCAGGCTGGCGTTCTTCTGCTCCAAGGTTTCCACTCGCTTCCTATAATCTGTATTCTCTGATATCAGGACTTCCACTTTTCTTTCCAGTTGGTCCATGTATTCTTTCTTTTTACGTCTGCTTTCTTGTGCCGATATCTGAAAGGTTGGAAATCATGTTAATGGTATCCGTGTCCAATACCTCTTCATTGATTTGTCCTACAACTATAAATAAATAAACGCTAGACACTTAAAGGTCCACACTAAGGTTTTCCCTTGTGTCGTGGGTCCCTTGGAACACGCATAAAGACAAACACAAACACCCATGACCTGAGAACAAACATCTGCATTATACACAAATATTTTCCCCGACTGGGAATCGAACCCAGGACCCGTCGATCAAGAGGCAGCGCCGTTACCATTCGACCAAACCGGCCGTCAAACTCGTTTTACCTTATTTTTTATTTTCCTCCTAATCTTCTTGAGAGACTTTTCTTCTGCCTTGGTGAGGGGGAGGCGGGTAGGAACCGGGTATCCTTCTGCTAGAAGTGTGCGCTTCTCTTCTTCTGTGAGAACTAGTGTGCCTGTTGACCCTTTCTGAAATGCAAATTACATTCTTGTATAAAAGCTTACGCATGCGTAGCTATAGCTCTTGATATATGAAAGGATTGTGTGTTATTTCTTTATCTATCCGCGAAAAAAAATCATTACCTACAATAATTAACTGCCTCAATTTAAGAGCTGGGTAATATATATCCGGAGGTTGTTTTGCCGGTTTACTTTGTTTACTTTTTAAGCCCTATTTATTTGAGTTAACATTAAAAGTCTAATTCTTATGAATTAGGAACTAAAAAAAAGTGATTCAATTTCCTATCTACCAATACCAAGTGATTCCGTGTGGCATTGATTTAATGCTTTAAACACTTACAAATAGAGAAATTTAATACCCGACCCTTATATGAAAGATGATTGATATTACTCCATTCCATTAGAGGACTTAGAGCCATAAAGAGTAACTTCATTGAAAAAAAAGGCCTCTCTGAACTAGGTCTAGGATCAATTGATTTTCTGAATCTGTGCTAAATAATAATTAATTAATTATTCTTATGTTACTTGGTCGTAAGCTTCGCTAACTAAGTGTAATTAAAAGTCATCTCATATGCATACCAGTTATATTTTTTACCGGTTTCGAACCAGTTTCTTACCGGTTGGCTACTGATAAGAGGCGTGTTGATAGGCTGCCGGGAGTGGTGTGACACGTAGAGGTGGTTGCGTCGGGTGGGGGCGGCGGGCGGGGCGGGGGTGGCGGAGGCCTCGTGGGCTGGTGACAGCGCGCCCTCGCTGTCAGATGATGACAGCGATGACGGCGGCGTGGGCGGCAGGTTGAAGCCTGGAATCAGAAAGTTAGATTTAGAAAGGAGTCGCCAACAAAGTTTCGACGCACACTACTTCAACAAAGCACTTTTTCAAGAGAATACAACTTCAAAATTACTTTGCTCCGACTGAACGTGGCTTAGACAAAATACTTCTCCGACGGAACGCAGTTTCGACGAAATACTGCTCTGACAGAACGGAGTTCTGACAAAATACTGCTCTGACAGAACGGAGTTCCGAAAACACGTTGTTCCGATAAAACAATGTGCGTCGAAACAAAGTTGGCGATTTTTGTTTTTATATGAAACTTCAGTTGATGAATTTTTTTTTTGTAATTTCACTTGTATTGTGTATTTTCGGAGCTTGGTATCATAAATCAAATCAGATCCGGTTGACGGTTTAGGTACCTAATGCTGTATATCTTGTTGCTAATTCTTTCAGGTTTTCTTTTTCTCTCATCATGTGTAAGTTCATTGTATATCATCGCAGTGGTTTTTTAATAATCAAATGACAAATCAACAATTTCAATGCAATATTAACACGATGCCAATGACAAAATTACACATTTTAAATTTTTTTTTCTCAATCTCAATGCAATCCCAATTCTATCTCAAACCCAAGAAAAAACTGCTGAAAATGTAGAATGTTTTGTTGCATTGATATTGATATGCAATGCGATTATTTGAGATTGAATTCTAACACCCATATTCATAAAAGTTAACTCGAGATTTCCTCGACTCCACTCAACCTCTGTCAAGGATTTTGACGTTTTTATTTGACACTTCCGTCCTCGACTTTAAAATTTTCCCCAGTGGAGTCGAGGATGATTTGAGTAATCAATTGTCAAAGGTAAGGTACCTCGCGACCTACCTTAAGATTTTCTTAACGCTTTATTTGATGCTTGAATGTGTTGTATGCTTCTTTTTCATATGAAAAATGAAGTATTTTGAAGATTTCGTGGATTATCTTTATGATAATAAATCGTTAAAGATTAATATCGAATAAAGATTTACGCTAGCTAGTGCCATCTATCGTCGAGTAGCTGTATGCTTCGTTCAAGGAATCTTGAGGTGACAACTAAGAATACCAAATTCGAGGTCGTTTCGAATTTGATTGGAGGAAGTTTCGAGTTAACTTCTTAGAATACGGGTGTAAATGTATCAAGATTGAAATCACCGTCAATACTAATCTTCCAGTCCAGCCCTTCGATTGCGATAAGTAAGAACGTGGCTACCAAAGATAAACCGTTCACGTTTTCTTTGTATTCAGCCCAGAATACAATGAAAACGTGAGTGGTTTAGCTTTGGTAAACACGTTCAATCTTACAAAGATCGGGGGGCAGATTTCTACGGGGAAAACTAACCTGATGCCCCTGAGCTGGTGACCTTGATGGAGAGTTTGTTGGAGTTGAGCGAGTTGGCGAGTCTGGGCGCGGCGCTGAGCAGCAACTGCGGCACTCCTGCAGCACCCACCTTCTGCAGCACCGCCTGCGGCATGTGAATTGTGCCGGTCTGGAAGATAGGTACATACATTCACGCATATATTCCCTAACGGGGCAAGCAGGGCATTTAACAAGACCTCAAGTCTTGAGTGAGACAAACATTTAAAAAATTAAAAACACTTAACAATTAAACATATTCTTATGGTATTTGGACAAAACAAAAGTAAAATTGACATGGTTTGTCAGCCTTACACCCAATAGCAAAAACGTCCATTAAAGTTAATGCTACTTTAAGTATCATACTGTCTCTTTCCGTCTTGTTAACGTAAACAAAGGCAGCATTATTATGTTACACTAAATTAAAATACATATTATAAAGAGGAAAGATTTGATTGTTTGTTTGTATGTTTGCATCGAATAGGCTCCGAAGCTACTAGACCGATTTAAAAAATTCTTTCACCATTATAATCCTACACTATCCGGGATGGACATAGGGTACATGATTTTCCCGAATTCCCACGGGAAGCTAGTCACTTATAAAAATATTGACGCCCGTGACAGATGTACTTACGAACAGCATCGGCAGTAGGTAGGCACGTCATAGTATAATTGGAATGGGATTTTTTAAGTCCGTAATCAAAAATTTAAATTAAAAAAAAAATACATTTGTTAAACCAACAGTCGACCATATCAGTCTTTTTCACTTTATAACTAACTAGCATCCCGCTCGGGACTTCGTTCCCGTGGCAATTCGGGAAAATTATGTAGCCTATGTTACTCATTGGTAATGTAGCATCCTAATGGTGAAAGAATGTTTGAAATCGGTCCAGTAATCTCGGTGCCTATTCGTTACATACAAATCTTTCCTCTTTATAATATTAGTATACAAGTATAGATAAATAATTGTTCCAAATTGCAAGAAATACTGCTAATTAATTACATTTTGTATGCAACAGATGCACCAAGTTAACTTTATATGTGCTTAACCAGAATGCGTATTTCAGAGAAACCGCATCACCGCTTGATAATTACCGACGTACGTACGCAGCTCGTTATATCAAGGATCTCACGCATTGAATGTACAAAAAAGTAACTTTGGAAATCTGCAGTTATATTGAAGGCTCGTACAATAACACAGATGCAATTTATATGTAACAAGAGCAATGTTCAAGTAATTTTAAGTGGTGTAACTTTTCCATTGCGATTTCAAATCGGCTTGTCAAGCAGCCATTAACTGTGGCAAGTGTTTTGGAACTCTTTGGGAGTGAGTTCAATCAGTAATAGGAGCTAACTGGTTGATACAGTATTCTAATACCCGTCTGTCTCTATCTCTCACTATCAAAATGACAAAGACGACTGCTACTTAAGTATAGATCAGAGTCTGAGTCGCGTTCTGTAATACGGACCTAAATGAGAAAAAACGGGTATCTTTGTATGTATTTTGTTATCTTGTACAGAATTTGTGATAGTTTGTACTGTCCAAGTGTACTTAATATCTTCAAAATAATACTGTGATTTTCCATAGGGAAGATACTAATAATAACATATCAGATTAATAATGGTCCTTAATATCAATTCAAGTCAGATAAAACAAAAAATTAGGCTAATTAATTTAAAAACAAAATACCCGACTGCACACTAAAAAATATTATTATGTCTTTATCCCGTGGGACTTTTAGGATAAAATGTATCCTATGACACTCCCGTAATCAAGACAAATCTAACGATACCTCATACATCAAAATCCATCAAGCCGTTTAGGCTACAGGAGGTCACAAAGGAAAAGACATACATACATACTTACATACACTCGAAAAACATTACCCTCCTTCTTTGGCAGTCGGGTAAAAAACACAATACAACCAATTCAGGCAGCTATTCAGCCACCGCTTATATTCCACTTACAGGAACTGTAAAAGTAAGCAACAAGAATATCAAATCTGAAAGTATGTTTTACCAATGTAGTATTTATAAAAACTTTGGCAATTTACCGCTCGGATGGCGATATAGAAAGTTGTAAGGTAAGTTTTGGCTAAGTGAACTTCATTGACCCTAGTTTTTTGTCTGGGGTCAGTCTCGTTGGAGAAGAAAAAGGCCAGCATGCCTTTCGTGACTTGCCGAAACATAATCGTTACATTGGCGTTTGATGGCCGCGTTTACACCTCTGTTTCTCACGGCTAATATTCAACATACATATAATATTCAACATGATTCAAAGGGCATGTCAAATATCCTTTTCTAATTCTTGACTTGCAATTGTTATTGTTACTCTGCAATTGTTATGTTAAGATGTGATGGGAGTGTGAAATTTTTAATTTTCTTAGTGATGTTTCGGCGGCGGCTGAAGTGCCTCTCAATTTATAATAGTCGAGAATCAACGACAATTGAGAATTTTGAGAATAAGAATTGATATGTGAGAATTTTTATTTATAATTACAGATAGTGTAGCCATAGGTACCAACTATACCTGCTAGATAGTAATAATAGAGGAGTATATTCACTGAAAATCGGTGTATTAAAATTGTGCTTAGCAAAATTGGAAAATGTCTAATTATTAGTATTTAAAATCGAATCCATTCATCATATTAATGCTTGATGTTAGTCCCGCAGGGATGCCGACAGTCAAAGGAAGCCTTACCTGCAACCAATACACGTCTCTCCCGTAAGCTCTTCCAGCTAAAGAAGACCCAACTTCGTGCGGTTACGAGCGTAATGACAGGACATGGTATTTTCAATAAACACCAAGTGTATAGGTGTTTGTTGAACATACCATGTCTAGGTATCACCGACAGTCCTTTATGCAGAGCATGCATGGAGGAAGAAGAGATGGCCGCCCACGTCGTGTTGAACTGCAAGGTGGCCAACTACCGGGCCAGACACCTGGGCACACCCGGGTCCCTCCCGGAAGTGGTGGAAGACCCTAAGGGACTTCTACAATTTCTGGAGGAGCTGGGGTGGCTAGACTGACAACCATCCTAAATAATCAATCACGCAAAATACCAGGAACGAAGTCCCGGTCGAAAAGCTAGTCTCACATAATCTCCACTTGACAAAATCCTGGAGAAGAAAAACTAGTTCCAATTCCTAAAATGGTCACTTACCGTGTGGTCAATAACGTAGTCTAGATGTGTGAGGGGCGTGCCGGGGGTGGGGGAGGGTGGGCAGGACGAGGCGGGGGACTCCGGCTCCGACTTGGGCTCGGCCTTCACTTCGGTCTCTGTTGACCGCCGCCGGTTCCAGGCGCTGGCTGGGATAGTGGGGTAGCATTCCTCTTCCATGTCTGAAATTTTAGTTATAAAAACTTAAATAAAAAAGAAATATATACGTTGAAAGGGGCGGAAGAGGGCGCCCTAAGCGAACGTACTTAGACCAGCCTCCCGATTGCGGTAAGTTTGAACGTATCTACCAAAGCTAAGCCGGTCACGGTTCCATTGTATTCCGGGTTGGTGTCGTACTGAGAAAAGGTCGTCTTAGGAATACCCGAATCCGACGACCATGTTTGCACCGAATCACGAATGTAGAGGAAGCGAAAGAAGTGTGTTTGGATCGTACCAAGAGGCAGTCTACCTAGCCCTAAAGCGCCAAAGGCGTGAACTCATGATGTGTGTCAATAAACGAACAATTTTCTAGTCAATTTTTTAACCGACCAATTAGGGTGATGAATGATGTAGGTACTCTACAATTCACACATACATTATTTCTTATTGTATTTGGTTTACATTTGTCAGTAGTTCACAGTGTGCGATAATAAGTAGTTTAACAACATTTCACCAATCTTTAACATGGTAGGCTGAGCACCAGTGTTTCTAGAATCACTAGATGCCACGTTTAACACTAATTGTGAGGGTTATCTTTTTTTTATTATAAGATGGGTTAACTCTTAACCTCAATCTTGACCATAAAGGTCAAAGATGAGGTCGACGATGGAGCGAGTTAACCCAGAAAATGCTTATAAAGACACTGGTACTCCCACGCACCGACGGAACACAGCAAGCTGTTCGGCGTCGGACTTCCGTAGGAGGGTGGTTGCAAACCAGACGGTCCTTTCAGAGCCTACCACACCGCATGAGACCATAGGACGACACCTCAGATTCAGAATAAATGAAGTGTCGTTGCCTGGGATGGATTACTAGGAGGCAGGTCTCATTTGTGTTTCCTTAGTCGCCTCTTACGACACCCACGGAAAGAGATGGGGTGGTGTTATTCTCAACCGATCATCAGATGAAACAAGTTGCATAATGGTGAGAGATGGTCAGCCTTTCGCCCATTATACAGCAAAACCCTCGCATCCCTCTTGCAGACTTTTACTGTATACCTGGAAAAACTTTTACTGTAGATCGCTTAGCAAGTGACAAGCGTTTCTCAAATTGCAAACTTGCCAATTTATCTAATTGTTAGAGTCAAGTGCATGGTTAGTATGCATGGTCAAATTAAATGTAATGTATGTTGTCATTTATTTATGGACTTAAATTTATTAATTTGTGTAATTTCTTACTTATCCAAGTTTTTAGTTCACTTCCCTCTTTGTGACTCAGGTTGGGCTTAAAATCAGCTTGCTGTGCCCACACCCTTTTCACCCTGCCTTTCTAAATGTGTGCTATATTATGTCTGTGTTTATATTGTGTGTGGAATAAAGGAATTTGTATTTGTATTTGGTTAGAAGGCTACTAGACGGTCCCATTAGCAACAATTACATAAGAATACGCGGTAAAACTTGTCAGTCATGTAAGTAGCTTCTTCTAGGCGGCGGCAGCGTGTTGCGCCGGCGCATCGATCTGTAACATTACATCGGGGAAGTGCACGTTGCGTGTGCGACTTTATTAACTACTTGATTTTAAAAAATTGTACTCTTGAGTCTTGGTACTTTATTCTTCTCCTTTCGTGGTAGTGGTATTTCTGATGACTGATATTTACTTATTAGCAAAGATGTACATGCACAGAAACCCTCAAAGATAAATTTAACTTATTAACAACTCGCATTAACTAGCATTCCGCCTAGGACTTCGTTCCCGTGGGAATTCGGGAAAATTATGGTCCATCGGGGATAATGTAGCTTTCTAAGGGTGAAAGAATTTTTCAAATCGGTCCAGTCGTTTCGGAGTCTATTCAATGCAAACAAACAAACAAGTAAACAATCAAATCTTTCCTCTTTATAAAATTAGTATAGAGTATAGATCAATTTTGATACAAAATTAATAATTTAGCAGTGGGACAACAGTAGTCATGTTATCAATTTATCACTATCAAAACTGTTTAGAGCATAATCGCATAAGCTAAAACATAAAAATTTACAAATACCTATGTAATTGACAATTTGCATTAATTAAAGGCAAAAAAAAATAATTTTCCACGTTAAAAACGTATGAGACAACGACTTCAATCCCAACACCAGTTCGCACAAAGAAGATAACTAGTATTTTTTGCAGACTACAATGCCTATTAGCAGATAACTACAAACGAAAATGACACAAATTTATTTAGATGATGTTCTGGTTTGTACTATTTTTTTGTTTTTGTTGATTTTTTATATGGAACCACATCCGGAATATACTCTCTCGAACAAAAAAATAATTTTGAGAATCGGTCCATAATAGGCGTAGAGATCGGTGAACATACCTACATTAAAAACCTTTTTTTCCTTTTGTTGTTATTTACATACAGTCGAACATAGAACCTCCTCCTTTTTTGAAGTCGGTTAACAATAATGAAAAGAAAATTAAGGATTCTAAAAATTAAGACAATACTCTTTAAGAAGATTGTTTAAGTAATCAATGCGAACAACCGCTAAAATGGTAAACCACACAGCAGTTTTTACAGTTAAACCTTTGAATATTTAACTAAACGCTTGATTAGTTTGAACCGCAGTTAATTACTGGGATGTAACACTTTGTGTGGTAACTCGGAATTATTAATGTGTGATAATTAAGTTAAATACGAAGTAATGTGTGGTTTTAGTGTTAATTGAGCTAAGTTTCAATTTAGAATCTGAAGACTTAATATGTGTAGGTACTGAATGCATAATTTTGTTTTTTTGTTGTTGTTTTTAAACGTATTACTTAAGCTAGTATTATCCTGTCTGATGTGTCCCATTCCTGGAATCTTTTCTTTTCCTATATTCTATATCAATTTAAATGCATTAAATGCAGTAATAGAACATGGTTATGTGCCTTTTGTGTTCGTTTTTCTATTTGTCTGTTATATATTCCTATTTGTTATTTGTCCTGTGTACAATAAACTGTTAAATAAATAAATAAAGTGTTGTTTTTGTTTAATATCAATGCCATTTCAAAACAATGATAACATTAAAAAAATATATGTATTTTTGTAACATTGAGATTAAATTAGTATTGCATTGAGACTAACGTGTATGTAAAGTAAAAGTAAAAAGTTATTTATTGTCACAAAAAAAATAAAAAATGAAAACTTAATAAATGTACTTAATAAATTTAAAAAATAATAATAAAAACGTGTGACAAAAGGAAAATGGCTCAGTTTGTGCAGTGAGAGGCCGAAACCACGTGACTGCGCTGATTTTCAGCCATTCCCTTTAAGATGGTATGCGGAGGGCTTAAGTCGACTACAGCACCTAAATTACGATTTTATGATGCGTAGATAAGCATGACGCACTGCATTAAATCGAATAAAAAAACACTATGGTAATATTCAGGACATAAACTAGATAGGTAGTTTGCTGAAAACATGATTCAGCACTTTTGGTTCGATAGAAAAAGCTCACAAAGTCACCTCTAAATACCCAATATTGTGTATCTTTTAAGCTGTAAAAACGAAAGTTAAATGCACACAGGAACTTGAATTTTCTATCAAAATGTTTGTGATTGAACACTCTCGATAAGTAGTTAACGCATTTTTCGATTTAAGCTGTTACCTTTCCATAAATCTCATTTTTCTAACTTTCGAACATGTTTTTACGCACGCACGCTTTCATAGTCCGTAAACTTCGTGTATCGACACTGTTCGCACTGCTGGCCCAGGCCTGTTGAGAGACGGAGATGGCACTATTCCTATGTGTGCTGCCTTTATCGGGTGCTGTAGTCGCCTTAAGGCTAATAAAATTTATAATATTAATAATTTTACAAAAATCTTTAAAATTAAAAAGGCAAAGGCAACACTTTGAAATTATTGACATGTATGTATAGTATATGTATATTTATTGGGACCCAAAAGTAAAAGGTTGATATAACCAGGCAACGACACTTCATTTTTTTCTGAATCTGAGGTGTCGTCCTATGGTCTCATGCGGTGTGGTAGGCTCTGTAAAGGGCCGTCTGGTTCGCGACCACCCTCCTACCGAAGTCCGACGCCAAACAGCTTGCTGTGTTCCGTCGGTGCGTGGGAGTACCAGTGCCTTTATAGGCATTTTCTGGGTTAACTCGCTCCATCGGCGACCTCATCTTTGACCTTTATGGTCAAGATTGAGGTCAAGAGTTAAACGATCTTATAATAAAAAAAATAATAAAAAAAAGGTTGATATAAAATACATTCGTTCGATCAGATGAAGACACTATAAGTCAAAAGAAGGAATATGTGTATATATATATATTTAAATAATTTAATTTATTTCACCACTTTGACTTATTTAAAGTAACTAGCTGATGCCCGCAACTTTGTTTGCGTGTTATTTTTTTCTTTTGAACAGATTACAAAAGTTTTTTCCCGCTAACTCCCGTTCCCGTGGGAATTTTGCAATATCCTGTTGCAACTCAGCTTTAAGTTTACTAAGGTACCTGCATGCCGAATTTCAAGCGTCTAACTTAAGCGGTTTACATTTTCCATACAAAAGGATTTTCCCGCTAATTCCCGTTCCCGTGGGAATTTCGGAAATTCCTTTCTTAGTGCACCTCTACGGTACCTAGGCTACGTCCCTTCCAAATTTCAAGTGCCTACGTTTAGCCGTTTAGGCTGTGCGTTGATATGTCAGTCAGTCAGTCAGTCAGTCAGTTTCTCCTTTTATATATTTAGATATCCTGAATGTTCTCAAAGACAAAGTTATATTGACTTTGTCTTTGATTCCAGTCCTCTTAATTTCTCTTAATTTAATTAGCATTAATCACTCACGACATGTACATACCTATCTTAGATCTCGTTTATAAGGCCCGTTGAAGCTACTTCTCAATTTCTAAATTTTTTGCTCGTCACATGAACAGGACGTATAATTAATCAATCTGTTATTAACTTTTTTCAATATAACGGATTGCGGGTTTATTCAAATTAGATACCTATTCAAATGATGCATCATTTTGTATTGACCATTAATGTCTATTTACGTCGCTTGGAAAAATACCGATTTCGTACATCGCACTCATAGATCTCCCTTAAGGACCATCCACAAATTACGTCACACGAATGTCATGATTTTTTGACCCCTCCCCCCTCCTTGTCACATTTGTAAGACTCCCCCCTCCCTAGCGTGACGTCACATATTTTGCATATTTTCCACTTTTTGTAATTTTTTAATAAAAGCAGTAGGTACTTAATAGTGTTGTTATTTTTTTTTGGGAACTCAAAACTCATTGTCTCAACCAAAGTAAAAACGTAAAAAGAGTGCTTGGGACTGAGGGAGTTAACTTTGTCGTTAATAGTAACGCGTTTTGAAATGTGACGTCACGAAACTTATGACCACTCCCACCCCCTTGTCACAGAATGTCACACTTTGTCGACCCCCTCCCCTCCCCTTAACGTGTGACCTAATTTATGGATGGTCCCTTACAGCGGGATTCTTTTGTACTTCGAAATTCCTTAGTGGTCTTATCACTTTTATATTTGAATCGGATATTAAAGTAAGTGTAATAAAATAAAATGACAAGCCGACAACTTTGAAGATATAATTATCGGTATCCCCAGAAAACTACGCGCGTTGGTATGGTCAGTATGGTCACGTGATGCGCCACAAAGAGGAACACATGACGCAAGAGGTGTTACGAATTGCCTGCGTCTGTATTTCCGAGCTCATATAACCCGGACCTCTTTCAAGTTCGAGTGAATAGGAATTTTCTGAGTGAGCTCGCTTCATCCTCGACCACATCTTCGCTCTTTTGCTAGATTGTGGTTAGGAGCAAACCCATTATTAATTAATAAATACATAAAAAAACGAGCGAAGAAGAGAAGACATTATTCTAACAAATTGAAGCACCTGCCTATTAGCTACAAATCGCGGTACTACAGCGAGCGTTCACCCAGTCTCGAGCCAAGCCTTTCACCAAAATAAGTTGCAAACTAAACGATTGATCTAACGGGACGTCCAGCGAGAACGAAGTCTACAAAGTCTGTGAATTCATGTTTAATAGTATTTAAATTAGTGAGAAATTGAGGCTGTGAATCAGGCCACTAAACTTTTATTTCATTTTCATTTATTTTATAAAGCATATATTTATCTTACAAGAATACCTAAGTCAATAAAAATACTTGTCAATTACAGATTCAAATTGAACTACTTTGGTCGATATGCGAAAAAAATTACTTTTTATCTCTATACAGGTCTTTAGGTAAATCTCTTTCAACCTCTCAGGTGCTAAATCAGTCCGTGAAACTGAATAACTTCCCCAAGGAACATAGGTCAAAATGCAAAAAAATATATTTTGATCTCCCATACAAAATGCGCTATAATGCTGATAAAGTTTGTATGGGAACAAAAATTTTCGTATTTTGACCTATTATAGGGGGAAAGTTTTTCCAGTTTCATGGACTGATTAACCACTCGAGAGGTTGAAAGAGATTTATCTAAAGCCCTGGATAACTGGTGCGATCAGCAGCTCGAGCATGATCACTCGGCTGACGGTAAAACTTCACTTTGATTGCGCGAGGGCCCCGCGCAAAGGCTTGCTCGCCCTCTGGCGTTGTCAATGTTTACATTTTGACTTAGGACCGCGGCGCATTACGCGCGCTATCACCATCGTACTCGAGCTGCAGCAGTAATATTAGGTCCCTATTAAAAAAATTACCGGCAGTCAATACAAAAAATATACATCCAAATGCTCCACTGTGCAGCACTGTATTAATGAAAGTAAGGGAATATGTTTTTAACATAGGATGCATTCGTTATAAAATTGATTAATTAACTAATCAATGTATCAAATCAAGAGCTTTTTCCCCTAAAAATAAACAAAAAAAGAAACTAAAAGGTGACATTTAGAATGTAGGTCGATGAGAACTAAGTGGGTAAAGGCAGTCGATCTAACCTTTGCTATCTTTGCCTAGACCTCAATCCATTGTCATCTTATCTAGGATAAAGGACTAATTAAGTGATGTTGTTTTGTTTTTATAGAAGTCTCAAAAGCTTTTATATTAGAGACGACTTGCACCAAAGTGCTAAAAGTATTTAGCGAGACTAATTTTGATTAATTTGACAGATTTTGTTGCTTTGACAACCAAGTTTAATGTGTTTAAGCTATTATGACCCAATTTCACCATACTCTGTAAGTTATTTAACAGACGATTAGCAGCTAACCCGAGATTTGACAATGTAATTTTCATACTTTTTGTTTGACGTTTTGTCTGATTAATAGTGGATTAACTAACTAACAGAGTATGGTGAAATTGGACCTAAATATATTTAAGGTTTTGGTTCAAGTCACCCCAAGAGTTAGTTTTCGACTGATAGAGTCATAGAGCGGCAGAAATAATAAGTTTATATCATTTTTAAAGCTTATTCAGGTTGTTTTCCAGTGGCAATGGACAAACACGTACTTAAAATTTCAAATTTTAAAAAAACAAGTTAGTAGAATACAAGTTATACTACGTGTTTGGTAATACAATATTATTGCGCACCGAGCTACGAGCTGACATGCGCGGCTGACCGGCGCTCTCCACTTCTCAGCGTGCCTTCACACAGGCAATATCGTATTTTATTATAATTTCATAATATCTTGGTAATACGTAATAAACCAGTTTAAAACAGATTTATAGTTCGCTATTATTCCCGTAAGTTTAAATTAGTGAAAATTAACGATGTAAATAAGCCCAACGGACATACGTCGAAATATGAAAAAAAAAATCGCTTCTCCACTTGTGTGATCAGCAGATTTTGAGTTCCTTGGGAAAGGAGTTCAGTTACACAGAGAGAATGTTAGTATCACTAAGTATGCAAAAAAATTGGATTGTAATGTACACACATCAACACAGTCTAGGGATATTGCATGATTTTTCATAAAAAAGAGGTCTGTTTGAGAAGCTATAAAAGCATACTCGAGATACATGGATAGATATAATTTTCAGAAGAGCAAGTACTAAACTTGAATTTTCAGAATTTCATTTTTCTTGAAATTTGTGAAAACGAGACGTAAAAGAAAAAAAGTTGCGCGAATTGCACCATTTTCATACAAAAAGCAGAAAAAAAGTGCATTTTTGTTTTCGTTTCCGTCACGTTTTAATAAATTTCAATTTGAACAAAATTCATTGACTGGAATTGAAAATTCAGGTTTAACACTTGCTCATCTGATAATTATATTCCTCCATGTATCTTCAGTATGCTTTTATAGCTTGTCAAACACACCTCTTTTGTATGAAAAATTTGATGAGTGTATTAAACAAATTGACGTCATTGCTTAGAACACTGTACAATAATAACTATTTAAATACACCTACCAAATTTTTCCCCAAAAAATTAACTTGGAATGGGAATTTTCGCTTTTTTTATATCGGTACCTACTTCGCAAAAAACACTCGAAGTAAACATGCGACCAACTACAAGCTAACTTCCGAGATAAGGAAATTTTTGTCCAATGATTCACGCTGAGCGATTGTTCCGATTTGGTTTTATATCGGCTTGATTATCATTAATTTGATATACTTATGTTAGTACAAAGCTATGCATTTAGTACTTTATTAAACTTGAATATAGTGTGACTATAAATTGGTCAGGGAAAATCAAGGACGTGCGTCAGAATTTTCTCTAAAGAATATGAAAAACTTTTTACCCTCTCCATACAGATTACTAAATTTTGGTCCAAAGCGGACAACTGCTGGGACCGACAACTTAACATGCGCTCCGAAGCACGGAAACGCTCGTGATAAATTGCCTCTTTGGTCACCCATCAGGTGCACTGCCTCTGTACGTTGATTAACCTCACTGATCGTCTGAGATCAGTGAGCCCCACTGAGCTACAAGTACTTTCTATTTTTTTTTTAATTGAGCGATCAGATGATTGCCTAAGTATGAGAAGTTCAACACATGCATTAGCTTCAACACATGCTGAGCTGTGTCCTTTTTGACATCGCACTGCAGCACAATTATACATTGTTTTGTCGTCTCCTGTATGTGTTCTTGTCCTGTGTTTTATATTGTGTGTTATTTTATTTTCTTTGTGTTGTAGTGTTTTGTGTCAAATAAATGTCTTGAATCTTGAATCTAGAAGTCAAAATTTTTTTTTCTTATTTACATGCATTCTTTTCGAATAGTGCTTCAGTTTTATCGAGAGCATACTTTCTAAAGTTTCGATAGCTAATTTCAAGTACAGCAGAACAAAAATATGTACACACGACAGCACACAAGGTTATACATGTTGACCTTGTCGTCGCTCTTATCTGTCTAGCAATAGCGGCAGTTTTCGTAGGGCAAATGGATAACCTGTGATGTGCTGATGTGTGTACTTACGTTTTCAATTCTATACCGAACGTGATTGAGTTTGCTGTTTTGTAACATTTCCTCGTAAATACTATGTTGTTAATTGCACGTAGAGATATTTATATTTTCGTTTTAAAGCTGTTTCCTATCGGCGATTATAGTTACGTACGGAATTTCCCCTAATAACTTAAATATGAACTTAATAACATTAATCTGGCACTAAGCGATAAAAGGCAATCGATTAAAATACCACCAGTTGTTTAAAATGCATGACATTCTTGAAACTGTGACGTCTTAGCTTTTAAATCGCCTACTGTGTAGTTACATTTGTTATTGTGAGTTTTGCTTTCAGAAAATCGAAGAACAAATACCTAACCTGCCGGCTCACCCCAGAAATTTTTAGGAGTGGTTAAGTAATCCAGGTACCTCACAATTTCCTTCAATAACTCTCAGAAACTTTTACACTAGACTGGGATTAAAAGAAAAACTTAGAATGTGTCAGCTGCCTTCTCTTCCCAGGCATACTGTAAAAGTCAGTAAGGGACCATCCATAAATTACGTCACACGTTAAGGGGAGGGGAGGGGGTCGACAAAGTGTGACATTGTGGGACAAGGGGGTGGGAGGGGTCATAGTTTCGTGACGTCACATTTCAAAATGTGTTATGAGTATCAAAACGCGTTAACTATTAACGACAAACTTAACTTCCTTAGTCCCAAGCACTCTTTTTACGTTTTTACTTTGGTTGAGACGGTGAGTTTTGAGTTCCCAAAAAAACACAACACTATTAAGTACTGCTTTTATTAAAAAAATACAAAAAATGGAAAAGGGGAGGGGGAGTCTTACAAATGTGACCAGCTGTGACAAGGAGGGGGGAGGGGTCAAACAATCATGAAATTCGTGTGACGTAATTTATGGATGGCCCCTAAGTGGTATGCGAGGGTTTTGCTATATTATGGGCGAAAGGCTGACCACCTCTCACCACTATACATCATTTTTCATCTGATAACCCTCTGAATTTACGTCAAACGTGGCATCAAGCGTTTTTAAAACTCTGCCTATCCCATTAGGGATTGTAGGCGAGAGCGTATGTATGTAACCCTCAGAATGTTAACATTTGTACACGGCCTAGTGATTTATTAATGGTAGCATCTGTAAAACGTGCATCAATCCAAAGGAAACACCAGTCCTCTTTTAAACGTACCTATATTTCCACTTAATGGTAATGTACAATTTAATTATATTTTAGATCTATTTTAACGGACACTTCCGTAAACTACACTTTCTAAGGACACGACTACTCTCCTCAACTGCCAGGCAACGAATGTCCCCGTCAGCCAAACTCCCCTTCCCGTTTTGAATTTCGCATGAAGTTAGCCACTAAACTTTGCTCCTGTTTTGTCTGTCAGTAGTTGTACCGGAAAGAGTCATTCATCGAACTATTTAATTTAAGTTAAACATTTAAAAATATTTAATAAAGTGCAAAAATTGCTAAAATATTTAACGGAACCTTACACATCCAGTACAATTGGTCTAGGATCAGATGCAGCCACTATTTGGAATCGATTAGTGCGTTTACCCAATGTCTAAAGGACGGGTGACCTTTATGGTGACCATTGTTCATAATCGCCGATTCAAATTGAAAGTTCCGGCTGTTGTCACCAATCTTTTAATTAAAAGGCCATTCTTATGCGTCGTATAAATAAACCTAATAACAGATTTCGTTAGCTAAAGCTTCTATTTATCTATCTGTCAACCTATTTCAACTTTGCAAAAAGGGCTATTACACAATTTCTGATAATCTATCAGACAGGCAGCCATGGGATGGGAATGAACTGCTCAGCTCTAGAGTTATTTCAGATTTAGTCAAAATTAGTAAATAAGAAAATTTGTGATGCGATTTAAAAGAGCAACCTCAGGGTTTCTTGCCTGTTCTTCTCTGAGGAAGACTGCACCTTTGCAAATAGAAGAAGAGTCAGTAGGGTCAAAAGAACGAATACGTATGTATGTATTTAAATCGTTTCATGTATGTTTGTATGTATTTTATGTAATCTTGACTTGTTTTAAGTGGCATCATAAATGTCCTATAAAATAAAGATTTTTTTCTATTCTATTCTATTCAGCCCACTGCACTGCTCTATGTCTTTTATCGGCCAAATCTTTCCTTTTTATAATATTAATCTAGATATACAATATAATCACATTTTGTTTAAAACCTTCACATAGCTACCTGTCTCTGGGGTGGGAGACCCGGAGTCCTATAGCACAGGCCTTGGCTTAGACTCCGGGCTCTTTCAGAAAGTATGTTATAACTGTTATAAGTAAGCTATTTATTTAGTAATAAAGTTTTTTATCTGTCAAGTGCAAATAAATGAATTTTATTATTATATTTTTTTTAATTTGAATCGGCGAAACGAAAAAATTACATCTTAAATGTCACGACACGGGTTTAAAGTCTAAGTTTTGGGGGCATGACCCCCTGTGACAGCGCGCAAGCAATGGAGACATAATTCGCTCTTCGCCGCTGCCACCGACGCTCCAAGATGTGTATGGGCAGTCTGCAAAAGGCAGCTATAATAAGAGTACCAAAATCTGTTACAAATACTGACCGTCAACTTTGGTATGGTGTGGCGAGGAGGGTGCTGATTCTGCGTCTGAGTGGAGGCTGTAGGAGTGTTCTGTCTTGATGGGGGCCGAGCCCACCACTGCGTCCGTCATCAACCTGTCGTGTAGCACCACTCCCGACTTGGGGTCCCGCTCGATCAGCCAGTCCGACATCTCCTCGTCCTCTTCCAGCACATCTTGCATCTCCTGGGAAAGAGAGAGATAGAAAACATGAATCTAGGGCTAGACAATTTGGTGAACCTCATATCTAAGTTTCGTATAACTGAATCTAATCTAAATTTCGATAAAGTCTTGTTAATGTTGTATTTTCTTTGCAAAAGCTTATTAAAATGAATTATTTTATATAGTTTGGTCAGTCAAATTTAACATACTCAAGTAAATAAGTGATGCGAAAGCTTGTAGGGTATTAAAGAACACTCTAGCAATATTTCGCTCGAAATAGCCCTGCGCTTTAGGGCGAATGTGTAAACTGACGTGTTGCAACGTACAACGAAACCACTCCCCGCGCCGCGGTCACAATGCGATGACATTGCTAGTTTTCGAGTTTTACGCTGTTTTTATTGTATTTTTTTATTGCTAAATGGAATGTATTCGAATAAATAAAGTAATTGTAAAGCAGTAAATATTAAGAAAACATGAAAAAGTTTTTAACATAATCCGAAGGAAAATTCCATTGGAAAATCTTGAAAAATGGTCTGTATTTAGGGTTTCAGTTTATGCTAAGCTGTCTCACTTAGTATAGTACAAATTAATTAGTAAACAAATCGGGTCAGCACCAAATTAGTATGATTTAGATAAAGCGAGACAGGGGGTCAACAGCACGGCAATGTACGAAGCGCTTCTCACCTTGGCACTAAGCAGATAGCAGTACGAATGTGTACAAACAGAAGCTTGTCAATGTATACAGTCGCACCACGAAAACCGCCTCTATTGCAAACTTGTTTAGAATGTCATTTGTTTCGCGTATTCCTATTATTTAGGACATCAACTCTAAAATATGAAACGATAACTCTGAAATAAAAAATTTGGTATCACCCAAAACTCCCAACCTGCATCAAAATCGGTAAGTACATCCTTTTAGACGCTATGATGCCGTAGACGGACACACAGATATATACACGCCAAACTTATTACAACCCTCTTTTTTGCACCATGGGTGGGTTAGTGATCAAAATAACGTCACACTCTTCAATCATAGCTGGATGAAATCGCGTCCAGGATTTTCGTGAATGTGCCAATATCAGAGTATTTTAATGAGTATATATTTTTTTTTATTGCGAAGTCGCCAATATTAAGTAAAGAATCCGTTTAAGGGTTGTAATTGTAATACGCCAGAACCTGATCAGCAGGGTGTACCGCTAGCAGGACTGGATGACGATTTTGGAGTAGTAAGATCAAAGTCAAGTTAAAGTCAAAACTAGTTTTATACCTACTACACAAAAGTTTTGTCTCGGATTGAGAAAGTACCTATGTAAACTTTGAAAGCATCTCATAATGACCTACCTAATATTTTTCCACGTTAAAAACGTATGAGTCACCGACTTCAGTCCCAACAACAGTTCGCACAAAGTAGATATGCCTATTAGCAGATAACCTGTGCACAAACGAAAATGTCACTCATTTATTTAGATGATGTTCTGGTTTGTAGTATTTTTTTGTTTTTGTTGATTTTTTTAAAAGCGCTGAATCATTTTCCATAAAATTTATATGGGACCACCTCTGGAGTAGGTATACTCTTCCGAACAAAAAATATTTTTTTTTTTTCGGTCCATAATTGGCGGAGAAATCGGTGAACATACATAAAAAAATACATACAGTCGTACATAGAACCTCCTCCTTTTTTGAAGTCGGTTAATAACACAGAATATTTAATAATACGAGGTAGCTCCGTTTATCTTTACATAGATAGGTAAAGCTTTTAAATAAGGAACGCATTACATTCCTTTAAAAAGTACCCAAAAAATTCCTTAAATGCACGTGGTTGGAAACAAAATGGAACCTTCCATTTTCAAAATGGCGAACTATTGGCTCTAGAATGTTATTGGCACTGGCAGCTAGCAAATAAACACACAACCGCCCAAATAGTAATAAAGCTTCGAGGTCAATAGCACGGCTCCTCGCGGCCCTCACCTTGGCAGTGGTAGTAAATAAAATAGCGCGCGAATGGAGGCAAATGGCCGCCGAATTCGGTCAGTGACCCTAACGCCTGCGAATTACTCGGTGGGAGCAGCATACGTTATGAATAAGAAGTAGAAAATCTATACCTATTGAGTCATCAGAACTATTGTTAATTTTATCTTCAGTAGCTTGTAATATCTCAGTGATAGACTGGGAGTGAAAGAAAAACAAAGAATGTGCCATCAGCTACCAACTATTCCCAGGTATACTTACAGTAAAAGTCTGTAAGAGGGATGCAAAGGTTTTGCTGTATAATGGGCGAAAGGCTGACCACCTCTCACCATTATACAACTTGATCCATCTGCTAACCCTAACAATTTGTGTCAAACGTGGCATCTAGTGGTGCTAAAGCCACTGATGCTCTGCCTACCCCGTTAGGGATTATAGGCATGAGCGTATGTATGCATGGGGAAAATACCTCTCGCGTTTTTTCCCCTCTTGCCCTATCCTGCGCTGTATTTCTACAGTAAATACTTGTAATACAAAGTCCTTACTACTGCTAAAACTTCATAGTACCTATGCGCACAATAAATGACAGGTGCCACTTTGTAAGTCTATTAGACGGCCGGTTTGGTCGAGTGGTAGTGACGCTGCCTCTTGATCGGCGGGTCCTGGGTTCGATCCCTAGTCGGGGCAAACATTTGTGTGAAAAGCAGATGTTTGTTCTCGGGTCATGGGTGTTTGTGTTTGTCTTTATGTGTGTTCCGAGGGACCCATTCGACAACTCCAGCAATTGACAGTTCTACGCCATACGTAACCATTCCATTTCCATTTCAGCATGCTGACTCTATCTAGTTATCTACCATATAATAATACCACGAACACGAGTGAATCACATCAAGCAAATACTTCAACAGAGATTGCAAAGGCGAACGGGATTATTCATCAAAATCGGTCAGACGACATGCAATCGACGTCTAGGTCACTATGCAACCGATTAAAACGGCTCAATACACACGTCCGTGTCACGAGCACTATTTCATTGTAGTTCGGTATACATTCATACAGCAAATTCATCAAAATTATCCCACGTTTTGTCTTTACGAAGAGGACTGTCGGAAACCTGAGTGTGAGCCTGTGAGAATGTGGCGTTATATTTTAGTATTTTAAAACGCTTACCCGCGTGAGGGATATTCACAAATAATTTTAGGGAAAGAAAAATATTCGGCGCGAATGGGACTTGAACCCACGACCCCAGGATCAGATCTCCTGGTGCTCTAACCAACTGAGCTATCGTGCCTTCAAGTCAAGCGGCGAAATTTCTCATTCCCTTACTAAGCACATACGTTGTGCTTATCCCTGTGGCGTTATCCCTACTAATATTATATACATGCGAAAGTAACTCTGTTTGTCTGTCTGTTACGCTTTGAAGCCTAAACTATTGAACCGATTTTGATGAAATTTGGTACAGAGATAGATTAGGACATAGGCTACATTTTATTCCATAGCTGGGCACGATATAACCTGTAGTCCACGCGGGCAGAGCTGTTTATAATAAACTAGCTGATGCCCGCAACTTCGTTTGCGTGTTAATTTTTTCTTTTGAACAGATTACACTTAGATTTTTACATACAAAAGTTTTTTCCCGCTAACTCCCGTTCCCGTGGGAATTTTGCAATATCCTGTTGCAACTAAGCTTTAAGTTTACTAAGGTACCTGCATGCCAAATTTCAAGCGTCTAACTTAAGCGGTTTAGATTTTTCATACAAAAGGATTTTCTCGCTAATTCCCGTTCCCGTGGGAATTTCGGGAATTCCTTTCTTAGTGCCCCTTTACGGTACCTAAGCTACGTCCCTTCCAAATTTCAAGTGCCTACGTTTAGCCGTTTAGGCTGTGCGTTGATATGTCAGTCAGTCAGTTTCTCCTTTTATATATTTAGATATGTCTCCTTAGATTTTCTTTAATAGACGCACGACGTACTTAATGTGCTTAGTAAGAGAATAGAATCGTCGCTTGATTTGAAGGCACGACGGCTCAGTTAGTCAGACTACACAGGAGGTCAAATCCTGGGGTAGTGGGTTCAAGTCCTATTCGCGCCGAACGTTTTTCTTTCTCTAAAAAATTGTTTTCGTTAGTAGAATTCCTCACACTAAAAGAAGTGACCAACTCATCAGATTAAATCTGGTATTTGTGTCGACACCATCTTGAAACAAGTCCCGTTGCATAGCTCAAACTGCTTATAGTTGTTAAAGGTTAAAATAAATATAAATGGATGATGTATCAATATGTCGACAGTCATTTGAGAGTGATTCGTGACTTACCTTCGCGATTGGCAATGGTTCTGCCATTATTTAATCATTGGTTACGTAATTTTTTCTTGGAATTTTCAGACAAATTGCATAATTTTGCTAGACGACACATTAAGTAATTGGATATTTCACTTTTCTTTCAATAAGAACGAAATTATATTTTTTTCACATATCTACCTTAATCTACGACTTGTTTTATATTAGAAGACCGTTTCTGGATTTTTTTGGACCATAATCGGCGCAGGATTACCCATGAACTTTAAAGAGTTTCAGGTTATACTCGTAAAGGAGCCACCCATGAAGTAAAAAGAGTTATAATTATAATACATCAACTCGGAAATACAGACGCTGGCTAAATATGCTGTATATATTATTTTATGAAAGTTAATTTTAGCATAAAAATTACACAGTTTGAGAGTTCTACTAAACAACACGTTAAGCTGTCGGTCCCGGCCGTTGTCGATTGACTACAGTCGTTAAACCGGCCATTGTGCGGTTTGAAAACTCTGACACCAGGGTAAGCCAAGTTCGCCACACACTTGACTATACCTACACGATAAAAAGAAGATTTAAGTAATTCCGCTATTCCAGTTAGAGCAACAATATGACGTCGTCGGAGCTATTCATCATATCGTCATTGTTTGACGGCCAGTTTAGCCTCTTGATCGAGAGTCCCTGGATTCGATTCCCAGCCTGGGTCAATATCGTGTGAAAAGCAGATGTTTGTTTTCAGAGCATGGGTGTCTTTGTGTATATTCCAAGGGACACAAAGGAAAACCTTAAATGTGAGCTTTTGAGTGTATAGCGTTTATTTTACTCAAAGTCAAACAAATATGTGTCATTCTTCCATATGTCTTTGACATGCATTTCTGACTTCTTCCAAATGTGGAGATCAATAATTAGTGCGAAACTTTCTTTAAAAGAAGCCGGGTTTTTAAAGACTTTCCGTACCTTGGTCGTATTTCGTATATATCTACCTACCTACACCAATATTATAAAGAGGAAAGATTTGTATTTTTGGAAGTTTGTAACGAATAAACTAGAAAACTACTGGGCCGACATCAAAAATTCTTTCACCATTAGAATGCTACATTATCCCTGAGAAACATAGGCTATATAACCATCCCTAATTCCCACGGGAACGAAGTCCCAAGCAAAAAACTAGAAGTATATATCTATGTATCTAGTTGCTATTGTTGTTTCAATTCGGATCAAAAGGCCAAACTGGTTAATTTTCGGCGAACTAAGAGTGTAAAGATCGCGAGACAAGATTTACTCATATTCTTTTATAGAAGACTCGCTCATTGTTTCAGATATACCGTATACCTTGAATCCAGAGCCGTATTTAGCGATTATAACACAATTAAAACCGTTTTCAACTTTATGGTGGACCACCCAAGATGGCGGACTAGTTATATAAATTGCAGTCCCATGGTATATGTATTTAATGAAAGTGTTTGATGAAAAAATAAACTTAAAGGATCGCGCTTAAGATTTCCGTTCGCGTTCTCGCCTTGATGTTTGGCGTAAGCTTTGTACCTACACCTAACAGTACAAAAGTTCACCCAGATTTAAGACCAAGCGTATCTGTATTGCACATAAATGTTTGGTCCCAACTGAGAACTTAACCTTTAATTATCCATGAAGAGGTGTCACCACCACTCAACTAAAGGACGTGAATCTATTTATGTGAAACTCTCCCCAATTATGTATACTGCTAAAATAAGGAACACTGTAAACTTTCTTCAAGGTCTTCGCTGGCGACAATCGAACACGATTATAACTAGTTTTCAGCTAGAATCTGAAAAGCAGCATGCCAAGTACGATAGTGACAGCGCCGCGACAACAACGCGGTCCTATGTCAAAATGTCAACATTGACAACGCCATAGCAAGCCTTTGCGCGGGACCCTCGCGCAATCAAAGTGAAGTTTCAGCTTGAGCCGAGCGTGAGTTTGTCGTTATCGTGCTAGAGCTGCAGGTCTCAAAATCTGCATTTATCGTAGTTTTCAGAACTGATGGCACCTACTTACCTTTTTGTTTCAGTCTCTTGTTGCATAATTTATAAAACTTACTCTTTAAGGCGACTACAGCACCCGATAAAGGCAGCACACATAGGAATAGTGCCATCTCCGTCTCTCAACAGGCCTGGGCCGGCATCGGCAGTGCGAACAGTGTCGATACACGAAGTTTACGGACTATGAAAGCGTGCGTGCGTAAAAACATGTTCGAAAGTTAGAAAAATGAGATTTATGGAAAGGTAACAGCTTAAATCGAAAAATGCGTTAATTACTTAACGAGAGTGTTCAATCACGAACATTTTGATAGCAAATTCAAGTTCCTGTGTGCATTTTACTATCGTTTTTACAGCTTAAAAGATACACAATATTGGTACCTATTTAGAGGTGACTTTGTGAGCTTTTTCTATCGAACCAAAAGTGCTGAATCATGTTTTTAGCAAACTACTTATCTAGTTTATGTCCTGAATATTACCGTAGTATTTTTTTCTTCGATTTAATGCAGTGCGTCATGTTTATCTACGCATCATAAAATCGTAATTTAGGTGCTGTAGTCACCTTAAGATACCTCCTAGTTTAGTTTAGTTATAGTATCAATAATGATTTTTCTTTTTTTTTTAAAGTAGGTAGGTACTCTAGCATCGACTCTGTCACAGTACAAATACCGTTACGATACGGCCCGTAACTTAATCAAAACACTTTATCACAAGCCCATTCATCTCACGGTCTAAGGCTGCAAACTGGATGCCAGCGATTAGCGGAGCAGCAGCGGAGGCGTCGGTTATTTCACGTTTTCATCGCTCGCCACGCGCTGTACAGAAACTTTTATACTTTTGTAACGAGCGATGTAAACATAAAACTACCGCCGTCGCACCGCTTATCGCTGGCATCCAGTTTGCAGCCTAAGGCAGTTGTCTACACCGCGGACGAGTAGCGAGTAACTCGAAATTTTTTTTATCATTTGGCGGTTTGAAAACTCAATAGCTTAGTTTTCATCACATAGTTAGACTATACCTACAAGAAAAGGTGAGAGATATTAATCAAAATAAATGAACTAGTCCACCATATTTTTTTAATAAACACTACACACTAAAAGGCCCACACTAAGATTTTCCCTTGTGTCGTAGGTCCCTCGGAACATATATAAAGACAAGACACAAACACCCATGACCCGAGAATAAACATCTGCTTTTTACACAAACTTTTGCCCCGACTGGGAATCGAACCCAGGACCCGTCTCGACCAAACTGGCCGTCAAATCTTGGGCAGTCCGCCATATTTAATTTAGAATATCACTGAGCTAATCATGCACCGTCATCCAAACTAGCTTTAAAATTCAGTTACAAGATTTGACCCAAATAAACACACAATAACATACATATATAAATCCGTAGTAAGTTATATATGTTAAAGTCAAACCACGAAACTCCTGCGCTCCTAGGTTTGACTAGTCAATCCTCAGGCTAACCTAACCTAAGGATAAACCAGTCATTCCGGGAAGAGATTGAATCTCTTGCCAGCCCATATACGTCCCCACCGAGGGGCACGGGCTTCCCTTCGAAACACGAAGGGGATTCAGGCCATAGTCCACCACGCTGGCCCAATGCGAGTTGTTGGACCACTCGTCTTTCGAAAATGAATTTTCTTGGACGAGCGGGTTTCATCACGATGTTTTCCTTCACCGTTGAGCAAGTGATAATTAGAAATCCGTACATAAATCCGAAAAGACGAATTTAGTGGTACAGGCCCGCACCAGGTTTTGAACCCGCGAACTTCGGATTACAAGTCTGGCTCATTACCAACTGGGCTATCACCGCTATCTGAATATCGACCTTTAACTATGACATATATTGATAAGTTTTTGCATTACAATTAAGTTAACAAAAGGCGTGCAAAAAACAACTCAGTCTTAGTTTGAGATACTATTCGCTTTCCTATTCGCTTCTCGCTAATCGCTAGCAGCGGTACAACTTCTTAATAGGGCTACCGAATGCCGACTGCACCCAAACCCACAACACTGCTAATTAGCGTTCTGATGAGACCAAAAATACGTTATTTTAATAATTACAGTAAAACAAGTATTTTGAAGCTATTGTGGTCGATAAAAGATATAGCCTGATGCTTCTTTAAACCTTCGCGTGCTTTTTGAAGACATGGTGTACGAGATTTGTATCGCACGCGGCATAAAGGTTTATGCTCATAATGTTGCAACGAAAAACAAATCTGAATTAGTACATTTTAACAAAAGCAAAGTGGTTACTTATTAGGTCTTAGGCTTTGGGACCATCCATAAATTACGTTACACGTTAAGGGGAGGGGAGGGGGGTCGACAAAGTGTGACATTGTGTGACAAGGGGGTGGGAGGGGTCATAAGTTTCGTGACGTCACATTTCAAAATGTGTTATGAGTATCAAAACGCGTAAACTTTTAACGACAAACTTAACCTCCCCAGTCCCAGCACTCTTTTTACGTTTTTACTTTAGTTGAGACAATGAGTTTTGAGTTCCCAAAAAAATAACAACTCTATTAAGTACTGCTTTTATTAGAAAATTACAAAAAATGGAAAATATGCAAAATATGTGACGTCACGCTAGGGAGGGGGGAGTCTTACAAATGTGACCAGCTGTGACATGGAGGGGGGAGGGGTCAAAAAATCATGAAATTCGTGTGACGTAATTTATGGATGGTCCCTTAGGGTTCAATATGTAGATTTGTGTTGACACCCTTAAAGTTGTCAACAGCATCTTGGCCTTCCCAGAGACTGCTAAGGCCACGATGCTTATTTGTTTGCATAAAAAATATGTGAAGGACAGGGATTAGGTTTGTTTTGGTTATGTATTGTAGTTTTGTGTCTTTTTTTTTATTTCTATTTGTGAGTGCCATGATGAGGGTGGCATGTCTCAAAACCCTCTATAATAAATAAAGATTTAAAAAATAAATTACAAAATGTCAACTCAAATACTAAAAAAAAGTGTTTTTTAAATTTTGAAATAAACAGAACGGAACAGAACAGAACAGAACGGGGGGGACACTTGTGTTTGACAAAAATTTTCACTTTAAAAATTTATATTTCGCAAACGGAGTGCTGAATCGAAAAACGTTCTTAGTAAACCCCTTCTTTCTTTTAAAATGCTATCCTATGATACCCCACTCAATGATATTGGCGAGAAAAAAAATTCATCGCCCTTTCACGTCTATGGGAGACACCCGAAAAAATTTTTTTTCCAAGATTTTACTCTACAGTTCTGTCGGCGTGATTCATTTGTATAATCATGCTTAGTTTCAGCTCTGTAGTACCAAGGGTTTCTTAGGAAACCTGCGGACAGACGGACAGACGGACATGGCGAAACTATAAGGGTTCGTAGATTACTACGGTACCCTAAAAAGGATAGAATATGACTTATTACTTCATTATTTCGAGTAAACAAATAAATAGATACACGCATACATACACAACAAACACATACATACACAAACAAACACTTTTTACTGGGAAATCTACAAGAAATGTCCCTGCTTAATCCTCATGTAAAGATAATCACGACACAGGCCTGGCCTAGGTGTGGTTCAAATCAAATCAAATCAAAAATGCTTTATTTTCATATAACATACAAAGTGTTTCTTGAAAACGTCATAAAACTACATTAGCAAAATCAATATAAATTATTTAGCAAAATAGTGAATTACATAAGCATTTTTGACTTTGCGCCTATTCGCAAAGGTGCAGTCCTCCTCAGGAGAAGAATAGGTAAGAAACTCCGAGGGTCGCTCTTTTTAAGTCAATCATATAAATTTTCTTACTTCTTATAAGAAAATTATCTAGTAAAACTATCTCAGTAAAACTTGTATTAATCGGACAGTTTAATAAATCATTTTATCATTATTTTTTTTATCAGATAGTCACCCACTTACAGAAACGTTCATTAAATTACAGCCGTCCTCATTTACTTCGACAAGAAGGAAAGTGACAGATGATATTTATAGAAGCGTTAACTTTCATGGAGATTTCTGCAGGCCGAGTACGATAGTGACAGCGCCGGTACAACACCACGGTCCTATGTCAAAATGTCAACATTGACAACGCCATAGGACGAGCAAGCCTTTGCGCGGGACCCTCGTGCAATCAAACTGAAGTTTCAGCGAGAGCCGAGCGCGAGTTTGTCGTTATCGTGCTAGAGCTGCTGCAACATGAAGAAATCAGATGTAACTGACCTCCTACATTCATAGAATTTATATTTTTTGCGAAACAAGAACAATTTTCCCTTGAAATAACACCCTACTGAAAGGTCAATTGAGCGAACCGATAAATTAAATAAGTAGGCGCGGCGTGGGTTTCGTGACGTCACGGTTTACGGCAATTGTCGTCTAGACGGTGACGTCACTGATATCACGAGCAGGCGCTAAGTGGTGATAGGGAGGAACTCACTGGAAGGGACTGCGAAAATGTTAATATTTTTATTTGAATATACATACGAAGAAAAGAAGAAAACAGCAGTACAATAAGTACATGTATATAGTAAGGTAGTTAGCGAAACTTGAGGAGGTGACTCTTCATATTAAACTCGAGAACTTTCCTCAAGGTACCAATATGAGCAAGCAAAAAAAATATTTCTCCTTTTCCATACAACTTGTGCACAAGTTGAATTTTGAAAAGGTGTTTTTTTTTCATATTTTGACCTATGTTCCTCGGGGAAAGTTGTCCAGCTTCGTGGACTGATTTATGTCCTTAAGTTGATTCATCCCAAACTAATCTGAGGGGTGATTCATCTCAAACTGAAACACTTTCTCCGTATGACTACCTCAAAACAAACGTCATCTTTTTTTTCGCATAGGTATGGTCCTTAGGGAAAGTTGTTCAGTTTAAATTAGTTACTTATTCTTCTTATAGCCCATATACGTCCCAACCGAGGCACGGGCCTTCCTTCGAAACACGAAGGGGATTTAGGCCATAGTCCACCACGCTGGCCCAATGCGGGTTGCTGGACCGTCTTTCGAAAATGAATTTTCTTGGACGGGCGGGTTTCATCACGACTTTTTCCTTCACTGTTGAGCAAGTGATAATTAGAAATCCGTACATAAATCCGAAAAGACGAATTTAGTGGTACAGGCCAGGATTTGAACCCGCTACCTTCCGATCACAAGTCTGGCTCATTACCAACTGGGCTATCACCGTTACTTATTACGATTTATAATTGCACAATACGTTAGATCTTTTACATTTACATAACTTTGAAGAGCATTTTTTGTTGCAGTGGCATTTTATAAAGCCTTGGCCCCCAAATTTCGAATCTTTTGCACTGATTTCTCTTAGAGACAGCTAAACTTCGGGCACATCTTTGAAATTAAGGGAATTCTCTTTGCATTCTTTCATTTGATTCCAATTAATTACTAAATGTCAAGAATGTGAATTAGTCCACTAGTCTTTTGTCTACAGGGCGAAATGTATATGTATTTAAAAAAAATCGCATCTTCATACAACTTAAGCAATCGTCTAATCGCCATAGTTTCAGAAACCAAAAGTTTGTTTTATTAACCTGCTGCGCGCTCTGACATGACTGTAAGCGTAGTAGGCAATTGAATAAAAAAATAAATAAAAGGAAACCAAAAGAAAAATATAACAAGCTAGCTTTCGGCCCGCGGCTCAGCCCGCGTGGACAACAGGTTATATCGTGCCCAGTTATGGGATAAAATGTAGCCTATGTCCTTTCCTAGGGTCTAATCTATCCCTGCACCAAATTTCCTCAAAATCAGTTCAGTGGTATAGGCGTGAAAGCGCAACAGACAGGATTATTTTCGCATTTATAGAAAACTGGGGCAGTACTGGTATGTACAATTTGTATTGAAACGCTCGGTCCGGGGTCCGGGGTTCGGTCGGCCGCGGCCAATTTTCCGGACCGCGCGCGCCGGGCCTCAGATATCGGATACTGCGGCGCAACAGGCTGCCTAAAGGGTGTTCTTAAGTGGCAAAACTGAATCTTAGGTAAATCGATTCAAGAATAAGGCCTTTGTTTTATTTAGGGAGAGTGCCAGCGAAAGTGAAGGTTATAAAGCTCACTGACACTAAAGGAACATAAATAATGTCAAAAACTATAATCAAATGCGCTATCATCAATACATACTAGTTTATTGTATTCCATGGTGTTTTTAAGATGACAATCAATGCTTATTGAGTCGCTCATGGACTCAGATTTAGCACGCAATAAGGTCGAATGATTTTGTAGATATTGACATAATTTAAGAGATATTCAAATGTGACACAACCTCTTAATCTTAACACCTTTCAAGTACTGGCATATCTAATTAAATACTTAACTCACAAACCCCTAATTTCCCGAATGACGGGTTTGACACTAACACATTGCACATATCCATTTATTTTGACCTGACAAATCTTGAATCACGGTAACGCGTGCCTCGTATGCTTTAGTATCCTATAACTTTCCTTACCGGGCATCCTGTATCCGACACGGCTTACGAAACGCCTCCGGTAACGAGTTCCGTAGCGTAAAATTATTTTTAAATGTCACTGGTACACTTACGCGCACAAGTGTCAAGCCGCGTGGAACCGTGACATTAATATGCAAATGTTTGGTTCAAAATCAAGTAATCCCACAGATTTGAGAGATATTAGAGTTCTTGTCTCGATCTTTATGAAGAAATCAAAGTAATATAAACGCATACTCTTACACTCTCAAGTAAGTCTATATTTCCTATAGTGGTAGGCAGAGCAAAAAGTGGCTCTGAAGTGTAGAGCCATTTAAAGCTATTTTTTTATATTATTACAATACAATACAATACTCTTTATTGCACAAAAAAAAAAAACATAAAACATAACATTAAACAAAAACAAATGTTCATGATGTAGTGTACAATCCGGCGGCCTTATTGCTATAGAGCAATTTCTCCAACCGGGAATCATTATTATTATTATTGTCGGTATCAGCATAATAATAAAAATAAAATTCAACATGAGCGTTTATCTGGTTGCCTTAGTGTGAGAAGTGTTTTTTTTTGAGAATTTCATATAATTTTTTTAGTGGGCTAGTTGACTTTTAGTTAATAATTTAAAGTCAACCTGTACCACTAAATTCGACTTTTCGGATTTATGTACGTATGGATACTTGTTCAGCGGTGAAGGAAAACATCGTGATGAGACCCGCACGTCTAAAAAAATTTGGTCAGCGCGGTGTGGTGGACTATACCTTAAATTAAGTATTTGTACTGCTTTGTTTTTTCTTTTAAATTTTTGTGTTGCACTGTTAAATGAATAAAGTGTTTATCTATCTATCTAAATCTCTTCGTATTTCGAAGGGAGGCCCATGGCCTTCGGTTGTGACGTATATGGGCTGATGTAAAAGTAGAAAATAAAGTGCTATATTAAGAAAATAAGAAGATGGTTAAGAATACCAAACACATTAAAAGAAATGACATATTCATCTTAAACAAAATATTTTCCAACAGATTTTTCCTACATGAATAAACGTATTGTTATTCAAACGAGATTATGCATAATTGTAGGTCAGGCGTGTTGAAGTGACGTCACGGTGACGTCACGAGCTGGTCGACTAGATTGCGCGGCCCACGCTTGGTTTTTCCTTTGCTTTTCACAAGTTTCTCCCTGAAAGGTGGGTTGCAGTGACCTTTTTCTGACTATTGTAGTTGAGATGACATATTAATGCTTTATTAAGATTGACAGCGGGTTTAAGAGGGGATTTATTCTGCTAGTAAACCTAGTGCAAATTAATGTGTTGTATTAAAAATGCATTTTCACCGCTTATACTTAATAAATGATTAAAATGTTCGAATGTTATATATTGAGTTTATTAAGTAAAAACTTCTTTAGCGGCGCTGGGCACTTTTAGTACAAAAATGTTAAACTCGCGTCAGATGTCACGTGACCCTGATCGAAAATGCGTAGGATAGGGTTGCCACCTTTTTTGAAGTGAAAACTTCTTTAGCAGCGTTGTGCACTTTGAAGTATGGGTGGAAACCCGGACGGATGGCAGCCCTATGTTAAAATTATCTCTGTGACAGATGTCAACGATGTCAACGATTATTCAATACCGATAGACTATTTTACTGAATAGAAAGTAGACAGTTTGGTCGAGTGGAAAAGTTGCCAGATTGTAAGCAACAGGTCAAGGGTTCGAATCCTGAGAGAATAACGGTCTCTTTTTGTGTATTTTGTTTAATTTCCATATTAATGCACAACGTTAATGTTCAAGTTTTCACTTCTGCCGGCACTCTCGGAGTGCAACCCGTTGTTTTTTTAAATATGGTATTATACACTGGTACCTCCATGGCTGTACAAACAACAGTGTGTTAACGGTAATATTTTAACCAAAGGTTTAAAGTCTCAAAATAAATGAACTCAGTCAGTTTATGCTACAAGCGTGATGTGACCGTCTACGCTTATCAAAACTTAACAAACGCTTTTGCCCAGCAGTGGAATAGATAGAAAGAAAGACAGGTTTACTATTTCGGACATCAAAACACATGAAAGAGGCAAGATCACACAGTAATACAAGATACACTAGAGAGAAACATAAAAACAATAACAAAATAACTAGACTTTCCATACGACGGAAACCGCAGGTATGCAAGGAAAAAAAAGTGCAGAAGGTGGCACATCAGGTTAGCACACGCGTGCACTCTGTACTGTTGCGATAAGAACGCTTTTGTAACGGGAAACCTGATGCGCTGGCCTCTGTACAACAATCTTCAGAGAAACACGTCTCAACCCACGCACAAGGTGGGAGTGTCATCCCTAGTTCATTCAGTTACATTACAGTGTCGATTTGGGTCCAATTTACAATTTTCCGCGCGCCTAGCGCCGCCTGCGTCCCTCCAGATAAGCCTAGCGACGACAGATGGGCCTTTCTAATTTTATTTCATCTGTTTTCAGGGCGTCCAGCTGGAAAATTGTTAGTAACCCATATTTTATTTATGCGCATTTATAGTGTGTTATAAAAATAGAGTACTGTGATTTAGGACATCAACATCAACAACCTATGGTTTTATAAAACAAACCGGCTTATCACTTTATCACAGAAATGTTTTCTTGTTTTATTATTCCTCGATATTTTGCGTTAAGTAACGCCTTTAGTGATTCATTTTTATGGTTCCGTACCCTAACGGAAAAACAGGACCCTATTACTAAGGCTCCGCTGTCCGTCCGTCCGTCCATCCGTCTGTCACCAGGCTGTATCTCATGAACCGTGATAGTTAGATAGTTGAAATTTTCGCAGATGATGTTTTTCTATTGGCCCTATAACAACAAATACTAAAAACCAGAATAAAATAAATATTGAAAGAGGCTCCCGTACAAAAAAACGTGATTTTTTCGCTCGTTTTTATAGATAAGTCTGTCCGAGGCTGTATCTCATGAACCGTAGATAGTTAGACAGTTGAAATAACAACAAATCTAAAAAGTAGAATAAATTAAATATTTAAGGGGGCTCCCATACAACAAACGTAATTTTTATGCCGCTTTTATAGAGATAATCGGTTTTATAGAGTCCGACTCGCACTTGGCCGGTTTTATAGGTAACGGTACGGAACCTTTTGTGCGCGAGTCCGACTCGCACTTGGCTGGTTTATTATTTATAAAGAAGATTACATTTATAAGTGAACTAGCTGTCCACCCGCGGCTCCGCCCGTGTGGACTACAGGTTATATCGTGGCCAACTGTGGGATAAAAAGTAGCCTATGTCCTTTCCCAGGCTCTAATCTATCTCTGTACCAAATTTCATCGAAATCGGTTCAGTAGTTTAGGCGTGAAAGACGGAGGATTAAGCAAGTAACGTGCTGATTGCTGTCCATAGTGCCCATGTTTTCAGTGTTTTCCTCTATCCTGTCCAAGTTTTTCGTATAATATTTGGAGTTGACACATTTACTAAACATGGCGCGGCGGCGGCGGGTTAATGGTGTGAAATAATGTAGAAATAATGGTTTTCTTTCTATCTACCCACTGGGCGAAGATGCGGTCGAGGATGTAGCAAGCTCACCTAAAAGCCTATTCACTCAAATTTTAAAGAGATTCGGGTTATATGAGCTCGGAAATGCAGACGCGAGCAGGGAATTCCATTCCTGATTTTTTACTTACTAATTTTTAAGATCGTGTGCTTCTCAATTTTCAGACACGTTGTTTAGTTTTCCATTAATTGTTGTGAGCATGAATCTCTTTAAAATTTGAGTGAATAGGCTTTTAGGTGAGCTTGCTACATCCTCGACCGCATCTTCGCCCAGCTATTTTATATAGCAAATACTTTAATGGTGGAATCTAACCATAATTATGATCAACTACAAGCTAAGGAATTTTCTTTAAGGAATTTCGTTTTACTCTGTTATCATTGTTTTATATTAGAAAATTTAGTATAGGTATTAGAATAAATAATTTAATTTACAAACAGAAAATGTTAAAAACACGAAAAAATTCGAAAAATTTTCCTGAGGAAAATTCCACTAGACGATGAGAATGACGGCTAAAGTTCAGGGTTTCAGTTTTTGCTAACCTGTCCATTCAAATCAAATCAAAACTTTTATTTGCTCAGAATAAAAGTTCCCAGGCAACGACACTTCATTTTTTTTTAATATGAGGTGTCGTCCTATGGTCTCATGCGGTGTGGTAGGCTCTGTAAAGGGCCGTCTGGTTCGGGACCACCCTCCTACCGAAGTCCGACGCCAAACAGCTTGCTGTGTTCCGTCGATGCGTGGGAGTACCAGTGCCTTTATAGGCATCGCTCCATCGTCGACCTCATCTTTGATCTTTGATGATCAAGATTGAGGTCAAGAGTTAACCCATCTTATAATAAATAAAAAAATAGGTCAGAATAAAGTTTCTTAATAAAAGGTATGTTTCACTATTCAATTCAGCCCATAATCATTGGCATATTAATATTCACTTATACCCTCCCATTCTTATTACTTATTAAAAAAAAAGTAAACCATATCACTATAATGGTGTTTTGCTATTAACAATGTTCTTTGATACATTGTCTCTCCGCGACAATATTGAGTCACTTATCCTGTTACATAATCTCAGTCTAACCAATTATTGTTTCATAATCGGATTACCATGTAATGACATTACCAACCAAGAACCAGAACCATCTTAGTGTGAACTCTGAAGTCCTTGTCATTACTACGAAATGACGTATCAGTATTATTTAGAGCATTTTTAAGAGTGCAGTACTAAACAGAAGTAGAAATAAATGAAATGGAAATGACTAACACGAGTTATCTTTTGTAAATAGTTTTTATTTTTTTAATCTGAATCTTTTTTTTTACGTGATAAATAATAGAATATTTACAAAAAAGAAAACATTAAAAATAAATAATTAAAAAGTTTTCCATTGTGATGTGTGGGAAATGGCTATGAAACCGAATACATTGTCTTAAAATCATAATACTGAAGACATGAATTTATGACATTCCCAAATAATCGTTTTCAGCTTTTTCAATACCGTCGTTTATTGCATTCCATGGTGTTTTAAAGGTGACAATAATATAAACATTTTATGTGAACTTATGAATCCAAGTTGGGCACGCAGTATTCAGAGAGGAGGTCTTAGAAACTCAAGAATTAGTCACCGTGAAAACCGTTTTGCACGGGATTATTTTAACATTTTCATCAGCTGATTGCATGGACGTTTCAATTCAGAGGTACTTCGAAAAGTTATTTATTCATCAGCCCATATACGTCCCCACTGCTGGGGCACGGGCCTCCCTCAATAACATGAGGGGTAAATGCCATACTCACCACGCTTGGCAGACGGGTTGGCGAGGGTTTTGATATAATTGCAGAGTTTTCCTTCTCTGTGCAGATGAACTTGTTTGCATATTTACCTTAGTCGCCTTATACGACACCTCGGTAAGAAAGAGGGTGGTCCTATTCTACTCTGCCGGGGACTCACACGGCTTATATATTCGCTATTTTAAAATAATCTTAAATATATGACTTTACACATCCGTATACATAAGACAAAGTCGTGTTAGTTAAACCACTTTAATTAAGGTTTTGATAAAACTTCGCAGTAATATAGCTTGGAAATCAGTCTACATAATTTTCTGAATTCCCACAAAGTCTCGAGCGTAAAACTAGTATCTATATTTTACTGCGATCGTTATTTATCATAATTACGTAATGATGGAATTGACACATGTGCGAGAGATAAATGTGATGACAAATATAAATGCAGTTGAACTGGAAAGTGGGTTATCAGTTATCGATGTTATCATTATCAGTGTAACTCTATATTGCAGTTCTATTGTGAGTAATGTACTGTCATAACATAACTTATAAGCGAGTATTCTTCAGGCCAGCTCTACTTGTGATTTTTTGTTTTAACCTTCTCACCGCCAAAGTCTAATATATCAGACAAATAAAATTACCAATTTAACTGTTTTTTTTTTTAAATTGTTAATGTCGTGGCGTGTGGCGAACGTTTTTGACGAACACTCTTGGCGCTAAAAAGGTTAAATGTCACATTACGGCGCAAAAAGGAACATAATTATATCATCCGCGCGAATGTCGTCTGGGGAATAAAAATCTATAGGAGCTGACATCGCTGGACCAGATATTAATTTGATGATTAAGTTAGAGCTGGGTAATAATTAAGAGTATATATTTGTGGTAGCCCATAAATATTTGGCAAGTACTTTTTTCATAGAACATATTAAGCTAAAACTTATATGAAACCTAGGTAAACAAAATTTCACAAAACCCGTTTAAAATATTCATACACTCACGCCCTGTGCTGGGGTAGGCAGATGACGCTAAATTAGACATTCATTCTGAATATGAGTGTAGTGGTGATACGTTGACAGTCTTTCGCCCACGGTACAGCAAGACCCTCACATCCCACTAAATTACCCTATCACTTTTAAAAAGTGGAAATGATTACATTCATAATAAATAAGGATAAAGTAATTAAGTAAATAAAGTGATAATAAAGTGAAAAATTATTTCCTAACAGGTCTTATTAAAAGTGATAACGGTCTGGTTTTGTTTTAGTGACTGTAAATATACAATTAGTAAGACTCCGTATGTGTGTGGTGATAAGGAGGCGGTGATAAGACAGGGAGGAAGCTGTGTGCTGTTATCGGAGAGGAAACGCGTTGTTGATTAGAGATGGTCGTCAAGATTTTGGCAGGATTAAAACAATATGTATAAAACTATTTTTAACTACATTTATTACAGCGAAAGGATGAAAACAACCAATCCAAAGAACTTTTTCTAAGGAACATACAAAAAAATAGTTTATTTGTATGGAGAAATAAATAGATAGTCGATACAATGAGAAGAAAAATGTTGCCTATCATAATTTGGGCGTTTTTTTTAAAACAATATATTGCGGTTTCTTGAGAAAACTTTTCTAGTTTTAACCTTACTTTTACCTAACCACATATTATATTTTAGTTAGTTTCAGTTCAATAAAATGAACAAGTTCAAATCATGCTGAATTTTTATCTCTTAGGTAAATGGAGCTTCTTCAGCATAATCCAAAGGTTGTCGATAAGATATTGCTCCTTAGCAAGGGGCCGCCTTTTGTACCCTGACATAAATGTAACTGTACCTTATTTGTGTTGGAGTGCAAGTGCAATAAAGTATATTGTATTGTATCCCAACATAATCATGTGTTAAGTATTTGTGATTATTTCTTGACACTTATTTCTTGATAAAAAAATCTGCCAGCAAACATATTCCTTTGGTCCTAGAATTATCTAGAATTATATTATATTATTTCCATTATTCTACTAAAAAATAATACTACTGACGTAATTCTACATAAGTGTATTCAATTTGGCACGGCGCGGTACGTTCCGAAACGTTCCGAGAATGAGAATCTCTATCGTCGAGCGTCACCCTGGTAAAGTTAACGGAACCGAATTCCTGGCGTAACTGCTCGATGATTGTTTTGACCGAATTACGTAGTTTACCAGGGTATGTGGCAGGCTACAGACAGATGATTAATAGACCATACAACAACATTAAAGTACAATAACATTACAAGTCAGCACCATTTTTAACTGACTTTCAAAAAAGGAGGAGGTTATATGTTCGACTGTATATATACAGGGCTTTAGGTATCTAAAAAAATTTCGAGTTCCCATACAAACTTTATCAGCATATAGCGGGGGAAGTTGTTCAGTTTCATGGATTGATTAACCACCCGAGAGGTTGAAAGAGAGACCTAAAGCCCTGTATATATATATATTTTTTTTTAAATAGTGAATAGACAACACGACTCATCATGAGCCACGAACAGTCTATTTTCCTGAACAGTAAACATAGTAAACAAGTAAACAGTAACTTGAGTTATTGTATAACGTGTTAGTGTTTGTTCTGTAGCCGCCACAATATATGATATACAACTCTTTGATGATATACAGTAACTAACCATTCACTCTTGCCGAAAATTGTAACCATCGTCGCTTGAGTTCACTTTATACTTATTTTTTCATTTACGAAGCAAATTTCCTCAAGGAAACCCTAGATAGTTAACTTTATCGCGCAAATTGTATCGTATTGGTGATATTTTATCGACCTACATTATCTACCTTAGGTAATTCCGTTAAATGGGCTAAATCCATTTTCGTTTACTTAAAAATCAGCCAATCCGTATACTTTACTTGATAATATTATAAATATGAAGGTATGTTTGCTTGTTTGTCTGATCTTCACAAGATAGTTGGGGAACCCGAGAGTGAGGTAGGGCACTTTTCCACACGAACGACGCCGCGGGCGGAAAGTTAATGCACGTATATTTAAATGCGGTACAATGCCATCGTCTCTATTACAGTGCGTTGTTATTAATGAGTGCCGTTAAAAACCGATGCGACGCGAATGACAATTAAATCAAATAATTATACACCAATTACTAACTATTCTTTGATCGATGCATATATTCAATCGATCATTGAGTCATGGTTTTATACTAGCTTTCCAATTGCTTTAGAATTCTTCTCCGTTTGGCATTTAAAAAGAAAGAAATGGAGAAAGTACCGTTTCATGTTAGTACAAAAGTCGGTGGGTTATCTACCTTTATAAATACGTAAAAAAAGTATTTTCTATGTGCCATATTCATACAGGTAAGGCATAGTTCTGTTAACGACTACTATTGCAGTGTATAGAATATGCATGTACTCGTACAGTATGTAAAAAAAACCCTTTATGGCTGTACGTAATTACTCATTTTGTAACTAATTAAAACAACATTTTCACCAATCCCTTCAAAAAACTATTTTATTTAAATTTTCAAAATTTAAATGGTTGCGACCCATTTTTGCAAATAATTGCGAATTCCTGAGTTTTGAGATTAGTCTATGGCAGTTGTTGATTAGGTTGCTGTCATTCAGTTGATTTTTGTACTAAGGTTCCGTAAACTAAAAATAAATAAATTAATAAACTTAAACTTGACTTTATCTATTAATTATTTATTTATTTATGTTGGAATGTTGATACCAAATATCCCTTTTAAGGTGCCAATAGGGTTTTTACATACTGTATATACACGTAAAGTATTGATAAGTATATCGGCATTCCTTTTTTTATTCCTTTGTAAAAGAAACCTGCACAGTTAAATCGCGAAGGCCGTATAATTTCTGCACCCAATTTTATAGCTACCGTAAATTAACCGGTTTTTTAACATTTTTCTGTAATCTTAAAAATTGAATTGTACATACTGAATTTTGATGGTTACATTAAATCCCAATTTCGGAGTTGTGATTTGTTGTTTGTCTTTAAACTTTTTATGACTGAATGTAAAAATACAAGTGGGTAATAAATTCTGTCGGTTTATAACCTAGATAAATTAAAACATATGGCATTTTGCGGAAGCTTCTTTATAAGTTTATGTTACGAATAGTGCTACCTACAAGAAAGGTTAAAGATAAAGTTAAGTAAGTTTTCGATTTTTTATATGTTCTCTATAAAACGTGTTTTAAAAAAAACCCATAAAAAAGATAATTCAAAATTATTAAAATTTATTACAAATATGACAATGTCATATTAATTATATGAAACTTTCATTTTGAAAGATGTCAAACCGTGGAACTGATTACCAGAGTTGCGACTATTTCACTATAAAATAAAATTTTGGATTTTTTTTTTTGGGTTTTATTGTAACACTTTGTATAGATACACTTTTTCCACTTAAACTTTATCCCATTTCTCTTTCGAGGTACGTCTTACCGTGGTCCAGGATAATTACAGTGCAATATAACCTCCCTCACCTGACCTGATGTGGTGACTTTAGATTAGCAATAATATAGAAGACTAGCTTTCCGCCCGCGTGGACTACAGGTTATATCGTGCCCAACTGTGGGATGAAATATAACCTATGTCCTTTCCCAGGCTCTAATCTATCTCTGTACCAAATTTCATCAAAATCGGTTCTGTAGTTTAGGCGTGAAAGACGGACAGACAGACAGAGTTACTTTCGAATTTATAATACACACGTCAACAAAGTCTAAGCAACACGCACGATTTTTCATACAACAGAGGCCTCTTTGAGAAGCTGTGAAAAGTATTTAGGACACGTATTTTTAATAAAATCTTTAGTGTGAGCAAGTTCTATACCCGAATTTAAAATTCCTATAAATGAACTTTATCTAGCTTGAAGTTTGTGAAAAAGAGACGAAAATGAAAATTTAATTTCACCATTTCCATACTAAAAGCAAAGAAAAACTGGGTTTTCATTTTCATTTTTCCCTCTTTTCCACAAATTTCAAGCTAAATAAAGTTCATTTATAGGGATTGAAAATTCAGGTATAGAACCTGGTCACACTAAAGATTTTATTAAAAATACGTGTCTTAAATACTTTTCACAGCTTCTCAAAGAGGCCTCTGTTGTATGAAAAATCGTGCGTGTTGCTTAATCTTTGTTGAGTAGTGTATTATAGTAAGGATGATTCTCTCCATTTATATTGATTTATTGAAAAAATGCTAATGTATTTTTAAGACGTTTTCAAGAAGCACTTTGTATGTTCTATGAAAATAAAGTAATTTTGATTTTGATTTATGAAACTATATGGAATTCTCAAAAAACGCCCTTTAATACTGAGCAATCAATTGAGGTAACAAATATTTTTAACTTACATGGATTAAAAATATTTATATAAACATAACCAAAACAGAATTTTGAAAATCGGCCGAAAATTTAACAATCATACAAAAAACATACAGACGAATTAAGAACCTCTTCCTTGTTTTAAAGTCGGTTAATAAAAGTCCTTGTTGAACGAGTATTTTTCCAGAGGTGATTCCATGAAGTTGGAGCTATTACCGTCGTGTCTGGCGAACCGTGACAGGCCAAGGATAGCCTTTCCAATTTGTCCGCCTGGGATTCAGATATTGCACCATCTTTTTGTTTCCACAGAAAATGGAATCATCCTTGGCACATTTACTAGAGCTAAACTCATTGTTTCAATCATTTACTTTATTCTACAGTACAGAGGACAGCGCATCAGGTTACTCCATTTTCGTTGTAAAGCCATACTTATCGTAAGGGACCATCCATAAATTACGTCACACGAATTCCATGATTTTTTGACCCCTCCCCCCTCCTTGTCACAGCTGGTCACATTTGTAAGACTCCCCCCTCCCTATGGGGACGTCACATATTTTGCATATTTTCCATTTTTTGTAATTTTTTAATAAAAGCTGTACTAAATAGTGTTGTTATTTTTTTTTGGGAACTCAAAACTCATTGTCTCAACCAAAGTAAAAAGAGTGCTTGGGACTGAGAAAGTTAAGTTTGTCGTTAATAGTTAACGCGTTTTGATACTCATAACACATTTTGAAATGTGACGTCACGAAACTTATGACCCCTCCCACCCCCTTGTCACACAATGTCACACTTTGTCGACCCCCTCCCCTCCCCTTAACGTGTGACGTAATTTATGGATGGTCCCTAACAGCACAGAATGCACGCACGTGGTAATCGGATGTGCGGCATTCTGTACATGGAAAACCTTACTGCCTAATAGCTGTATCAAGTCAGTTAAACATTATGTTTTTAACTTAACCAAAACATATATTTATGTTTTTTTATGGCATTTATTACCGATATTTTAGGTAATAACTTACAAATTCCTATCCTTGTTAGGTAAAATGCTGAACGTCGATTTGGTGCTTACCTGTAAAAAATGAAAAATATGTTAAATACGAGTAATAACTCCACTTAAATTCTGATATATATTTAAGTAGCAGTCGTCTTTGTCATTTTGATAGTGAGAAAAAGAGACAATCAATACCTAAGTATAGGTCAAGACTTAAGTCTCCTTCTGTAGTACAGCCTTAGACTCCTTTCTGCGAACTAAGGGCTAGGTCTATATTTGTTTATAGTTTCAGAGCTTCTTGTCTGTTCTTCTCGAGGAAAGACATAGACAAATAGACATAAAAAGAAAAGTTGAGTGTTTTTTTCCCATACAAACGGCGTCAATGGATTCCATCCCCTAAACGTCAACAGATTCCTGTGAAATTTTTGTATAGTATCACGAACACCAAAAACTAGGTCCATACGTTTTGATTTTTGTGATATTTTTAGTAGACAAAAAAATATTTGAGACTAAAAGTCAGCATTTTTCGCCGAAAAAATTCTCATCATGTAAGAGGTAACTATTGAAAAACTAAGAACAATTTTGGAAAAAACAAAACGTACAAACCTCGTTTAGACGCTTACGAATCGATAGAGATCAAAAACGTACGATTTCATTAAGTTTTTGGGGTTGGAATTCATTGACGCCTAAACTCAAATTTTGGAAATAAAACTCGGCATTTCGCCGGAAAGCTGCAATTGTCCCTTTCGCACAAGTCTGAGGCGGGTAGTCGACATCGAGACAGCATGAAAAACAACTGAGACGCTAGTCCAAACTGAGACGCTCCTCTTAAGTAATATCATGTATGTTCTATGAAGTAAAGTCATATTCATCTTGAGCTTGAACTTGGGAACCCTAGTTTAAAAAAAAAACCAGACTTCTGGAAAATCAATGGGTACCTTATTATTTGTTAAAACACTTGACACTTTTAAAATGACTTAAGTTCTTTATGCATTATCAAATTTTTCTCCTCATTTGATAAAAAAATAGTTTCAATTTCCAAGATGGCCGCCCGATCACTTTCACCGTGATCTAGTTGCGCCTGCGCGTTGCCGTTGCGCCACAGATGGAGGACAATAGAGTTTTCCATGCCGCCCGCGCACCCATTCATACCCATACGTCAATGAGATGACGTGAGATAGTATACACACCTATTTTAACTGACTTTAGAAAAATTGAGAAGATTTTTAATTCGCTATTATTTATTCTGAGTATTATTTTTACAAAATTAAGATCCCGCATTACCTGCGGCTAGCAGCTTATCAGATGTTTTTTTAATGAAAATGAAATTGCTTGGAAACCTTGGATTGAATATTTGTTAAAATATTAACTTCTATGTTGGTAATCTTCTATGTTGGTTAAAAAAAATGTTAAATTAATCAGAGAAAGTAATTCAAACACTAACGAAAATGTATGACGTCACAAGCTAGTATTTCTTATTAACATACTATCTAAAGTATTTCTTATTAACATAAGGCAAAAGCCAGTCAGAAATTCATCCCGTTGTTGAATTCCTATGTATGTACATATATTTACATACACGAAGTTAATATAACAGGCAATATTATAAAACAGCATAACATTGAACAATTTTATAATAAACGTCTTAGGTAATATGCATAGCCATTGCATAACTAATTGAAACCTGACTGTTCAAAACACGTAAATTATAATACGGGCTTGTGATCCTTTGAGTATGTAGTATTTTTGTTGTGATCAAATGAGTGATGTCATACTTTTGGTCATCAATCGCCAAAATAAATGTCATGCATGTGACATTCGGAACATTGACATTACGAATGTAAATTATAAACTTTCAACAGTTGCATTCGTAAATAATATATTTTTTATACTTTTACGCATTGCTATACTTGAACGCATATGTTTTTTATGAATATCCAAGCCACATTGTGATGGTATTCTACTAGACCTTTTTCATTTGCCGTCAAACTATTTTATCCCTAAGAAAAATAACGCCTAATTAATTAATTTGTACTACTGCACTGGCTAGATTATGGTCAAGACCAAACCCATTTTCTATAAATAAGTAAATAAACCAAATAAAATATCTATTCACATGTTTTAGGGGTTTACGAAGAAAACACTGATCCCCCCCTTTTACGAAGAATGCTAAAAAAAATACCTACCCACTCGCTCTTTTTAGAAACTGAAGAAAGTGTAAACTACAACATGTGGGTATTACATTAATGTTACAGTCAATCTCAACTTACACATCTAAATATATAAAAGGAGAAACTGACTGACTGACATATCAACGCACAGCTTAAACGGCTAAACGTAGGCACTTGAAAGGAAGGGACGTAGCTTAGGTACCGTAGAGGTGCACTAAGGAAGGAATTCCCGAAATTCTCACGGGAACTTGAATTAGCGGGAAAATCCTTTTGTATGAAAAATCTAAACCGCTTAAGTTGACGCTTGAAATTAGGCATACAGGTACCTTAGTAAACTTAAAGCTTAGTTGCAACAGGATATTGCAAAATTCTCACGGGAACGGGAGTTACGGGAAAAAACTTTTGTATGTAAAAATCTAAATCATGTAAAGATAGATGTTTTCAATCTGTGTACTCTGTACAAAAAAAAACACACAAACGAAGTTGCGGGCATCAGCTAGTACTTCAATAAGCGGAAAACTTCAACATGTTATAAATAAACACACAAACGACCAGGAAAAGGGTGTTATATTACAGTTTGTAGGTAGTTTTGCCTTAGGGTAGTCAATGTCCAAAATTGTATAATGTTGTTCAATTTCTTTGATCCAAGTAGCTGTATTTGATCTAAGTACATACACATAAACATTCTTAAATGCTGTTGTTAAGATTGAAAATGTTTTAATGAGAAATCTTTTAATGGGCGAATGCAATGTGTTATCCTTACTAATATTATAAATGCGAAAGTAACTCTGTCTGTCTGTCTGTCTGCCTGTCCGTCTTTCACGCCTAAACTACTGAACCGATTTTGATGAAATTTGGTACAGAGTGAGATTAGAGCCTGGGAAGGATATAAGCTACATTTTATCCCACAGTTTGGCACGATATAACCTGTAGTCCACGCGGGCGGAGCCGCAGGCGGAAAGCTAGTATAGAATAATAGAGGATACCCGGACTTCGTTACTATGGGATTTTAGTAAAATCCTTCGTTATTCCTTGCTTACGTCATATAAATGAAATATTTGGACCTTTCAGATTTCTAGCTCCAAGGTAAAATGGATTACAAGGTAAGGTAAAAGTATAACTTTCTCGTAAAGCTCAGTAAACGTGTCTATAATTATTCATAACTCTATATTGGCACGGTTCGGAAGCTGACAGAAAAATGGTACTCTATCAATATGTATAGAGTAAGTAAAGTAGACCCGCAGGTGCGCGATAACTGATAATAACTAGCCTAGGGTTGTCAAACACGACATCAAAAAGCATTATTATAAATATGGGGTGACTTGAAAATTCGTTAGCGATACTTTGAGGGGTGTTTCTACCCATAAAAGTGAACCACTTTCCCCAAGGAAAATTGTTCAGTTATGAAATAGTAAAAAAAAATTGAATTCCCATACTAAGGCAAATAACGATCAGGGAGACTTGAAGAACCTACTACGGTGTGTGTGTTCGATATCACGACGTCACTGGTATCACGAGCAGGAGCTAAGTGGTGATAGGGAGGAATTCACTGGAAGGGACTGCGAAAATGTTAATGTTTTTATTTGCATATACATACGAAGAAAAGAAAAAAAACAACAATACGATAAGTAAATGTAAGTATTTTTTTATTATTATTATAAGATGGGTTGACTTTTGACCTCAATCTTGACCATAAGGTCAAAGATGAGGTCGACGATGTAGTGAGTTAACCCAGAAAATGCCTATAAAGGCACTGAGACCCCCACGCACCGACGGAACACAGCAAACTGTTTGGCGTCGGACTTCGGTAGGAGGGTGGTCGTGAACCAGACGGCCCTTTACAGAGCCTACCACACCGTATGAGACCATAGGACACCTCAGATTCAGAAAAAAATGAAGTGTCGTTGCCTGGGATGGATTACTAGGAGGCAGGTCTCATTTTTGTTTCCTTAGTCGCCTCTTATGACACCCACGGAAAGAGATGGGGTGGTGTTATTCTCAACCGATCACCACACGGTAAGAACTACGGTGTGTATAGTTATTACGATATTTATTACAAAATATGTTAGATGTTACTTGAGAAGTTTTTGTAATTAATATGAAAAGAGTTTAAGAGTTATAATAATAAAATGTTGTGCCCGTAGAAATTTAGGAGAAAATACCATTCTACATTATAATTTTTGAAAATACTCTTTTATAAACCGCGTTTTGTAATTCCCGATAAAAAAGAGGGGTTTAAAATGACAAGTTCTGTGTCTGTGTATCTGTGCGCCTGTTTATGGCACCGTAGCTCCAAAACGAATGAAATGATATCGATCGTTTTTTTTTTGTTTAAAATGTGACGTAATCGAGATACCTTTTAACTATATTTGTCCAAAATTGGTTATACAAGATTTTAAATTGAACTATCATATCTTAATCGAAGTTTCCTAGAACGTAGCGAAGTAAGTTACGAATGTTTTCGTAACAGGTGCCAGCCCTGACCAGACGGCCTTCAACCGGCACCGCACCCCTGCATTCCATAGCCAGGACTATAGGGATGCCTGCATAACTAGACACCATAAGAAATTATGCAAAACCGCATCATGGGATTTTATTGGCTACTACGGTATAATAAACAGTTACACTATGTAGATTTAAAGAAATAAATTAAGTTTAAAAAAATCATACAATACATTGAGCCTTTTTATAATTCGAAAACGGCACGGCAAAATTGTATTACCATTGCCTCCTATGTACTGATACTAGAAGCTGGAAAAGTTCCGTGCCGTGCCGTTAGAATGATGAAAAGACCCATTCAATTCACGCCTCTGTATCCCTGTAGGGTAGGTAAAGCATCATGTGATTCTTAAACCATTACACACCAGGTATAATTAGTTACCAAAACTTAATAGGACGATACTACTCATGAAACTGTACAACTTTCCTCTCATACTAAGCAATCAGCTGAGGCAAACATTTTTAGGGTGCCGTTCCCAAAGGGAAAAAACGGGACCCTATTACTAAGGCTCCGCTGTCTGTCCTTCCGTCCGTCCGTATGTCACCAGGCTGTATCTCATGAACCGTGATAGTTAGACAGTTGAAATTTTCGCAGATGAGGTATTTCTTTGTGCCCTATAACAACAAAGACTAAAAACCAGAATAAAATAAATATTTAAGGGGACTCCCATACAACAAACGTGATTTTTTTGCCGCTTTTATAGAGGTAATGGTTTTTATAGAGTCCGACTCGCACTTGGCCGGTTTTATAGGTAATGGTACGGAACGGAACCCTTCGTGCGCGAGTCTGACTCCACTTGCCTGTTTTATTCTATATCTCGACCTATGTACCTTGGGGGAAAGCTGATTCACAACCTTAATTGTCGCTAGATAATTTAAAATCACCTAATATAATTTGAGGGTTATAAGATGCAATATGAGAAGAAGCCTCGAGGAAGAAGGGTGATTAATCCCAGTGGCAATTTCGAAAATTCTGCCTTTTTCATTGCTTTGAAGCGATTGTAACCCCCACTGGGTGAGGTTAAGCAACGTACAAAAAGTTCGGATGGGCAACCAAATTGTCAATTTATCTCGAATGTTTCCGTGCTTCGGTCTCGATGTTTTCGATAAACCAAGTAAGGATCAGTTTAACAAAATAATTTTCTGCTTGCATCTGTGTTTCCGAGTTCTTATTTCTAAATCTTCTAAATCTAATTTCAAGACAAAAATTAAACTTTTCTTACTTGAAATATAGAAGTTAGGTAAACCAAATAGTTATCTCGGTCACTAGCAACCACGTAATCATTTCTTTCATTTTTTGTGTTTCGGCTCTATTTAAATTTAAATTTTCTGTTTCTGCATATTAACATACCTTTATCTACTGCACCTTCACACCTCAATACACTCACACAGACACTTAAAACTTGAATTAGGCCCTAGATTTGTAGTCTTAACATTACATAGTATTAACTCTGTCCCTCGCATCTCACTTGGGCGAGGGCTGAAAATCAGTGTTGCCAGCCTGATAATCAGTCTGGCATTAGTCGCTGAGCCCAGGCCTTTTTCCTCACTGCGGCAGACATATGCAAGCTTAAACCTGTGTAATAGGATAAGAATATTTTGAACTTTTTTTTTTAAATGTATGTGTGTGCTGTTCTGAAGAAATAAACGTATTATTATTATTATTTTATAACTCAAATCTCTTTAAAGTTAGACTGAATAGGCTTCTTCTGGGTGAGCTCGCAACTTCGTCGACCATACATTTGCACCCAAGCTAGATTGTAGCCACGAGCTAACCCATTTTTAATGTAAATTGTGTAAATGTATTAGCTCTCTCTTAAGTTCAATGGATTGGATGAGTCAGCGAGTAAGATAGAGAGATGTGACTAGACTTAGAGAAAAAAATTAAAATTTCGTAATTTAATCAGATTGATTCGTAAAATATAATCGCGATTAGTCACGTAGCGTCGTCGTGAAAATTCCTTCCTAATAATAATAAAATGCGCATGTCTTGCTTTGCGCTACAGAGCACACGTTCTTTGCAAACGTGACTAGATGGGCACCTTCCTAGAAAGTCAAGTTTTATGCATGTGGTGATCAGTGGAGAATAACACCATACCATCTCTTTCCGTGGGTGTCGCAAGAAGCGACTAATGAGACCTGTCTCCTGTCAATCCATCCCAGGCAACGACACGTCAATTTATTCTGAATTTGAGGTGGCGTCCTATGGTCTCATGCGATGTGGTAGGCTGTGTTTAGGGCTTATAATAAAATCGTTCTTATAATGAAAAAGTTATTTTATATAAAAATGCCTAAACTGGATATTATTTTGAAAAACTTTTTTAATTTTTGAGTGAATGAGCGCTACGAACCCAGTGGCTGTCATTAGTCTGAACAGGGCCACGTAACCTGATGGGTGACCATGACCAAAGTGGCAATCTATCACGAGTGTTACTGTGTTTCGAAGGGTACATCTACAGCACCCGATAAAGGCAGCACACATAGGAATAGTGCCATCTCCGTCTCTCAACAGGCCTGGGCCGGCAGTGCGAACAGTGTCGATACACGAAGTTTACGGACTATGAAAGCGTGCGTGCGTAAAAACATGTTCGAAAGTTAAAAAAATGAGATTTATAAAAAGGTAACAGCTTAAATCGAAAAATGCGTTAACTACTTATCGAGAGTGTTCAATCACGAACGTTTTGATAGCAAATTCAAGTTCCTGTGAGCATTTTACTATCGTTTTTACAGCTTAAAGGATACACAATATTGGTATTTAGAGGTGACTTTGTGAGCTTTTTCTATCGAACCAAAAGTGCTGAATCATGTTTTCAGCTAACTACTTATCTAGTGTATGTCCTGAATATTACCGTAGTATTTTTTTCTTCGATTTAATGCAGTGCGTCATGCTTATCTACGCATCATAAAATCGTAATTTAGGTGCTGTAGTCGCCTTAAGTCAGCGGTACCGGCTGTTCTCGATTGATTACAGTCGTTTGACCAAGTCAGAGTCCATTTGGGGCGGTTTGAAAACTCCAACAACACGAGTAGTAAAGTTTGTCACATACTTTAATGTACTTTTTCAACACATTTGCTCATAAAGTGGGTCTTATGTCATTGTTTTAAGGTTCATAATGATATGTATTTCCCAGCTTGTGAGTAATAAAAATAAAGCACAAGTACGTAATGGTTTTTTTTTCTAAATTTCAGCAAAGAGATCAGATCTTATATTATATTTAAAATTAAGTGTAAATATTAAACTATTTGTAAATAAAAACATAATTCCACTAAATCATTTAAATTTAACAGGAAATTATCATTTGTTTATGCTAAAACGTGAAAATTTATAGTTAAGTATTTTTTTAATCATTTGGCTGTATGGCATACTTGTCAATGTGAATCTCATTTTGCGAGCGAAAAAAGAAAAAAATAATCGCGCATATTTTCAGAATTTTCAGATGTTTTTACTTGGTTTTCACAAATGGCATTTGTATTCATCAGATTGTTATTATTGTCAGAAATACAACACAAAAAATGTCTTCTTCAAGTGCAAAACATAAAACCTACGTGGGTACACCGCCAAAAATACTTTCAGAGGCGCAACATGCAAGTGATAGCTTGTTGCCTTCAATATCAAAGGAAAGTTTTTATTTCTTCCTTTCTTCGCAAATGTGTTGAAAAACGTCGTATGACACGCGTGCGCATTGGATGTTACATTCTCGGCTCCATTGAGCCCTCGCCTTCAGCTCGGGCTCTAAACTCGCCTCTAATGTAATATCCAACTTAGCACACTTGTAGCATAATGTACTATTATGATGAGAAAGGAAGGTCGTAACGGAGCAACGGATTAATGTGATATTTTGTACGCTATTTACCCACGCGAACGAAGTCGCGGGCGAAAAGCTAGTAAGTAATAAAATAACGTAGTTCTACGACCACTTGCCACCTCAAAAGGAAATATAAGCAATGTGAAATTGAATTGATTTCTTTAGACATGAAGAAATAACGGATTTACTGTCTACGAAATTTTCCTCAGTCCAGCTTTCTATAGCATTTATAATTTAAGTCACGTTACTGCAATGGCACCTTTTTATGTAAATTACTAATAAACAACTGGCTTTATTTGAAAACATGGAAATCAGAACACATTTTTAGGAATTTTCCTAAAATAAATTAAAATATCCTAAACAAGTTTATCAGGATGTATTGGGTGGATACTGTGGTACCTGTTATGGGGGTAAATAATGAAAACGCGTGGCTCTTCTTCAGGTACTATTATTATAAACAATCAGGTACTGCACTTTTGTTACACTTAATTTTATTCCAACACATACACGGTTAACATAATTCAACAACGCTTAGTAAAGTGCTATTTGCACGCCTACGAACGTATACAAGAACTTATCCCGCGAGCTCTCTACAGTGAATCAACCATGAGTAAGACCAGATCTTCAATCATTTCGAATGTTGACATATACCATTTCAAATATTCGAATACCATTTCAAACCTTTTAAATTGATTTTCGAATTATCTTCTTCGAAATGACCGAATGAGAAAGAAGTTGCGTTATGTCCGATCCTCCATGAAGGTCTGCATACCACAATACTTAATTTTTAAGAATTTCTACGGAAACGCCAATGAATGTTATTTTGTTAGTATAAATGTTGATTTTTTTTCTGTTTTGCTCAAAAATGCCCATAATCAGAAAAAAATATCTTATTAATCAATAAAATATATTGCGAGTCTTTCTACTCTACTGTGTTTTTAAATTAGTAGGATTAGGGTCTACTCCTCATTTTAAGCTTAGGAGCCGTCCAGATATTACGTCACACAAAATATCGACTTTTTGAACCCCTTCCCCCCTATGTCACGCATTTTCGGTATCCCTTTAACATGGACTGTCACATTTGGTATGACCCCCCCCCTCCCCCATACGCTGTGACGTAATATGTGGAGATTTTGATAGTTATTTAGTTATTTAATTTATTTATTTTATCTTTGATTTTGATAACGGAAAAGGAAAGTGGGTTCAGAACTCTAACAAAGTTTCCTTGACATTTCAAACGTCCTTAGGATAAAACATTGAATAGAAATCAAAGTACCCTATCAATAATCTCAATATTATTAGAATAATAAGTTATTATTAGCGGTGGTAACACCGAGCGCCAGTTATAATAACATTAATAACAATTGATGAAGCCAATAGCCAACATCAATTGTCTTAGTAAATTGAGCAAATTCTGTTAGCTAACAGGATTGAGTACAAGAAGGATGTTTGTGGGTCAATTTTATCATTTAGTTTTTTGAGCCGGCAATACGAAATTCGCACTGTATACTATGTTTTAATTTCTAAATTCGTTTTTTAATTTTTTATTATAAGATGGGTTAACTCTTGACCACAATCTTGACCATAAGGAGCGAGTTAACCCAGAAAATGACTATAAAGGCACTGGTACTCCCACGCACCAACGGAACACACTGTTTTCCGTCAGACTTCGGTAGGAGGGTGGTCGCGAACCAGACGGCCCTTTACAGGGCCTACCACACCGCATGAGACCATAGGACGACACCTCAAATTCAGAAAAAAATGAAGTGTCGTTGCCCGGGATGGATTACTAGGAGGCAGGTCTCATTTGTGTTTCCTTAGTCGCCTCTTACGACACCCACGGAAAGAGATGGGGTGATGTTACTCTTACGATCACCACACGGTAAAAAATATGGTATGGGTCTTGGAAAAAAAATTCAGTTACTTAAATGGGAAGAATCTTCCCCTAAAGTTTTCCTGATTTAAAGTCATCCTGCATAGCAAAACTAATTTTGATGTAAAAATTGCTTCAAGCTTTGAAAATATATTAAAACGTGATAGGGTCGAACGAACGAATGTGACTCGCAGAAAGATATACACTGATGTTCACTTAAATTATAACAAACTTGCATTTCGCCGTAAATTCGGGAAAATTATGTAGCCTATGTTACTCAGGGATAATGTTGCATTCCTATGGTGAAAGGATTTTATAAATTGGTCCAGTAGTTTTGGTGCCTATTCAATGCAAACAAACAGTCAAATCTTTCCTCTTTATAATATTAGTGTAGTCAGTTAACTTCCATGCTAGACTGGGAGTGAAAGAAAAACTTAGAATATGCCAGCTACCTACTCTTCCCAGGTATACTGTAAAAGCATAGGTAAAAGTCTGTAAGTGGGATGCGAGGGTTTTGCTGTATAATTGCCGAAAGACCTCTCACTAGCTATTATACTACTTGTTCCATCTGATGACCCTCACAATGTGTCAAACGTGGCATCTAGTGGTTCTAGAACCAGGATTAGTGTAGAAATACGAAGCTAAAGCTTTCTCTCGCGCAGGTATCTCAGCTCTGCGTGGATCTAGACCGCGAATCGCTCGACACGCAATTAAAAGACAATACCAGTTGCGTCACTAGTGGAGGAAAGCGAGCGATGGCGAAATACACTCTCATACAAACGTGCTCGCAATATAGTACACAAGAGAACACGACCAGCTTCGCAAAAGATGCCTTATTGCGTTCGTATAAGAGCGGAACTGCGATTTATGGGTTGTTGAGTGTACTGGCGGGTTACCGCCTCAAGGGAGCCGGGATAAGGTTTCTGTTGGAACAGGAGGTTACGTAAAGCAGAGAATGAAAAAATGATTGTTTCGTTAATACTTATACCACAGAATAAATAATAGTACTAACGTACTTATACGATACATAGAAAATGGATTCTTTTTTTAATTATAAGATGGGTTAACTCTTGACCTCAATCTTGACCTGGTAAAAGATGAGGTCGACGATGGAGCGAGTTAACCCAGAAAATGACAAAAAAGGCACTGATACTCCCACGCACCGACGGAACACAGCAAGTTGTTTGGCGTCGGACTTCGGTAGGATTCCATCAGGAATGAGTATACGGGCTTTAGACAAATCACTTTCAACCTCTCGGCTGATAATTCAAATCAGTCCATGAAACTGAACAACTTTCTCAAGGAAAAAAGATCGAAGTATGAAAAAAAAAGATGAATATAGGGGTGATCTTAAATTCTTCTTCTTCTTCACGTTTTCGCCGCTTAACTTGAAGGCACATAGCTCAATGCTGGTTAGAGCACCAGGAGATTTAATCCTAGGGTCTTGGGTTCAAGTCCCATTCGCGCCGAACATTTTACTTTCACTTGAAAATTATTTATTTAAGAGGGATGATATTAAACAAGTAAAAAGAAGGTCCAGAAAGGATGGAAAATAATTCTCAATTTCAGGAAAAGGTCTGAAAGCTTGAAACACCGTGTGGTGATCGGTTGAGAATAACACCACCCCATCTCTTTCCGTGGGTGTCGTAAGAGGCGACTAAGGAAACACAAATGAGACCTGCCTCCTAGTAATCCATCCCAGGCAACGACACTTAATTTTTTTCTGAATCTGAGGTGTCGTCCTTTGGTCTCATGCGGTATGGCAGGCTCTGTAAAGGGCCGTCTGGTTCGCGACCACCCTCCTATCGAAGTCCGACGCCAAACAGCTTGCTGTGTTCCGACGGTGCGTGGGAGTATCAGTGCCTTTATAGGCATTTTCTGGGTTAACTCGCTAAATCGTCGACCTCATCTTTGACCTTGGTCAAGATTGAGGTCAAGAGTTAACCCATCTTATAATAAAAAATAAAAAATAAACTTTCTAGGTCAAAGTAATCGTCGCCTCAGAGTATACGTTGATACAATTAAGTTCGATAATTAATACAAACTCGACCCAGACTGTTATAAGAGCCCGCCCTAGTTCCATTGGGTAACCACGGGGGGCACGTGACGTCATACTGTTATACCAACATGAAGGTCGGTTATTCATCCTTTCACTTCACAATATGCGACTTCTATTTCCTTCTTCTTCCGTGTCGGCAGACCTGGGTAATATGGACGCATGAGATAACTTCCATGAAGGTCCGTCACTTGGTTATGGGCTCACTTAAGCCATGTGGTGATCGTTTGAAAATAACACCACCCCATTTCTTTCCGTAGGTGTCGTAAGAGGCGACTAAGGAAACACAAATGAGACCTGCCTCCTATTAATTCACCCCAGGCAACGACACCTCAATTTGTTCTGAATCTGAGGTGGCGTCCTATGGTCTCATGCGGTGTGGAGGCTCTGTGAAGGGCCGTCTGGTTCGCGACCATCCTACCGAAGTCCGACGCCAAACAGCTTGCTGTGTTCCGTCGGTACGTAGGAGTACCAGTGCCTTAATAGGCATTTTCTGGGTTAGCTCGATCCATCGTCGACCTCATCTATGACCTTGGTCAAGATTGAGGTCAATAGTTAACCCATTTTATAATAATAATAAAAAACTGAAAACCAGCGTGGTGGCTCGCGGCCTCATATGCTGATTCCCGAGTCGCAACATATAGCTGAGTTGAGGACCCTTTGTCTCGGACCCTACAACACATAGCTATCTAAAGGTAGTTATATAGTTCTTAAGTTTCTCTCTATAATCTTGTGTTGTCCGAAATAATTAATTTGTCGTTCATACTTTCACTTCACAATATGCGACTTCTATTTCCTTCTTCTTCTGTGTTCGACGACCTGGCTAACACAGACTTGTGACATAGATTTGTCATGTAGATGTCGTTGTACCCTGTTCCGTACTGACGCTATGCGATAGAAAGATAGGGCAGAACGAGATACATACGACAAAATTATGTCACGCGTCCATGTTAGACATGCTAAAGTTTTGCTTTCGTCTTTTCTTTATACTTAAAACAAAATGACTAGCAAATCGCTAAGCTCGGTCGAGATCGGTACCCATCATAGAAACTGGGTGATGGATATTAATTGTTTAAGTTCTTGATTAAATTAACACACGTGAAACCTATATCACCCCTCTTTTTTCCGGGGGCTGATAATGCCGAGGCAGCAAGAAAATCCACTAAAGCCTATTGCACGCGCTTGAAATGGAGACTTTAATCTTAGGTCGTAAAAGTCGTTATCTACCAGTGTTAGCGCAATGTTGTCGCCTAGATCTAGCAAATCTATGTCTCAGCCCCAATACCTAGGTTAGTGTAACCGATAGACATGTCTTGCTAAACACACGTGTTATAATAATTCATAATTGCAACACCACAGTTTCGATGCAGTATAAAGTAGATACAGTAATGGTGTTCAATTTGATCTGATATGTCGGCCGGGGGAAGCTGGCTTTTGATTGACGGGTCCTGGGTTTGGTTCCCGGTCGCGGCAGACATTTGTGTAAAAGGCAGATATTTGTACTCATTCGTCGCTGTCCTTCCAAGGAATCCACGACACAAGGGAAAACCTTAGCATAGACCTTAGAGTATGCGTCGAAAATTTAAAAAATAAATGTGGGACTGTGTGTGTGTGTGTGTGTGTGTGTGGGAATGGAAAGGCATATTTTAGAACTGAGTGAATCAAATCATAAAAACTTTTAAATACGAGGGACCACCTCAGAAGTATATTCTTTCGAACAAAAAATAATTTTGAAACCGATTTCTCCGTCAGGTGGACCAGTGACGGAGAAATCGGTGAAATTACAAAAAAAAGGTATATATACAGTCGAAGATAGAACCTCCTCCTTTTTTGAAGTCAGTTAAAAATGAGTTGTCCAACTATACGTCACGTACAACACGTATACTTCGGCAGCTTGTCTGCAATCAAATGCCTTCGTGAGCTGTAACCCCGTGTACCAACTTCATAAATCGTAAAATCGCAAATGTAGCGAAACTGTCTGTCAAACTGACGCTATTTCAAGGTGTCGAATGATGGATTTTGCATTGTTTTCTTTTAACTTATTCAAACACCACTGAACATTGGCAAAATCTTCAAAAGGATCACCATAATTGAAGAAATTGAATTGAATTAAACATTTTAACACAGATTATTTAATCCTTCTTCAGGCATCAGTCTCACCCACACAACATTGTATTAGCGTTAAGCAAGATAAAACTACATGGGACGTTTCGTCTTCTTCTTATTGTGTAGGTATAGTCAAGTTTGTGGCGAACTTGGCTAACCCTGGTGTCAGAGTTTTCAAACCGCACAATGGCCTCTGTCTTGGTTTTAACGACTGCAGTCAATTAACACAGCCGCCGGGACCGACAGCTTAACATGCCCTCTGAAGCACGGAAACGCTCGTGATACATTGCCACTTTGGTGACCCATCAGGTTCCCTGCCTCTGTGTACGTTGCTTAACCTCACTGATCGGTTGAGATCAGCGAGCGCCACTGGGCTACCAGCGCTACAAGCGTTAGTACGGAATAGGCAGAACGACATTGATGTGACAAAATGATCTCAAGCGTCTATGTTAACCCGGCTAGGCGTACATTTATTATTCAGGGACGAAACCCACAGGTGAATGCTTGTAGTAACTGACGCGGCGTAGTTTCCTGCAAAAAACTAACTTGAGGGTGAAAAAGGTCACATTTCTGGAAAATCCTGTTGTGAAACGCAACGTGACTAGTTGCATATTTTGATATTGTATGTAAGAAGTGGGAAAACCTCATTCAGACAGCAACAAGTGGAGAAAAACCAGATGGTTTTTGGGATTAGAGTGTCACAGAACCTAAGACAAAGTATCATTTTTCATAAAATTATCTGAAAAACGAACTAAAAATCAGAATCTCGAACAAACCCTCAGTGTGGACGGATGTGTATGTTATTTCAAGTTTTTATAGTAACAAGCCAGGGCATTTATTCTGTAAGCCAATTTTTTTTAAAATTATGAGATGGGTTAACTCTTGACCCCGGTCTTGACCAAGGTCTAAATGAGGTCGACGATGGAGCGAGTTAACAGAAAATGCCAATTAAGGCACTGGTACTCCCATGCACAGACGGAACACAGCAAGCTGTTTGGCGCCGGACTTCGGTAGGAGGGTTGGTCGCGAACCAGATGGCCTTTTACAGAGCCTACCACACCACATGAAATCATAAGACGCCACCTCAGATTGAAAACAAACTGAGGTGTCGTTGCCTAAGATGGATTACTAGGAGGCAGGTCTCATTTTTGTTTCCTTAGTCGCCTTATATGACACCCACGGAAAGATATGGGGTGGTGTTATTCTCAATCGAGCACCACACGGCGAGTTGGAGCCATTTTTGTCACTGCAGCACACACTTACTGTTTTTGTAACTTCGAAACTCATAAATTGGCCTCTGTAAGGTGGAGTATGTGTGTTTAAGAAACAAAAATAAATTGTCTATGACAATGACAAAACACCCAGCCACGAGCAACGTAGCTTTTTCACATACCTAAACACTGCTTGATTATAAAATCAAGATGTGGTAGTGTATGATGTTATTGCCTGAATAATCTGAGTAGGTATAGGTCTTCAGAGTTTTCCCACCACGTCTATAAAGATCACGACCTGAACCAACTATGTAAACAATCAATTCGAGTCGCCTTTTTCCAGGGAATCGATTCTGTAACTTCAGTTGTGTGTCGATGGAATGGAGGCCATTTTGTCTGTTCAGGTGGCGAAATTGAGAACTATTTCATTTTCATATACTTACTGACAACCACCCGACCAGCAGCGCCACCGCCAACCGAACGTAAAGTTGCAAACTACCTAGCAACTGAAAATTCAGTTTGCGGTGGCACCACCAGTCAAAACAGCCGTCATTAGATGTATGAAAGGATAGTTTTCAGTTTCGCCACTTGAACGGATAAAATGGCGACCATTCCATCAACACACAACTGAAGTTACAGAATCAGGGCCCAGACTCACCGTTTCAGGAACCGTTCTGTGTTCGTTAAACCTTACTGACGTTGTTCTCGCAAACTATCGTGATATAACGGTTCATCCGTAATCGTAAACTATACTCAGAAACAATTTATTTACGTTCATATCGATTCTTTCAAATTCCTTGTAAAGATATCGTGTGATTTCTTGATGTATTAATCATGTAGATGGACAGATAGATATTAGATATCCTATCTTGATTTTTATCTTGATGTAGAAGTGAATCGCTAATTGCAACGGACATGCTTTGCAATCACGATATTCTTTGTATATTTCTATACCTTATCATTATGTGCTAGGCAGTGCATCATGTGAAAATAAAACCAAAAAAATCAGTGCACAAAGAGTTGAAATAAATGATTGAGTGTTGAGAATGCCATTTACTTACTGACTTATAATATTCCTGAGTATCTAAACGTCAACTATGTTAATAAATTAGGTATATCATGGGTATATCTATATTAATAGATATCGTATACATGTATATACAAACACGGAGACATGCGAACATAATGTCTTCGTAACATATCATCTGTCTTCTTACTGTTGCTTTCAATTAACCTTTTACATGAATTATATTACATTTATTTAAAATTATACATTTATTTAAAGAACAGCAAACGATTACCAGTGTATTCATCAACATTTTCCTATATTTCATCATATATGCTCCTTTTTATAATATTTATCTTATAAATCATAGAAATGAGATCTTGTGATAATTTCTATAACAACCTTCCTCCTATTGCCACATATATTACATACATATATGTCATACAGTATATCATTGTATTCGAAGACCTATATCACACAAGCGGAAGTAATGAAAACGCTGTAAAATGGTATAAACAGTCATTGTTAAAGTAATACTCCGCATAATAATAACGGATAATGATGCATTTTCCGAACACATCGATGCACAAAAATATAGAAACTTTTTATTTATGATATAGTTGTAATATACGCCTATATTAGTACTGAAACTGTAGAATGTGAATCTTCCCATGAAATAAACCAAACCCAAAACTTACATTTAAAAAAAACGGGTTTTGTGATTGTTTTCCTGTTAAAAATGTTTAGGGAAAAGATTTTGCTCGAGATATGCATACTCGATTTTTAGCCATATGCATCCTTTTCCTTGCTTAAGGATTTTAGTTTTCTTTTTAAATTTTTTCATCGTCATATGAAAACAATAATGGAAACTTCCAATCAAGTGTCATATTCATAACAAAATTAACTATTTACATAATTAAAACTCTATCTAAACAACATTTTTGTAGGTTTTTATCTTATCTGCAATCTTTACAGTAATTTCCGCAGGAAGAAAGAAATGCCGAAATGAAATTTGTTTAATCTAAGATTTAAATCAAAGTACCCAGAAAAAATTAAGTAAAAGATAATTTGCATCATAATACGTGTATCTTCCTTCGTTTTTCTCTGCCTACCCTACCATACCTCGATACTGAATAATAGGCGATAGTGTAAGTATCACTGACTTTTTTCTATGTCTATGGTAAGTATGGGTGTTATAAACGTTAAGATACCTAAACTGAACTAAAGAATAAGAATACCTTTTTAATAAATAACTATCGAGTGAGTTTAGACTAGTTGGCGAAAATCGAGGATGTGAATCAGAATCAAACTGAACAACTTTTCTCAAGGTACATAGGTCGAAACATAAAAAAATGTTTCCGTCTCTTCGTACAACATGTGCGTACAGCTGATTAGCTTTTTATGGAAAGTCGACAATTTTTTTGAGAATTTCGTATTGGTTCCTTGGGTAAAGTTGTTCAGTTTCATATGGGGAACAACTAGAGTTCCGCTTATTAATTTAAACGCAACCCATATAAGTATACATATAAATAAATCTATATAATTATACTTTATATGTATTATAAAGAGGAAAGATTTGATAGTTAGTTTTTTTGTTTGCATTGAATCGGCTCCGAAACTACTACACTGATTTGAAAAATTCTTTCACCATTAGAATCCTACATTATCCCTGATGAACATAGGCTACATAATTTTACCGAATTTCCACGGGAACGAAATCCCGAGTGGAATGCTAGTAATAAATAGAACGCCATACACTCAAAGGCCATCACTAAGGTTTTCCCTTGTGTCGTGGGTCCCTCGGAACACACATAAAGACAGACACAAGCAGTACAAGCACCCATGACCCGAAAACAAACATCTGCTTTTCACACAAATATTTGCCCCGACTGGGATTCGAACCGCGGACCTGTCAATAAAGAGGCAGCGCCACTACTACTCAACCAAACTGGCCGTCATATAAATAAAGAATACACAAAGAAAAGAGTCAAAAGTAACAGTCATCCATAAACATACCAGCTGATCAGCTGATAAGATGGCGGCGCCTCTCACAGCTGAGCTGGGAAAGTTCTCGCTAATTAGACCATGTTATATACCGCCATTAGACCACTGTTATTCCACTAAAGTCTTCCGATGGGTTCCCACACTAACGGTGGCTGTAGGAACCCGGTTTTAAGTTTTGTTACAGTTTGTTTTGTCTTAGTTACTCGCCAAACTAAACAGTTTGATGGCGAGACGCGCTCTTTTTATGCGTTATGAAAACCTACCATAAACATTTTGACTTATTTTAAAATGTCAAAATGTGTGTGTGTTTTTTTATTCTTAATTCTAAAATGTTTACTTCAATTATTGGAATTCGAATTTTTTTATCGTTACTCGTATCGTTGACTTACACACTGCAGAAAGTAAAACTTAGAATGGGCAAGCTGCCATTATTTCCAGGCGTACTGTAAAAATCAGTAGGTGAGATGTGAGGGTTTTGCTGTACCATGGGCGAAAGCCTGTCACCCTATGAACGGTCGCTTTAGGTACTCATGTAACAATGACCCTTAGAATATATGTCAAACGTAGCGTCCTGTGAACCACTTAATATTCTGCCTACCCCATTAGGGATATACATTTAACGGGCTTTTAAATGTTACTGTATTTTCCCCCATGTATACAAAATCGTAGATTTTGCTTGAAAGAACCATCCAATAAAGAAATTTTTCCATCCATAAAAAACGTGAGAAAAATACAGATATCTCAATAAATACTGTAGGTCAGGGGTGGCCAACTTGGTTATACCCAAGATCTCCTGTTTACTAACGAAACCCAGTGCGATCTACCAATTACATACTTCTTGAAATCTTAAATGAAACAGCGTAGTGCAGTACACAATCATGTAGTATTTCTTTATTATATTAAGAGAAAAACATAAATTTGAAATGTTTTTTATTTTTTTGCCTTGCCACGATCGACTGGACTAACAGTCGCGACCGACCGGTTGGCCACCCCTGCTGTAGGTACTACAAAGATACGTAAAGTTACCTAATAGCCATATCTTTTCATAGTATTGATATAATTTTGTCTGTTTGTCATAATTTCATTCTCATCTTTTGTTATCTTAAGTTGTATAGTGGATATCGAGATTATGTCATTTTAAATATGTTGATAAAACAGTGCTCGAGCATTGAAGTATTATGTACTAGTGCTCGAATTACATAATACTTGTAACCTATATTTTATTATTTTTCTTGATGTAACGCAAAGTTATGTTTCAAAAAATAAGTTATTGTAAAATATAAATACGCTCAATACCTGAGACTCAAAGTATACAGGGCCGGGTTTCAGTTTTTGCTAAGCTATCCATTACACCTTGGCAGGACATAATATGGGACGAAAAGACAATTAATAAATATTGCTACCACGTTATAAAGTCTAGTTCTTTCATAAAATTCTGAAAAATTGTTGCTGAAATTTATTTTCGAGCTGTAAGCTTAAGTAGGTACAGTAAAATTTGCAGTTACCTAGAATTTTATAAAACCCCGTAAGCCATGTTTCAAGACGGACGTAGTTATAAAGTGTGTGATGAGCCCCGGATGCAAAGGAAGGCGGCTTATTTTGACGAGTGTATCAGTATCGTGTGTAAATGATACACACGTCAAAATAGGCCGCCTTCCTTTGCATCCGGGGCTCATCACACACTTTATAACTACGTCCGTCTTGAAACATGGCTTACGGGGTTTTATAAAATTCTAGGTAACTGCAGGCTGAAGTACAGTAAATACACAAATGTGTGTCTGTATATCTGTATGACTGTCTGTGGCACCGTAGCTCCTAAACGAAGGGATCGATTTTGATGTGTTTTTTTATATTGAAATCTGACGTGAGAAGATTTTTAATTATGTTTTATCGATTTTTTTTCAGCCGTTTCAAAGTTGTACGCTGTAAATGTCAGGAGTGATATTTTTTTTAAATTTGAGAGTTATATTTAAAAAAAAGTTTTGATAAAATATATGCCTGCGTCAGTAATACCACGAACTAAATACAACAATGGTGTGATAATAACCATCACAGATAGAAAAAAAAACGCGATAGATAGGAAATTACCGGGTAATTTATTAACTCAATTAAACATGGATTAATATGGAGAACAATTGACACGAGGAAATACATTTTTGCTTGATAGACAAGGGAAATACAGTAAGATAGGCAACGAAGATGTTGTGAAGTCCTATTTCCGGCACTTTAAGGTTTCTACGACCTGTTATTATGGCTCACAGTCCTGAGATAGACTTAGGACCGTATTACAGAAGTCTATACTTAAGTCTTACTCAAGTCTTGATCTATACTTAAGTATTGATTGTCTCTTTCTCTCACTATCAAAATGACAAAGATGACTGCTACTTAAGTATAGACCAGAGGTTCCCAAACTTTTTTTCTCATAGACCACTTTCAAGATTTTGCTGGTTCCGGTGGACCCCCTGCAGCTACATTTCTACCATATTTCTATAACTCGACAAAAGAATTAAAGATTAGATCTAACTATGGAAATTTGCGTTGCGGCTGAGTTCCAACTACTTCTAATCACGAATTAAGAGTTTTCGATAAAAAAGTAAGAATTGATTGGTTTGTAAATTATTTGATTCTGCTGTGAGTGGATGTCAAGTAAAATTCCACCCAACTTTACTTTTTTTACATCTACTCACAGCACTTCCATCAATTATTTATCTGCCTAAAATGTAGGCTTGACTTTATATGTGAACTCAAGCCAATATTTTAGTTCTTCACTATCGAAACCAGATAAATTTTCGTGGACCCCGCTTACGAATTGTGAACCCCCATTTTTTGTCACGCCAACGTAAACGCCAAACTTTTTGTCAAGCCAACATAGACCCCCATCGAGTCGCCCGCGGACCCCTGGGGGTCTACCTGGACCACTTTGGGAATCAGTGGTATAGACCATAGTCTGAGTCGCGCTCTGTAATACGGATCTTAGCAGCTCGAGCATGATGCGCGACAAACTCGCGCGGCACGTCACTCGGCTGACGGTGAAACTTCACTTTGCGCGAGAACCCTGCGCAAAGGCTTGCTCACCCTCTGACGTTGTCAACGTTGACATTTTGGCATAGGACCGCGGCGTATTACGCGCACGATGTGACATTATGCTCGAGCTGTAGAGTATATGGATCACAATAAGAAACTAATGAGAGAAACAATCGAAGATCGGATGTGATCAGGTTACGTTGTGAGGCGTGACCGGGAAATGCGGGTACATCCGAAACCGACACGCTTTCCGCGTGCGCCGGCGCAACCACTACTCAATAACACGTCTCTTTGAATCTTTTTTACTTTAATTCGAAAAAGGACAGATAATGACATTCGCAAAAGATAAATTTCCACGTTAAAAACGTATGAGTCACCGACTTCAATCCCAACAACAGTTCGCACAAAGTAGATAGGTAACTAGTATTTTTTGCAGACTACAATGCCTATTAGCAGATAACCACAAACGAAAATGTCACTCTTATAATAAATGAAGTTCTGGTTTGTAGTATTTTTTGTTTTTGTTAACTTTTTAGAAGCGCTGTATCATTTTCGATAAAATTTTGTATGGGACCACCTCTTTCGAAAAAAAATCGGTCTATAATTGGCGGAGAAATCGGTGAACATACATAAAAAATACATACAGTCGAACATAGAACCTCCTACTTTTTTGAAGTCGGTAAAAATTATAAACTATCGCTAAGATAAGAACCAATTCGATCGGTTCAGAATTCAAATAAACATCCACAAGTTTTGGCAAAAATCCAAAAAGATATTGCTCATATCCTAAACTGTATCTGAAATTAAAAGACGTTATCAAAACCAAATAGTACTCAAAAAAGGCTAACTGGAAATTGTATTGCCAACTTTAACAAAAGACTGCATTCTACAATAAACTTCAAACCGAAACCGACAAAGAGCCAGACGTCACGAATCACCGAAAAGTTCACTTTTTAGAACTCGGGCGCAGACCGTCCAATAACTTTATTTGTTACAGTGACAATAACTGAAGCCAATTGGAGAAAGTAGACCTGCAAATAACTGTCGCGACTATAACTTTACGATAAAGGCACTATTTCGGTACTAGATTTTTTAGGTCTTCACGACTCTCCTTTCTATTAGTACTAATATTATGAATGCGAAAGTTTGTGAGGGTGAATAGATCGGCGGACTACTTATTTTACTATCCATTCCTATGTTGTGGGTATCAAATGAAATTAATGGTTATACGGAATAAGTGGTTGAAGAATATACTTGTGTAAAAACAAAAATAAAAGCCTTTAAGGCGACTACAGCACCCGATAAAGGCAGCACACATAGGAATAGTGCCATCTCCGTCTCTCAACAGGCCTGGGCCGGCAGTGCGAACAGTGTCGATACAAGAAGTTTACGGACTATGAAAGCGTGCGTGCGTAAAACATGTTCGAAAGTTAGAAAAATGAGATTTATGGAAAGGTAACAGCTTAAATCGAAAAATGCGTTAACTACTTATCGAGAGTGTTCAATCACGAACATTTTGATAGCAAATTCAAGTTCCAGTGTGCATTATACTATCGTTTTTACAGCTTAAAAGATACACAATATTGGTATTTAGATGTGACTTTGTGAGCTTTTTCTATCGAACCAAAAGTGCTGAATCATGTTTTCAGAGAACTACTTATCTAGTTTATTTCCTGAATATTACCGTAGTATTGTTTTCTTCGATTTAATGCAGTGCGTCATGCTTATCTATGCATCGTAAAATCGTAATTTAGATGCTGTAGTCGCCTTAAGCAATGGGATCTCTCAGGCTACAGGACTTTCTTGGTCCTCAGGTCTGATTTGTGATTTGTGTTTGTGTATATCCTGAAGGAATCATGATTTCATATAGTGTGAGCCAAGTCAATCAATATCCCAAACATTGTTTTTGTTTATACCGTGTGGTGATCGGTTGAGAATAACACCACCCCATCTCTTTCCGTGGGTGTCGTAAGAGGCGACTAAGGAAACTCAAATGAGACCTGCCTCCTAGTAATCCATCTTAGGCAACGACAGCTCAGTTTGTTTTGGAATCTGAGGTGTCGTCCTATGGTCTCATGCGGTGTGGTAGGCTCTGTAAAGGGCCGTCTGGTTCGCGACCACCCTCCTACCGAAGTCCGACGCCAAACAGCTTGCTGTGTTCCGTCGGTGCGTAGGAGTACCAGTGCCTTAATGGGCATTTTCTGGGTTGACTCGCTCCATCGTCGACCTCATCTTTGACCTTATGGTCAAGATTGAGGTCAAAAGTCAACCCATCTTATAATAATAATAAAAAATACTTACATGTACTTATCGTATTGTTTTTTTTTTCTTTTCTTCGTATGTATATGCAAATAAAAACATTAACATTTTCGCAGTCCCTTCCAGTGAGTTCCTCCCTATCACCACTTAGCTCCTGCTCGTGATATCAGTGACGTCGTGATATCAAACACACACACCGTAGTAGGTTCTTCAAGTCTCCCTGATCTTTATTTGCCTTAGTATGGGAATTCCATTTTTTTTTACTATTTCATAACTGAACAATTTTCCTTGGGGAAAGTGGTTCACTTTTATGGGTAGAAACACCCCACAAAGTTTCGCTAACGATTGTCCAAGTCACCCCATATTTATAATAATGCTTTTTGATGTCGTGTTTGACAACCCTAGGCTAGTTATTATCAGTTATCGCGCACCTGTGCGGGTCTACTTTACTTACTCTATACATATTGATAGAGTACCATTTTTCATAGATGACCTTGGTCAAGATTGAGGTCAAGAGTTAAACCATCCATAATAAAATAAAATAAAAAATAACGCCACACACTTACGCTCGGTTACAGAGCTTCTATGTCACTCTGTCACTTTCCGACTTGTTGAAGTATTTTTTTTATATTATAAGATGGGTTTACTCTTGACCTCAATCTTGACCATAAGGTCAAAGATGAGTTAACCCAGAAAATGCCTATAAAGGCACTGGTACTCTCACGCACCGACGGAACACAGCAAGCTGTTTGGCGTCGGACTTCGGTAGGAGGGTGGTCGCGAACCAGACGGCCCTTTACAGAGCCGACCTCACCGCATGAGACCATAGGACGACACCTGAGATTCAGAAATAAATGAAGTGTCGTTGCCTGGGATGGATTACTAGGAGGCAGGTCTCATTTGTGTTTCCTTAGTCGCCTCTTATGACACTCACGGAAAGAGATGGGGTGGTGTTATTCTCAACCGATCACCACACCGTTAAAACAAGGAGTAAACAAGGACGTAGATTTAAAGAAGCTTTAACTTTAATGATCGTATCTGCAACTGAGTGCAAGTGTGTGGTGTTAAACAAAAATACATTTGGGATATAAATTAACTCGTAATTCAAGTAATTAATGTCCACAACAAGAAAGACACTGATTGAATTTTCAATCCAATATAATAGCCATTTCAATTTAGCGCTGGTTAGCAACACAATCGCTATATCTACACGTGCGTTTGCGCGTACAATTGGTATTTACATCCACTACTTAAAATTACATTAAAGGTCACATTTTTACGACTATCAGAATAATATATACAATTTTTATGTGCATTCTTGTCTACTTTTAAAGAAAATAATAGTCACATCGGCGCCACGCCGAGTTGCACACTAAAATACTTATAGGTAGGTGTAAACAAGGTATTTAACGTTAAATGGTTGGAAAAAAAACCATAATTGTCCTATCTACGCCATTTGCGTTCCTTGACTATTTTCACTATCTAGATATATGGTTTATTTCTATGAAAAGCAGCTATTTATTTTAAATTTTTAAAATGAAATTGTTTCTCATGCAAACTTAGAATATTGCAGCTACCTACTCTTCCCAAGTATACAGTAAAAGTCTGTAAGAGGGATGCGAGGGTTTTGCTGTATAATGGGCGAAAGGCTGACCACCTCTCACCATTATGCAGCTTGTTCCATCTGATAACCCTCAAAATTTGTGTCAAACCTGGCATCTAGTGGTTCTAGAACCACTGATGCTCTGCCTACCCCTTTAGGGATTATAGGCGTGAGTGTATGTATGTATGTTCTCATATTTTGTTCCAGGTAACTTTTTAATTAGATATTTTGTGTATTAAACAAACTATGCAAAGACATGCACTTCACTGCATATCTGACTTAATAATTATGAAAAAAAACTTGAAATACAATTAAACATCAAATAAAGACAGTCAATTTAAATGTTAATATTAATTGAGTTAAATGAAGGAACTAAGTAGTTAGATACGCAGAGAGTACGAGTATTCATTAAACTGGTTGTCCAAAACGGTTGTTCACCCCAAGTCGCTTGAACTCAGGTTTTCAAGGTTTTTCGATAATACAAACATCATTTCTATTTCAACCAAATTTTCTGTCTCATCTATGGAAAGCTCCTTTTGCAACTACGAAACTTATTTCGCGTTTAAACGCAAAATAAAATAAGTTAATTTAAATCAACGTGCCGCAAAAATGAGTTGGTTTTACAGTTTCATTTCTGCAATTCTTCTTTTTATTTTTACCCCCGAATAAAAAATAGGGTGTTACAAGTTTCACGTGTCGTTAGAACCAAGAACCAGTCGTTAGAACCAAGTCAGAGGCCATTGTGTGGTTTGAAAACTCTGACACCCAGGTTTAGCCAAGTTCGCCACACACTTGACTTGACTATACCTACAAGATAAGAAGAAGAAGACGTATGTATCTGTGTAACTGTGTGTCTGTGTATCTGTACGTCTGTGTATCTGTCTGTGGCATTGTATCTCCTAAATGAATGGACCAATTTCAATACGGTCTTTTTTGTTTGAAAGCTGGGGAAATCGAGATGTTTCTTAGCTAAATTTTATCAAAAAAAACGGAAAATGACAGCAATGATATGATATTTAAAGTAGCATTAATTTTAATAGAACTTTCTGCAACTGAGCGTAAGAAGTTTATTTCGCGTTTAAATAAACGGACCGCAAAAACGACTTGGTTTTACTATTTTATTTTGCAGTTCGTCTTTTAGCATATATTTAGCATCGTGTTTTGAAAACTAATATACTTGCTAATATTGGCAAACGTATTTCCAGGTTAGATAAGGTTAGCTATTAATACCTGATTTTACTAAGACAGTAATTTATTATCAGGATCGAGTATAAGCAATTATAATTCAAGGGTATTGAATAAGTGTTAGTCTGTTATCCTTAGAATTAATAAGGAAGTGCTTCGAGATTTATTGTTCACTGCACCTTGGCGTACAGACATAGAATCAAAAGAACAAAATCCTGCATATTCTTTAAGTAAATTTAAAAAATGTTAGTCTAGGCCTCAATGACACTTTCACATTTGAATTGTAAGAGGCATGGTAGATAAGACTGACTCAGCAAATACCAATACAACTCACAGATAGTGGACGTGATTTATCTGTAACTGAAGTAACTAGTATTTAATCTATGGTGTGGGTAGTGTATCTCGAGAACAAAGTTTAAGTAATGTAGTGACTAAATGGAAATATTAAAATAAAATCTCAACGATTCTCACACAAGATGACTCTAAACAGACAGCAAGTATGTTGAGTACTGTGATCACTTTTTTTCTATTGTATAATGTTGCAAATTCACAAATAATTTTAGGGAAAGAAAAATATTCAGCGCGAATGGAACTTGAACCCACGGCCCCAGGATCAGATCTCCTGGTGCTCTAACCAACTGAGCTATCGTGCATATGCACGTTGCATATTGCATATTGCATGCAATACGCTATGTTGCATATTGTTGAGAAACAATAAAGTTTACCTTTTGTTGATCAGAAAAACTTAAGGGAGTGGCTCTCCGTATAAAACTGAATAACTTTCTTCAATGAACCAACAAGAAATTCTCAAAAAAAAATTGTTTCCTCGTTTGAAAAAGTAAACTATTTTTTTTTCTTAATATTTTCTGACCTAATGTTCATTAAAGTGATTCACAAACAGTTACAGAAACGTTCATTAATGTTAAAGCTTATTTAAATATAATGCTGTTCTTGTTTACATTAACGAGGCGGAAAGTGACAGTACAATATTTAAAATAGCATTAAATTTAAAGGACGTTTATGTAACTGGGAGTTAGTTTAATAGCGGAAAGATTCACATCCTAAAATTTCACTTACGGAAGCGCTTGTAGCCCAGTGGCTCTCGCTGATCTAAACCGATCAGTGAGGTTAAGCAACGTACACAGAGGCAGGGAACCTGATGGGTGACCAAAGTGGCAATTTATCACGAGCGTTTCCGTGCTTCGGAGGGCACGTTAAGCTGTCGGTCTCGGCTGTTATCGATTGACTATAGTCGTTATAACCAAGTCAGAGGCCATTGTGCGGTTTGAAAACTCTGACACCAGGGTTAGCCAAGTTCGCCACACACTTGACTATACCTACACGATTACCTACCTACTTACTCATTTAAAGTATTCTATAGTGATACAAATGTAAAAGTGTAAAAAAGCGTGAAACATATATGAAGGTAAATCAAAATGGACACCGGAATCAATTATGCCATTAAACTTTGCGTGCCATAAACCGATTGAATCATTGACAATAGGGTACATAACATGCGGGTACCATTGATGGTCTTATCATAATTTGTGGGGGAAAACCATCCGACACCAAGCGATTTCTATAAACCACTGTGTAAAAAAAAATACTTTATTTTCTGATTTCTGGGTCAAATGTACCCCTATGCAACAGATAAGTGTTCTAAATCGTTTTTTTCCTGTTAAATGTACGATATGAGGACGATTTTATTTCGTTGCGTATTTGGTGACTTTATAATGACGTTGCTAACTATTCAGAAGGTTGCGGGTTTGATTCCCGACCATCACAAGTATTTGTAAATCTTTTTCGTCGCAATTTGACGGCCGGTTTGGTCGAGTGGTAGTGACGCTGCCTCTTGATCGGCAGGTCCTGGGTTCGATCCCCAGTCGGGGCAAACATTTGTGTGAAAAGCAGATGTTTGTTCTCGGGTCATGGGTGTTTGTGTTTGTCTTTATGTGTGTTCCGAAGGACCCACGACACAAGGGAAAACCTTAGTGTGGGCCTTTGAGTGTGTAGCGTTTATTTATTTTGTTTATTTATTTAATTTTGTCGTCGAGTCAATATAATAGTCGCAAGTTCATTTTCATCGCTGATAAATATATTTTTTTTGCAGCTTTCTTTAGTTACCCGCAGAATTATTTTTCTGTCCTCCGAAATAATATGCTTATTATTATTAATATAACATACAGTCACGCCTCTATTCATATCAGAGTAGGCAGAGCTTAAGCAGTGATATAGTCATTTGACGCCGCCAAAGTGACAATATAATTAAGGTTCAATGAATAAACCACTTTCTTTCTTTTTTTCTTCTATTTTACCAGAATTATGCATCTGCCATTAAACATTAATGACCTCAAGATGACCACGCCTATTGGTAACATTTTTAACATTCTGACATTTTGATTGAACACTTGCAAATGTTAATTTATTTAACAGTTGTTTACAAAATACCAACTGCATTCATGTGACAGCGGCTTTGGTCGAGTGGTAGTAATGCTGCCTCTTGATTGACAGGTCCTGAGTTCGATTCCCGGTCGGGTCAAATATTTGTGTAATAAACAGATGTTTGTTTGTTCGTATCTGTCTTTGTGTATGTGAACAGCATCTTAGCTATTGCAGAATCTGGTTTGGCCAAAATGCTTATCTTTAAAAAAAATATATGTGTAAAGGATTAATTTACATATTTTTGGTTTTGGCTATATTTTATATATGAGTGTCATAGTGAGGGTGGCATTCCATGAAACCCTCTATAAATAAACTTAGTTAAATTAGAAAAAAACGCCGACTTCAAAAAAGCGTAAAATAAATCATTTCATCTGCTACGTAGTACCTAGCGATCTGTTTTGGAGTCTGTGTGAAGGCGGCCTATCTAACTTATTTGGCTTGGGGAAACATTGCAAGTGCCTATTAAATAAGATGATTGCCCTAGATTTTCCTCGATTTCCCTGAGATTTCAACATCAGATCCTGACTTGGTGACAATGGGGCCACCTTTGGAGCATACTCCTTCAAACAAAAAAAGAATTTCGAAAATCGGTAAACAAATGGCGGAGAAATCGGTGAACATACAAAAATAATAAGGAGAAGATTCTACGTTCGAGGTATGTAACAAAAAATACATACAGTCGAACCTCCTCCTTTTATGAAATCGGTTAAAAATTAAGAAGAATTTCGCCAGGTCACTGACCGATACATAACTCGCTGACCCGAAGGCATGAGTACAAGTAGGCGTGAATAGTTAATAGTTTAGAATCTCAATATTTACATAGTAAATACCCAAAACTGCTTCGCTGGTATTCGCACGTTCGAGCTAAGTGGTTCGTTTGTGTGACGACGTTAACTCGTCTTAATAGGGATAATAAAGTGCCATGAACTTGGCATAGTTAGTGGAACTGCTCAGCTCTAGAGTTATTTTAGTTAAAGTTAGTAGATAAGAAAATTTGTAATGTGATTTAAAAGAGCAACCTCGAGTTTCTTTTCTTGCCTGTTCTTCTCTGAAGGTGAAGGTGCAGTCTTCCACCTTTGCGAATAGGCGTAGAGTCAGTAGGGTCAAAAGAACGAATGCGTATGTATGTATTTAAATCGTTTAATGTATGTTTGTATGTATTTCATTGTAATCTTGAGTTGTTTTAAGTGGCATCCTGATTGTCCTATAAAATAAAGATTTTTTCTATTCTATTCTATTGCAATGATTCGGTCAAAGCAGGTACATTAAGATTCAAAAACGTTTATTTGGCATAAACACTACAACAACAATGATACAGAAGGAAAAACAACACAAAATTAAAAATATGAATAAGATAGATGCAGTTGTGATGTAGGGCAAAACTTGGTAAATCGGTGAAACTTGGTTAATCGGTGATGTTGAACTTTATTTTACAGAAAAATTGCGAAGTCAGAGTAAATTAAATTGCCCGCAACAGTAAATGCCTAAAAATTTTGCAAATACTGAACTTTTCATTAAATAACATTTTATAATATAACATGCGACCTAAAATAGAGGACGAATTTAAACTATCACTCAATTACGGCATATCACCGATTAGCCAAGTTTTGCTATAGTGCGATGCGATGACATACAGAACTCACCTCAGCAGGTGTTGGAGCAGAGGCCACAACGCTGGTTTTCAGTAGAGCACCTTGTTACTAATGGAAGCAAGTATTAGTCGTGGAAATATTATACTTACATTACGTATCTAGACGCCAATATAACGCCAACATAACTAACACCACTTACCTGAAAATAATAACAAAATATATTAGTTTTTGATTAATAATAATAATTAAGTCCGGGACTTAATTGCCGGAGATAATGGGTCATAAGACAAACATACTAATAATGATAAATCATTTATTCTCAGGCAACTAAGGCCATAAATACCTTAAAGACTAACATACATACTCGTATAAAATATAAGGAATCTAAATATATAAAAGGAGAAACTGACTGACTGACTGACTGACATATCAACGCACAGCCTAAACGGCTAAACGTAGGCACTTGAAATTTGGAAGGGACGTATCTTAGGTACCGTAGAGGTGCACTAAGAAAGGAATTCCCGAAATTCCCACGGGAACGGGAATTAGCGGACAAATCCTTTCGTATGAAAAATCTAAACCGCTTAAGTTAGACGCTTGAAATTTGGCATGCAGTAAACTTAAAGCTTAGTAAACTTAAAGCTTAATTGCAACAGGATATTGCAAAATTCCCACGGGAACGGGAGTTAGCGGGAAAAAACTTGGACGTAGTGACATGTGACGTCACAGGCCATGTCGGATCTCTCTGTCTAATCGGTGCGTAATTAATAGTTTTAAATGCGTATATCGGCCGTATTCTTGGCCGATTTTAATTTTAATTTCACTTTTTGTCATCTCAACTACGATATTTTCATATTTAGTTAATCAATGCGATAAAAAAAATCATACATATTCCCAAATATTGACTCTTACAGAATAGTACCTGGGTTAACAGCTGGCAAATTCTAAGTTAAACCTAGTGTAGTGGAAAACAGAGTTTTTAAACCGCCAAAATAACACCAGGTTTAATCAAGTTCGCCACACACTTAATTATAGCTACACACGATAAGAAAAATAGACTTATAAGAAGTTCTGCCTACCCGACAGGGATTTACAGGCGTGAGTGTGTGGATGATAAGATAATTGCCGATGGTTTCCTCGTACCGGCGGAGTTATAAGATGTTTTCACATCAAAAGTATTAGCATAAAATCGGTTATCGCGGCAGTTTCCGGCGCGCGCGCATAAACTGCGGTATCGAATGAAAACAACGCCCTAACACCGCCGGAAAATGAGCAGTTATGAGAAAAAAATGTACCAAGATTGTAATCGACCGTATTGTCTCCTGTTTTATTGTTTTTGAACTTAGTTGTGTAGACAGGGGGTCAAGTGAGCTCTCAGTTAAAATGATTCTTACATACTCCTGCAGTTTATTTCCTCTGGGAATTTCGGAAATCCGGCATTTGCAAGTAACCTGGCCCGATAGCTCAGCCAGTAATGACCTTGCCTACTGATCTGGAGCTTGCGAGTTCGAGTATCGACCAACACATTCGAAAGTCGTATTTTGTGGAAAAATTGTGGCTACTTAACTAGTGTCCATCCCTACATAAGTTCATTACATTTTTATTATAATATAACCCTATATAAACTATATGGATACTATCCCTATATGTTTCCATCTGCGTTCGTCTACGGCATGACGGGTCTGGACTCACTTGAGCGTCGTCGGAAACTAATAACAGCACTACATTACTGCCAGTTGTTGAACAACAAGATTGACTGGTTAATGTGCCTGACGGGTACATGCGCTGAGTGGGTCGAAGCCTTCGTCCGCTGTTTGCGCCGCCGAACACACGCACCCACCATGGAGATAACTCTTCCACGATCAGAGCTCAAAAGCTACTGAATCGATTATGCTCAAACGCACCCCACCTAGACATATTTGAATGCACCATTCCCTAAATTAAGAAAGGTATTCTGTACGGAAATTTCAAATTGTGACATTATATACAATAAATCAATGGAAATTATGATTCTTGACATAGAATGTAATTGAATTGTATGATATGATTATTAATATTTTGATATTTGTAAATTAAAATTAAGTTGACATTATTATTTTGACATTTTGATGACTTTGTATTATTTTGATAATTTGACGTTAGCTGTTGTAAATAAACATTAATCTGACATTGCTATTATTTGAAATTATTATTAACTTGACATTATAAATATTTTGACAGTGTAATTCAATCAATAAATTAATATTATTGACACTGATTAACAAATTTAATATGATTTTTGCACACTAATTTTTAAAGCATGGTTTGACTAAGTTTGTTATCGTTTTGGAATATATAGTCTGTAAGCTTACAAATGTTTTAAATAAATAAATATAAATATAAACCCAGTCTTATTAAAAACTAAACAAAAGTGTATAATATTCTACTCTCGTCACGGACTTTAACTTTCAAATGGTTCTAACTTTTACGCCGTACTAACAAAGTTGTAGCTTTAGTGTTTTAATTAGCACTAATCTGAAACATTCTGAGCCCAGGATGCGGGTGAGAACATCTGCTCTTAATTGTACTTAACTAAGGCGATGTATGGTGATTCGGCTGATTTTTAATGATCACAAAATTCAATAACTAAATTACCAGACAGTGATTACTAAAATAGACACAACATGACACAAATATAAAAATAATAATTTTCTACGTTAAAAACGTATGATTCACCGACTTCAGTTCCAACAACAGTTCTCATAAAGTAGATAACTAGTATTTTTTGCAGACTACAATGCCTATTAGCAGATACCACAAACGAAAATGTCACTCATTTATTTAGATGATGTTCTGGTTTGTAGTATTATTTGATTTTTTTAAAAGCCCTGAATCATTTTCGATAAATTTTTTGGAAAATATTTGGGACCACCTCTGGAGTATACTCTTTCGAACAAAAAAAGAATTTTGAAAGTCAGTCCATAATTGGCGGAGAAATCGGTGAACATACATTAAAAAAAATACACACAGTGTACAGTCGTACATAGAACCTCCTCCTTTTTTGAAGTCGGCAAAAAGAACTTATTGGCATGAGGTATTGCAACAGTGAAGGGACAAATAATCTATTCCTTCCTTTTCGTGAAGGCGTGATCAAGACGTGATGAACTTGATTAACTCTGGTGTCAGAGTTTTCAAACCGCCAAACCAACTTGGTTAAACGACTGTAATCAATCGACAATATCCGGGACCACCGGATAAACCTGCCATCCAAAGTTTATCGATAAATCGCTATTAATTAAATGAAGTTAGTTCTTCGGAATTTTCTCATGAAATTAAATTACAGGTTGATATTTACTCCACCCCATAAGGAAATTAACCAAGCTAAACCCGAGGCAAGGAAGCTGTTGATACAAAGAAAAACTGGCCAAGTGCGAGTCGGACTCGCGCAAGAAGGGTTTCGTACCATCTATACATATTATAAAGAGGAAAGATTTGATTGTTTGTTTGTTTGTGTGCATCGAATAGGCTCCGAAACTACTGGACCGATTTGAAAAATTATTTCACCATTAGAATCCTACAATATCCGGGATGGATATAGGGTACATGATTTTCCTGAATCCCCACGGGAACGATGTCCCGCGCAGGAAGCTAGTTATCTATAAAAACAAAAAAAATCACGTTTGTTATATACTCCCATACGGGAGCCCCCTTAAATATTTATTTTATTATGTTTTTTAGTATTTGTTGTTATAGCGGCAATAGAAATACATCATCTGTGAAAATTTCAATTGTCTCGCCGTTCATGATATACAGCCTGGTGACAGACAGACGGACGGATGGACGGACAGCGGAGTCTTGGTAAAAGGGTCCCGTTTTTACCCTTTGGATACGGAACCCTAAAAAAATCATGTATAATATTTTAGGGTAAATGCCCCCTTGATGTACTGAGCAAGTGGTGCTGATGCTGACTGCAAGGCTGCATTATCATTGCTGACGGTGCACTGCCGTCATTGCAATGACAACGACCTATGTCGCAAGATGACAAGTTACCATCTGCACAGGGCTGAATTTAGATAATGCTAAAGGAATATTAAAATAAATATTTATTTATTTATTTTGTTTTATTGCAAACTTCACAGTGCTTAGGTATATTAAAAATTATACAGCCAATTAAGTATAACATATTATAAATTGTAAAGAATAGCATAGGTAAATACATATCGAAAGTTCGGATAAAACAGGAGAAAAAGCACTTTTTATCACACATTCCTTGAGAAAGATTACAAAACATACGTACATGATTTAGTACTTACATATGTTGTCGTAGTAGTCAGTAAATATGTATTAAAATATACAAAATACTACAAAATAAGATACGTACCTAGCACTATAAAATGCATTAGAAACATGTATATGCCTTAATAAATGCCTAGAACCTTAATACAGACCTGTCTGCCACAATTACTTCGCAACTGCATTTTTGCTGCTTGTCGTAATTTAATATCTAAACATTAACTCAGCGAAATGAAACCAGTTTTACAAGAACCTCGATTTTTTAAACTTTGATATAAATGTCGTTTATAAAACATTAGTTTGACAGGTCTTGTATTTTTGGTCATGTAAAACTATGTTGTCGATTAGTGGTTTTGCCTTTTTACGAATGATACTTTTTTGACCCTGTTGGTACTTGATTACTAAGTACTTTAGTTCGAAAATAAGTGTTTAATGAGATTGTCTTTTTTAGGGTTCCGAACTCAAAGGATAAAACGGGACCCTATTACTAAGACTTCGCTGTCCGTCCGTCCGTCCGTCCATCACCAGGCTGTAACGTTTTTATAGATCAGTGTTTTTCAAACTGTGGCGACCCAGGGGGGGTCGCGACCCACAGCCTTACTCGGGGGGTCGCAGGTAAAAGAAAAAGACAAAAATTTGTAAATCTTACACTAAACCAAGACAATTCCAGTGAAAAGGCTGTGTCTGTATAATGATGCCTCTCGTCGCCTTCCGCGTCTACCCCGCGGCCAACTCTTTCATTAAGTATGTGTTTTAAAATCTCCGACGTAGTACATAGATTTAGCCTAAAAGGTTCTTAGGGACCTTAGGGGGTCGCCAGAACTTTATATGATCCAAAGGGGTCGCGAAATCAAAAAGATTGAAAAACACTGTTATAGATAATGGTACGGAACCCACTTGGCTGGTTTTTTTAAAATGAGATTTAAGTATTTACTTTATGTTTTTGGTTTTGCCGTTACGTATCGTGGTCGAAAAGTTAACCACCTATCATCACCATATTCATGTTCCGTCTAATAACGAATGTGGCGTCAAATGGTTATGTGCCACATGACGTTCTGCCTGAGCCAATGGGAAATAAAAGCATTAGTGTAAATTTTTTAAAATATCTTTTATTCGTCTCTTACTGCACCAAACGGCACGACCCGGAAAAACATTCCATAAAACTGTATGGACTTGATATTATACTATACAAATCGATTATTATGGCTAAAATATAACCCTTACCATCCGAAAAATATGTTAACAACAATTTGTTCTAAATTACCTTACCTAATTATAAGACACAGCTTAGTCATGTTACTTATGTCAATTTGAATTTTAAGGATATTTCTATGTTAATTCTCGTGACTGAACCTTTGGTCTCGAATATCGTGGTCACACCTTAAAAGTTAATTGACAAAGATTGTTATCTATAAAATGGTTAAAAAGCGAAATCAGTCCTTACGTAATTCCACTTAAGAGAAAATATCATAAAAGAAACGTATGTTTTCAATCTTTTCGCAGTCTCCAGAGAAGGAAAAAAGGCAATTATCAGAAAACAGCGCGTGGGTGTCATCTGAAACCCTCAGCACTAGAGACTTCCTATTAAAATGAAAATATAGAAGTAAGACTCAAATCAAGAATAAAACGGACAACCATGCATATTCATAATTATGTTTATAGTTTAATTTGTGTAATTAGGTTATTGTAATTTTGTTACCTATTTGTTTTTGCATTTTCATATATAATTCTTATTTTGTTCGATTTTGTTTAGAACTGCCGATAACTACGCTGGAGCTAAATAAATAAAAAAAACAGTTTCTAAGTATTCTGTAATTCAGAACTTGAGGGTTTCGCTGTGTTATGGGTTTCTTGATTCTCTGCCTATCCTATTGGGGAGTCTATTTTGAGTGTAAATGAATGAAAAAACGCTAGTTTTGTTTTAAAATATCCTAACAATATTCTGATTGGGTACAATACAATTACTGCCTTCTCTTTTTTTTTTGTTTTTTTCATTTGTTCCAAATAGTGTTTTTTCTTTGTTTTTACTGCTAAATTACATGTAAAAAGGGATGAGGCTGACAATCCACAACACAAAGCATCTTTTTTTTTATTATAAGATGGGTTAACTCTTGACCTTAATCTTGACCAAGGTCATAGATGAGGTCGACGATGGAGCGAGTTAACCCAGAAAATATAAAGGCACTGGTACTCCCACGCACCGACGGAACACAGCAAGCTGTTTGGCGTCGGACTTCGGTAGGAGGCTGGTCGCGAACCAGACGACCCTTTACAGAGCCTACCACACCGCATGAGACCATAGGACGACACCTCAGATTCAGAAAAAAATGAAGTGTCGAAAACTGTGACTGACGTCAGTCAAGTTCGCCACATATTTGATTATACCTACACATTGGAACACATAGGTTATGTACTCGATGTACCTTCATGATAAGAAAGGATAGCGAAATGTAAACTGTGTGAAATGCCTCACTGAATAAATTAAGTATTTTCTTTATTTATTCAGTGAGGCAAGATTTACGACGACACAGAAAAAGTTAAAAACCCAAAATACCTAAAGCCACACGAGAACGCGTACCCTACACCTACACAATTTTTTTTTATAGTAAATGAATTTATCTATGGGTGAACACACCCATAAAAATTAGTTTAACGGCTAAATTGAAGCGTGTTCGCAAAAACGTGTTTCATTGTCGTGTTTCGCTCTTTTATAACACTCTTTTATGTCTTTTCGTTGTTTAATCGCTAATTTTTGTCTGTGGCAGTTTCAAGACTGAAGCATTTCTTCTTCTTATCGTGTAGGTATAGTGGCGAACTTGGCTAACCCTGGTGTCAAAGTTTTCAAACCGCACAATGGCCTCTGGCTTGGTTTTAACGACTGTAGTTAATCGACAACAGCACTGTGGAACGCTAAATAAAATTGAAAATAATAATAATAATAATAATAATAAACGCTACACACTCAAAGGCCCACACTAAGGTTTTACCTTGTGTCGTGGGTCCCTCGGAACACACATAAAGACAAACACAAACACCCATGACCCGAGAACAAACGTCTGCTTTTTACACAAATGTTTGCCCCGACTGGGGATCGAACCCAGGACCCGCCGATCAAGAGGCAGCGTCACCTACCACTCGACCAAACTGGCCGTCAATTGTTTAATTGCACAGGTAAAAAAAATTTTCTAAATTGTTTGATATTTTCGCGGTGATTAGCTTGCAATAGACTTCGAAATATCGGATACTCATTTAACATGAAAATCGTGGTAAGAATCCATAAGAACCGAGAACAGCATACCTAGCACGACCCGCGACAAACTCGCGCGTCATGCCACTCAGCAGCTCTAGCACGATAACGACAAACACGCGCTCGGCTCACGCTGAAACTTCACTTTGATTACGCGAGGGTCCCGCGCCAAGGCTTGCTCGCCCTATGGCGTTGTCAATGTTGACATTTTGACATAGGCCCGTGGTGTTGTCGCGGTGCTGTCACTATCGTACTCGGCCTGCAGATGACCGTAAAACTCACTCGACTAGATTAAGCTACTCTCATCGTCTCAATAGAAACCTAGCGTGCCAATATTCTTCTTCCCACTGTGACGACACACGAGCGATTTAGTGATGGGAAACGTATCTATTAAGTCGTACTTCCGGATGCACAGTTTGCATCGTTTACTTACAACGTTAATCTACGTTATACATTTTAATCATTCTACAAACATACGTCGTTTTACAAAATGTCGAAAATTTGCCGCAAAGTTGACAATAAATCTCCGAAACGACATTTTAACATCTTTAACACACTCGACTAACTAAACGATTACGGCTATTAAAAAAACGCGGTGATCTACTAATGCAACCTAAATCCAATTCTCAAATTAACAAAAAAAAAACTTCTCATACTAACGCAAACAGCTGATCGCTGAAGTTGTATGGACGGGCTTTTTTGGCATATTTCGACCTATGTTCCTTAGGGAAAGCGGCTATTCCACCTATCCCACCTCGCCGTCCCAGGTGGGATAGGAGAAACATTTAAATTCCACTCTTCCTACCCCAGGGCCCCAGCCGCTAGCGAATTGATATAATTAAACAAAAAATAATTTTTTATTTTTTATTTATTTAGACAAATCCTTACATGTAATAATCGGGGCTTCCCAGTAAGTAGTCATAGACACTTGTGATGGGAATGCCTCGCTCTTCCAGGTATACAATATATTCTAGGATATTCAGAGTGAGTTTACATTACTATTAACTTATAATTATAATAAAAAGTAAATACCTAATTAAGTAACAAGGTGTGGGTGTGTGTTGAAGTATGTGTGTGTATTTGTAATAGTGTAGTATGCGTGTATTAAAAGGAGAAACTGACTGACTGACATATCAACGCACAGCCTAAACGGCTAAACGTAGGCACTTGAAATTTGGAAGGGACGTAGCTTAGGTACCGTATAGGTGCACTAAGAAAAGAATTCCCGAAATTCCTACGGGAATCGGAATTAGCGGGAAAATCCTTTTGTATGAAAAATCTAAACCGCTTAAGTTAGACGCTTGAAATTTGGCATGCAGGTACCTTAGTAAACTTAAAGCTTAGTTGCAACAGGATATTGCAAAATTCCCACGGGAACGGGAGTTAGCGGTAAAAAACTTTTGTATGTAAAAATCTAAATCACGTAAGATAAATGTTTTCAATCTGTGTACTCTGTACAAAAAAAAATTAAAACGCAAACGAAGTTGCGGGCATCAGCTAGTTGTTTATAAACTTTTTAAAGGGAATGTTCAATACCTGACGAAGTATATTTTGTAGCATAAAACTTTGGTAAAATAAACTAAATTTCTCTTTCTATTTGAAAAACAAACACGAAACCCGTGTTTCATTTTAAGTAAATCGCACTAATTTTAGTTAAACTGTAACCTTGGCCTTCTCAAATAGACTTAAAAACCCATCGGAAAACAAGTTTTTGTCACAAATGGTTTGGATTAACATTCATTTGATATATTGTAAGAAAGAAAGATATATAAAGACAGATTATGTTAGGAATGTCAGAAATCTCAGAGTGAGTCGACACGATCGCGACGTGAATGGCATTCGTAGACGTCGCGGCGAGAAAATGACCTAAAAACATACTTAACGGTTATGTTACCTTTAAGTTGCACTGTTATTTATAACTTACAGCTTAAGTTACGCTTGGTTCCGGTTTGGGCTTCTTCTTTGAAATCTTTTTGCTATTAGTTACATACAAACAGGGCTGAAAATCAGTGTTGCCAGCCTGATAATCAGTCTGGCATTAGTCGCTGAGCCCAGGCCTTTTTTCCTCACTGCGGCAGACATATGCAAGCTTAAACCTGTGTAATAGGATAAGAATATAAATTTGAACTTTTTTTTAAAAGTGTGTGCTGTTTTGAAGAAATAAACGTATTATTATTATTATTACAAAATAAAAAAAAATGTTTTTAAAAAGGTAAAACTCCCGACATTTTATTATTTTTATTATAAGAGGGTTAACTCTTGACCTCAATCTAGACCATAAAGGTCAAAGATGAGGTCGACGATGGAGCGAGTTAACCCAGAAAATGCCTATAAAGGCACTGGTACTCCTTCGCACCGACGGAACACAGCAAGCTGTTTGGCGTCGGACTTCGGTAGGAGGGTGGTCGCGAACCAGACGGCCCTTTACAGAGCCTACCACACCGCATGAGACCATAGGACGACACCTCAGATTGCTCGATTGCTTATAACTTTTAAACTGCAGAATCAACTTTAATAAAATATAACGAAGAACCTTCTAAATTACTTCAGCTTTCAAAAAAAACCTGTATCAAATCGGACTATTTGTTTAGCAGCTACGATGCTACAGACAGACACACAGATCTCAAGTCAAACTTATAATTAAAACACCCCTTTTTTACTGTCGGGGATTAAGAAATCCCATTCGGGGTGTACAGAACCACATGTTGTTCTAAAGCCTCTTCAATTTTTATGTATTTATTATGAGATGGGTTACTTAACTCTTGACTCCAATCTTAACCAAGGTCATAGATGAGGTCGACGATGGAGCAAGTTAACCCAGAAAATGCCAATTAAAGCACTGGTACTCCCACGCGCACCGACAGAACACAGCAAGCCGTTTGGTGTCGGACTTCGGTAGGAGGTAGCGAACCAGACGGAGGGCCGTCTGGTTCTGTGATGAGACAGAGCCTACCACACCGCATGAGACCATAGCACGACACCTCAGATTCAGAAAAAAATGAGGTATCTTTGCCTAGGAATGATTGTTAGGAGGTAGGTCTCATTAATTTGTTTCCTTAGTCACCTCTTACGACACCCACGGAAAGAGATTACATATATATACTTATACAAATTCGTTCTTTTGACCCTCCTGACTCTACGACTTGTTCGATCAACTCCTTTCTCGTCCTTCTTAAGGCGACTACAGCACCTAAATTACGATTTTATGATGCGTAGATAATCATGACGCACTGCATTAAATCGAAGAAAAAAAATACTACGGTAATATTCAGGATATAAACTAGATAAGTAGTTTGCTGAAAACATGATTGCTGAAAGCACTTTTGGTTCGATAGAAAAAGCTCACAAAGTCACCTCTAAATACCAATATTGTGTATATTTTAAGCTGTAAAAACGATAGTAAAATGCACACAGGAACTTGAATTTGCTATCAAAATGTTCGTAATTGAACACTCTCGATAAGTAGTTGACGCATTTTTCGATTTAAGCTGTTACCTTTCCATAAATCTCATTTTTCTAACTTTCGAACATGTTTTTACGCACGCACGCTTTCATAGTCCGTAAACTTCGAGTATCGACACTGTTCGCACTGCCGGCCCAGGCCTGTTGAGAGACGGAGATGGCACTATTTCTATGTGTGTTGCCTTTATCGGGTGCTGTAGTCGCCTTAACGTGTAGAGATAATTATGTGGCGAACTTGACTAACCTTGGTGACAAAATTGTTAAATTGCAAAATGGCCTCTGATTTAACGACTGTAGTCAACCGACAACAGCATGGACCGACGACGCTTTAACGTTCCCCGGAAACGCTCGTGATAAATTTCCACTTTGGTCACCCATCAGATTTCTTGCCCCTGTGTGCGTTGCTGTACCTCACTGATCAGGATGTGAAAGCGCCACTGGGCTATTCCAGCTTCCGATTAGTTAAATACCGTAGTATGGAAATGCGAGAATGTCTTATTAGTTTGTTAAAAGTTGTTCAGTAAGTAAGCTTTAAGTAAGTCACCGGGAAATTGTAAAAACTGTTATATTACAATTTCACTAATGAAATTATAATCTCCCGCGATATTACAAATTGCCTAGTAATGACAAAGGGGTTTGAACCTCTTTGTATGGGAGCCTGGCATAGTGGTGGCCATGATTTTTTATTTTATTTTTTTATTATAAGATGGGTTAACTCTTGACCTCAATCTTGACCATAAAGGTCAAAAATGAGACTGTTTGAAAAAACGAGACGCATTATAAAAACAGTGTTTATTGATAGAGGATCTATAGACGAACAAAAAATGTTTAACTGCCGTACTCAGAGACGTCAATTAAAGTTAAGTACTGTTAAACTCTGATGTTGTCTCTTTCACTCTTTTTGATAAAAACAAGGATAGTATGACATTTAATTACTTCTTAACTTTAATTGACGTCTCTGAGTACGGCAGTAGGATATATAACATAAGTGTCATACGGGATCTTTAACATGGAATATCTCGAAACCTGTACGCTTTAGGACTATATGTCCTAAACATTTTTTGTTCGTCTATAGATCTTCTATCGATATACACTGGTTTTATAATGCGTCGCGTTTTTTGGAAAATTCCAAAATTTTCGGAAACTTTTGGCTACCACTATGCCAAAATGTTCGAACCCCTTTACGAAAAAGGGCCGCCTTCATGGAATTAGGATAGGTAAGTTATGTTAAAAGAAACGAGGCAGTTCACAAAGTACTGAAAGTTTATAATCTTACTAAATAAAGTTAACTACAATATTACGGTGACATTGTACAGAGGCCAGCTCATCAGGTTACCCCATTTTAATTGCAAAACTGCCCTTATTGTGACAGCACAGAGTGCAGGCTTGTGGTAACCTGATGTGCGGTCTTCTGTACCTTTCCAGTAGTCTCCCCATAAAAAAGAACAGTAAAGTTACGCTTAATGGTTTTTGAGTGTACAAGGTGATAAAAAACCTAGGTATATTCAAAATCCTGAACCAGTATTACTTAAAGAACATATTTATGAAAAAAATTTTTTTTTAAATATTTTTTCAATGGGAATAGTTCATTTTTTGCCTAAACGTAGACATTACTCCTACACCAGGCACGCGAGGGGTGCGGTAGCGCTCGGGGGGTGCGCCCGAGTTGGTGTCTACGTTAAGGGAAAAAAGTCCTACCGAAAAAAAAATAGCTAGGAGGTTTTTTTTCACCCTGTATAAGAATATTAATAAGCCGCGTAAAGGGATTCCCTGAATACATTTACCGCGTATCCTTATCTATTTACGGAATGAATTATAAATCAATTCATAACAGGAAAATTCTCAACGAATTGAGAAGTTGTTTACGTTAAGATTCTAGTGCTGACTACCCGTGTTTATGTTTCCCATGTTTTGGGAATCCCGCTATCTTCTGTGGTATCTTTTAGTGTACTTGTGAATAATGCACAAAAAAATTACGTAAGTAGTAAAAGATAACTTCAAAGATTTATTTTATTTTATTATAAGATGGGTTAACTCTTGACCTCAATCTTGACCATAAGGTGAAAGACCATAAGGTCATCGACGATGGAGCGAGTTAACCCAGAAAATGCCTATAAAGGCACTGGTACTCCCACGCACCGACGGAACACAGCAAGCTGTTTGGCGTCGGACTTTGGTAGGAGGGTGGTCGCGAACCAGACGACCCTTTACAGAGCCTACCACACCGCATGAGACCATAGGCGACACCTCAGATTCAGAAAAAAATGAAATGTCGTTGCCTGGGATGGATTACTAGGAGGCAGGTCTCATTTGTGTTTCCTTAGTCGCCTCTTACGACACCCACGGAGAGAGATGGGGTGGTGTTATTCCTCAACCGATCACCACACGGGTAAACACGGGATTTATAACAAACTAGCTTTCCGCTCGGTTCTAGAACCACTGATGCTCTGTCTACCCCGTTAGGGATTATTGGCGTGAGCGTATGTATGTATGTATGTAGTCCAGTCGTTTGAGCGTGTGAGAGTAGGTCCACCACATCCACATCCATAAATACACAAACTTCCACGTTTATAATACTAGCTTTCCGCCCGCGGCTCCGCCCGCGTGGTCTACAGGTTATATCGTGCCCGAATGTGGGATAAAATGTAGTCTATATCCTTTCCTAGGCTCTAATCTATCTCTTACCAAAATTCATCAAAATCGATTCAGTAGTTAAGGCGTGCATGACGGACAGACAAATAGACAGACAGACAGAGTTACTTACAAATGGAGTAGCAAAAAAAATTGTCCATAAGGTAAGTACCTGTATCTTTTTTGGATCTCGAACGGACACTGACACTCTAAAGCAGTCTTTCCCAACGTGGGCGATAACGCCCCCTTGTGGGCGCTGCAGGCCTAAAGGGGGGCGGTAAGAGACCCAGAAAAAAAAAGGGGGCGTTGTGTAGGGCTTTGGGGTCGATTTATAATTTCATCTAGCTAGGAAGCTAGGAAGACTCTTAGATACCGACTGAGCTCTCGACTCTCGACTACATCTTGTGAACATCAACTAATATTAATTAAGATATAGCTCAAACTCGGTTCGATATAATAGACCGTGGGCAATCATGTTTTAACAAGTTTTTGTTAAATAATCCGATTTGTACATTCCTGTATCAATCGGCTGGTTCTATAATACTTGTTCTTGCTTGTCGAGTACGATTGGGCGTCGAATGAGATAAACGAGTTTATGCACGTTTGTCTTATTCCTGTTGGTGCGTGCAGCTTATGCAATCCTATATAAACGACGTAAATTTATTTTATTTTCATTTGCGGTTTCGCGCATAATAGATAAGCAGTACTTCATTATACCACTTACGTATTTCTCAAAACAAAACAATGTCGGAAGTAAAAAAGAAGAGACGGCAATACTCTGCGGAATATATTAAATTCGGATTTATTGAAAATCCCACAAACCCGTCGTCGCCTTTGTGTCTTCTATGTCTAAAAACATTTTCGAACGAAGCAATGAAGCCTTCAAGACTGCAAGGTCATTTGAATAAAATGCATCCAGATAAGAAAGACAAGAATGTAGCATATTTTCAAGACCTAGAGAAGAAGCATAATACTCAGCCAAGTGTATCAAAACTATTTTCGGTGGCTGCTAACGGACTTCGAGCTTCGTACAATATCCCTTTGTTAATTGCTCAAAAAGGCAAACCACACAACATCGGAGAAGAGTTAATTTTGCCAGCAATAAAGGAAGTAATAACTACTGTGCTTCATAAACCGGCCGCAGATATTATCCAAAAAATTCCTTTGAGTAATAATTCTGTGCAAAGACGAATTGATGAAATGGCTGAAAACATTGAAGAATCATTGTGCAATCATCTGAGGACTAGTCAATTCTCAATTCAGCTCGATGAGTCCACTTTACCAACTAATGAAGCGTTGTTGCTATCTTACGTGAGGTTTATTAAAGATGAGAAAATACGTGAAGAACTATTGTTTGCCAAAAATTTGGAGACAGATACAAAAGGCGAAACCATATTCAATACATTGGAAAAGTTTTGTGAAGAGAAAGAGATTCCTTTGAAAAATATTATACAAGTTGCTACGGATGGCGCTCCGGCTATGACAGGGCGCCATAAAGGCTTCATAGCGTACCTAAAAAATAAAATTCCAGATGTCCTTGCTATACATTGCGTTATTCATAGACAACATTTGGTTGCTAGAAACTTAAGTGAACGACTATTTCAATCACTGCAATATGTCATCAAAGCATTCAATAAAATCCGTAGCAGCTCTTTGAATGATAGATTATTTCATCAGCTTTGTGTTACTAATGACGAAGATTTCAACCGTTTGTTGCTTCATACTGAAGTTCGTTGGCTGTCAAGAGGCAATTGTCTGATTCGATTTTATAACCTGTTTGACTCTGTGATAGAGTTCTTGGAAACTAAAGATACAGAACTGCGCAACAAGCTCATAACATCAAAGAATGATATAGCTTACATGACAGACCTGTATAAATTGTTCAACGACGTGAACCTCCAACTGCAAGGCGATGAACTAAATTTAATTAAAACAAAAAATGTCGTTGCTGCTTTCGCAGCCAAACTGCTTCTGCACAAAAAAAATATGGGCAGACGTGAGTTTCACAATTTTCCGAATTTATCAGTATCCTGCAGTAACGACGACTTGTTTGCCTACTGCCAACATTTGGAAAACCTCCACATTGACTTCACCGAACGATACCAGGACATTTTAAACTTGGAAATACCAGACTGGGTGTTGGATCCATTTTCAAATGTCAACATAGCAATGTCACCTCAGCTGGAAGAAGAACTTATAGAATTGACAACAAACGAAGAAATAAAAATCAAGTTCAAAAATGGATATCAAGAATTTTGGCTACAAAAACCGATCCTGCAATTGTACCCTGGATTGTGGTCAATTGTTCAACGATTCTTGATAGCATTCCCATCGTCATATTTGTGTGAACGTGGATTTAGTGCTGTGGCAACGCTGCTTACTAAAAAGAGAAATCGTTTGCGTGTTACCGAACGTGGCGACTTGCGGCTGTTTTTGAGTAAATTGGAACCTGATATCAACAAACTTATTGAACAGCATCAGATTCAACCTTCACATTAGTTTTTATGTAAGAATTGATTATGTTTGTTTTATTTTCAATAAAAGATACTCTGTCCGAATACTATAAAGTTGCGTTTCAATAATCAGTTATAAGTACTTAGCGGTTTTTAAGTATGTTTAAAAAGGGGGGCGTTAAAAAATAATTTATTCTTAAAGTGGGCAGTAGACAAAAAAAGGTTGGGAACCCCTGCTCTAAAGTAACAAGTATATTAATAATATCGATAAACCAGAAAAGTGAAAGGGTTCCGTCATAACTGATGAATTATTTTTACCTCAGAAAAACAAAAAAAGAATAATCAGATTCTGAGAAAAAAAAACTTACTTTAAATGGTTTAAAATGAAAATAAAAATAATTATAACAATGATTAAGAGTAACTATTTACAAAGGTATTTTTTTAATTATTGTTATCTTTATTCTACTGTAATATTATTAAAACGATATTCTTATCCTGTTGACACCATTTTTATAAACAAACTGTTCGTAGAAAACAGTCAATGAAGATAATAATTGTTGAGATTATGACACCTCTAAATTGACAGACACGGTAGTCGGTACCTAATCGATTAGATAATATATCGAGATAACACATAAGCACCGGTATTTATTTGATATACTGGCTGATATCACTATAATAAAGTAAGTATTCCTATGTCTTTAAAATAATCTGGCCATGAAAATAAACATTTTTCCTAAGGAAGTCATTTGAAATCATCAAAAGAAATTGATCTTAAAGTGGTAAGCAATTTTTCTTTTAGTTTTTGAACATATTTTCTTGGGAAAACTTGTTCTTTTCCCAAGGAAATATACTCTCGGTTGAGAATAACACGTGTGGTGATCGGTTGAGAATAACACCACCCCATCTCTTTCCGTGGGTGTCGTAAGAGGCGACTAAGGAAACACAAATGAGACCTGCCTCCTAGTAATCCATCCCAGGCAACGTTTTCAACTTCATTTTTTTTTCAAAATTTGAGGTGTCGTCCTATGGTCTCATGCGGTGTGGTAGGCTCTGTAAAGGGCCGTCTGGTTCTCGACTACCAAAGTCCGAAGTCCGACGCCAAACAACTTGCTGTGTTCCATCGGTGCGTGGAAGTACCAGTGCCTTTGTAGGCATTTTCTGGGTTAACTCGCTCCATCATCGACCACATCTTTGACCTTTATGGTGAAGAACTAACCAATCTTACAATAAAAAAAATAAAAAAAGTTTTACGTTGAGTCATTCATTTTTCCTATCTATTTTAAAACGATCTAGGGTCTGCGCCTAATACATAACAGTTACACCCAGGCTTATAGTTGTCTATCGGGGTAGCCACAGAATCCCATGATTCTAGTACCTCTGGTCTAGTACCACAGATGCAACATGTCAATAATTGTGTGAGTTATAGACTGATGAAACATGATTGAGTTCCTATAGCGGTGATAGGTTGTCAGACTTTTGTCTATACTATTCTAAAGAGGAAAGATTTTATTGTTTGTCTGTTTGTAATGAATAGGCTCCGAAACTACTGGACCGATTTGAAAAATTATTTCACCATTAGGATCCTACATTATCCGTGATGGACACAGGGTACATGATTTTCCCGAATTCCCACCGGAACGAAGTCCCGAGCGGAATGCTAGTCTATGATACAGCAAAACCCTCAAAATTAAAAATGGCTTTATTTTATTGAACATTCAAGTTCAAGTTCTTTATTCATAACAAAATACATTGTGCCGAATAGGTACATGCATAATAATTTAATTAAACAATCAGAACGTTACTTAAAATTAGTCAAAGTGGTGTATTACATTAGCATTTTAAACACTTACTCCTTCTACAGTACGCTTGGGAAAAGTTGGCAGCTGGCAAGTGCTCAGTCTAGCGTTTAAGCGTTTCAGATATTACAGATATAAAGTAAGTCCCTTTTAGATTTGCCCGAGGAACCCTAAAAGTCACAGAGTAGTTGGGAATGAACGGGCGAGGTATGTAACGGTACAAAGGAATGCAGTCCGCGACAGGTGGTTGTTGCTGTCTCGCTCATTCAGACACTTGAACGGATTCGCAAGCATGAGGAGATTGAGATGCAAGACAGTTACAGTTTTATTTACTTTTAATAAAAAATTACAATTTTAAAATGACAATAAAAAATGCTTGTAATCATACACTAGATGTTATGTGTATTCGGTTTTGACGGCCGGTTTGGTCAAGAGGTAGTGACGCTGCCTCTTGATCGGCGGGTCCTGGGTTCGATTCCCAGTCGGGGCAAATATTTGTGTAAAAAGCAGATGTTTGTTCTCGGGTCATGGGTGTTTGTGTCTGTCTTTGTGTGTTCCAAGGGACCCACGACACAAGGGAAAACCTTAATGTGGGCCTTTGAGTATGAAGCGTTTATATAGGTAACTGAACTCTACCTCTGACCTAGGTTCATGCGATCCCCTTATATCTCTGAGAGTTGTAAAGATATGATATTCAAAAAAAGCTCAAAAGACGCTGTAAGCTGTAAGATGCAAGAAAGAAAAATTCAAGAAAGTCAAAAACGAAAATGGTTTGGAGGAAATAAAGAAAAATTTTGATTTTGGCGCTCGAAGATATCAAAAATTTAAGAAAAAAGCCTCTGGAAAATTTAGTCGATCGGGTTAAGAGTTTGCCCTGTAGCCTAGCCTAACCTTTTTTAAAAAAGTCAAAAAGTCAGAACGAATTTGTTTCGAATTCCGTAGATTCATTTCCAATGTGCTCGATAATCGCGTGAGGCACGAAAACTGGGATTTTTTTTTTAATTTTAAAATGTTTTTGCTCAGATAGTTGAGAGCCCCGAGAATAACACAGATTACTTTTCCACGCGAACGCATGCCAGCTCTCTAATCTCTACACCTTTGACACATTTTTCCATTAACATACTAAAGTCGGCACTAAATAGTAAACACAATGTCATCGCGATAATTAAGTTATTTACAATGTACTCGTGTTTATAACGTAATATAAAGATAGACTTACAATCACCAGTTATCAAAATGATTTATTAGCGAATCGCCAACCATCACATTACTTTAACTAATTTTTATTATTAAAAAGTTAGTAGTTATTTTAAAAATTAAAGTCTTGTTTTATTTTTTAACATCTGACACAAATAAAAGGGGTTCATTTACTAATAAGTGATTCGTTATAAGTTAAAAAAAGTTGAAGTTGAACATTCATCCATACATAGATCCTAATGGTTGTTAGACATTTTGATCGCGTGGTAACTTACCAAGTTGACATTTTCATAGAAATGTCACATTTATATCCTGTTATGTTAATCGAGCTATATTTCCAAACGAGATACCAAACGATTAGATAAAAAATGCGATGTCTTTTAAAGTTTGCAATAATTAGTAAGTACTGTAAGGCCATTAAGATACAAGCGTAGTTAAAAGAGATAGAACAAAGGAAATAAATAAAAACCGGCCAAGTGCAAGTCGGACTCGCGCAAGAAGTGTTCCGTACCATTTATAAAAACGGCAAAAAAATCACGTTTGTTGTATGGGAGCCCCCTTAAATATTTATTTTATTCTAATTTTTAGTATTTGTTGTTATAGCGGCAAAAAAATGCATCATCTGTGAAAATTTCAACTGTCTAACTATCACGGTTCATGAAATACAGCCTGGTGACAATGATCTATAAAAAAAGCAAAAAATCACGTTTCTTGTACGGGATCCCCCTTATATATTTATTTTATTCAATTTTTTAGTAGTTTTTTAAAATTTCAACTGTGACAGCGAGGTCTTAGTAATAGGGTACCGTTTTTTACCCTTTGGGTACGAAACCCTAAAAGCATATCGGGGTAGGGAGGGATGTTCTTATTAAGGTAGGCAGAGACCACAGATTCCAACTTCCTACGATCCAAACACATCTCTTTCGCTTCCTCTTCTTTCATAATTCGCTTCATACATGCTGTTCGGATTCGGGTACTCCTAATACGGCCTTTTCTCAGTACATCACCAATTTGCTTTAGGTAAGTATGTCATGTTATGATTTAACTAATTGCTTTACGAAAACAAACGGATAAAATTTTCCCCAAAAAGAATTTTAATTACGTAGGTATGCAAATCGAATTGTTATAAATAGCGAATCTATGCTTACGAATAGTTTCACAACACTAGTTTTGAGATAATAGACCGTAAGTTAGTTCGTGAGAGTCGAGTCGAACCAACGAGTCTTCTCTCACGACCTTAATGTGTCTCATTCTGGGAGTTTTAGGCCGTATTACAGAAGGAGACTCAAGTATTGATCTGTACTTAAGTATAATAATAATCATAATCATAAACGCTACACACTCAAAGGCCCACACTAAGGTTTTCCCTTGTGTCGTGGGTCCCTTGGAACACACATAAAGACAAACACAAACACCCATGACCCGAGCACAAACATCTGCTTTTTACACAAATGTTTGCCCCGACTGGGGATCGAACCCAGGTCCCGCCGATCAAGAGGCAGCGTCACTACCACTCGACCAAACCGACAAGTATTGATTATCTCTTTCTCTCACTATTAAAATTACAAAGACGACTGCTACTTAAGTATAGATCAGAGGCTGAATCGCGTTCTGTACCGTTCGGACCTTCTTCTTCTTCTCATCGTGCAAGTATAGTCAAGTATGTGGCAAACTTGGCTAACCCTGGTGTCAGAGTTATCAAACCGCACAATGGCCTCTGACTTGGTTTTAACGACTGTAGTCAATCGACAACAGCCGGGTCCGACAGCTTAACGTGCCCTCCGAAGCACGGAAACGCTCGTGATAAATTGCCACTTTGGTCACCCATCAGGTTCCCGGCGTCTGTGTACGTTGCTTAACCTCACTGATTACGAGAACCACTGGGCTACGAGCGCTTAAGAGCGTTAAGAGGGTTAAGAGGATCGTCTCAGATTTCTTTTCCATACAAACGGCGTCAATGGATTCCACCCCATGTCAACGGATCTCTGTGAAATTTGATATAGTGTCAGGATCACCAAAAATTAGGTCTGAACGTTTTAATTTGTTGATATGTTGAAGCCTAGCTCATAGACGCAAAGTAGCTTGCCTATGTGTTTTTTATAGGATGTACTTCGGAGAGTGTGCTCAGAGGCTACATGAGCTCACTCCGCCTGCCCCTTTTTTCCATCGGACGTCCAGACGCACTGCGGGGTACCACCCTTATCTTGTCGAGATCCCTCGGATACGTACTGAGCGCTATTCTTCATCTTTTATATTGCGCACTGCCAGGGAGTGGAATTCCCTGCCGGCGTCTGTATTTCCGAGTTCATACAACCCAAATATCTTTAAAGTGCGAGTGAATAGGCTTCTTCTGGGTGAGCTCGCTACATCCTTGACCACATCTTTGCCCTAAGCTAGATTGTGGTCAAGAGCGAACCCATTTTTAATAATAATAAAAAAATATTAGACAAAAAGATATTTGAGACTAAAATGCAGCATTTTTCTCTAAAAAAATTACCAATGTTGAAGAGGTGACAGTCAAAAAACAAAGGACAATTCTGGAAAAAACAAAACGTCCAGACCTCGTTTATACGCTTATGAATCGATAGAGCCCAAGGTAGGAAATCATTGACGCTTTATCAAATTCTCACTCGCGCGTTTTACTGCTATCAAAGATTTAGAATCAAGGTCGCAGAAAGTATCAAGGTCTTTGATAAATCAATAGTGCTGAGTCACATTCCATGAAATATAACTTCCTTTGTCGTAAAGGAACTCTTTTTATATTAAATTAACCGAGAAAATCTAATAACTCTATACTTAATTAAAAATGTTGTATCACCTCCGACATTATAAAGAGGAAACATTTGATTGTTTGTTTGTTTGTTTGCATAGAATAGGCTCCAAAACTACTGGACCGATTTGAAAAATTCTTTCACTATTAGAATCCTACATTATACGTGACGAACATAAGGTACCTACATGATTTTACCGAATTCCCACGGGAACGAAGTCCCGGGCGGGAAGCTAGTCGCTTATAATTTTGAAACAGCTGAACCAATTTTAATAATAATATCCATTCGTTTAGGATCTATCATACCAGACAGACACACCAACAGGTACACACGACAAAGTAATAACACCCCTCTTTTACATCGAGGCTTACTCGCTGATTCATCAATGCCCAGCCAAAACCTTTGAAATTAGAAAGCTGCCATTTTGCTAAAAGGTTCCCCTTATGATGTAGACAGGGAATAGGTTAATATTAGGTATTTAGCGGCACTTAAATATTGTGTGTTAGCATAGTTGGTAACCATAAGATAGTCGGTTCAGAATGGAATATAATGACACCACTTGTAAACCGTTCCAATATTATAGTCAAAAGGGCTGTAAAATTGCACAGAAAATCATTTTACTAAGACAGGAAGCGATGTAATAACAGGAAGGTATATGAGACGTAAAAATAAACTCTATGCAAGGTAAGGTAGAATAGCAGTCTCAATAATAATAGGTCTGAGTCAGGTATCTGCAGAGAATTGAAGAAAAACTAGTACTTACTGACGCACTATTACGTATGTCACGGTATGATAGGCAAGGGAATAGTCCAGAAAAATATAGGACCTGTCAAACATACTTATGTGGACTCCCTATCAGAAAGTCTAAGTAGCAAAAAGTCTAACAGAGCAAAACGCCTAATGAGCAATCTGCCTAATTAGTAAATCGTCCATATAACAAAACGGCCAACTAGCAATACGCCTATGTAGCAGAACGTCTATGTAAGAAATCGACAGTTTCTCAAAATACCTGGACACTTAGACACAAAAGTGAATACAAGGTGTTTGGAAGATCGTGTGCCAAACGGGTCTCGTACGTAGTTTCGAATGACGTTGAAGCGACGCACGCTGTGGCGAAAAACTTTCCGCGTGGTATGTTGGAGCGAAAGTTCATTGAAGCGAACGCCACGAAGTCGAACGACACTGAAGCGATCACCGTTGGCGTTGTGGCGAAAAATGTTTGAGATCTTTTACGCGGTATCGAATGACGTTGTAGTGACACACGTGGTGGCGAAAAATTTTTAAGCGAAATCCACGGGGTAGATAGAATGCCACCCCAGCGAGAAACATTGATACAAAAAACATTCTTAATAAGGAAATGAAATTTTTTTTAGCGACATTCTAACATCTAGCGACGCGAAAGCCTCCTGTGAATAAAAAAAAAACAATTCAGGTCATGTCAGGTCAAGTCAAGTCCATGAACTTAGGTACTTGATTCGGATGACAGAGCTGCAAAAATTAAAACTGCTCTATCTCTGTAAATTATAACCCTGGACATTCCGTGTGCAGGCCAAACGATAGGTCTCGACGATATCTTTGTTTCGAATGACAGCTGTCAAAATTAAAACAGCAATATATCTGTTAATAATAATCCTGGACATCCCGTGTGCAGGCCAAACGATAGATCTTGACGAGATCTTTATTTCAAATGACAGTTTTAATTTTGACAGCGATCATTCAAAACAAAGATCTCGTCGAGACCTATCGTTTGGCCTGCACACGGAATGACCAGGATTATTATTTACAGAGATATTGCTGTTTTAAATTTGACAGCTGTCATTCGAAACAAAGATCTCGTCGAGACCTATCGTTTGGCCTGCACACGGAATGTCCAGGATTATTATTTACAGAGATGAGCAGTTTTAATTTTTGCAGCTGTCATCCGAATCAAGTAACTTCATGGACTTGACTTGACCTGACATGATCTGACTTGTTTTTTTTATTCACAAGAGGCTTTCGCGTCGCTAGCCTGGTGCAATACGTGATATTAGAAAGTCGCTAAAAAAAAAGTCATTTTTCTTATTACGAATGTTTTTCGCCTCAATGTTTCTCGCTGGGGTGGCATTTGACCTCGTGGATTTCGCTTCAACATTTTGCGCCACCACGTGGGTCGCTACAGCGTCATTTAATACCGCGTACATATAAGACCTAAAAAATTTTTCGCCACAGCGGTGATCGCTTCAGTGTGGTTCGACTTCATAGCGTTTGCTAAAAAAAAATGCCGAAAATTGCACTACTTGCTACCATAACTTTTTTTAAATTATGTTAAGGGCTAAATTTTCATCATCATCTCACTAACACCTACTCATTGAGACCATTCTTATGAGCCCCAACACGCAATAGCTGCTGTAAGTTTTGAAGAGTTGGGTATCCCGCAGACTATTAGATGCTACAGCATTAGCTCAAGGTTAGCATGTCTGGGAAATACCACCACAGTAACAAGACACCAAATTTCAAATCAATCTGACCTGTAAAAGTAGGTAAGACCTTTTTGTCAAGTAGGAAATGAGCTGATGATCTAAAATGTGTTGAGGAAGATATTATGTTTAAGAAGAAGTTTTATGTTTGTTCTACTAGCTTTTTAACCCACAAACTTTCATATTATTTCAAATAAAAATTAATAATTTCATACGACTTTTACTATTTAAGTTCATAAGTGTACACAATGAAAAACTGACGATTTCCAATATAGACGTTCTGCTACATAGACCTATTGCTAGTTGGCCGTTTTGTTACATGGACGATTTGCTAATTAGGCAGATTGCTTATTAGGCGTTTCGCTCTGTTAGACGTTTTGCTACATAGACTTTCTGATAGGGAGCGTTCATGGTGGGATATTCGGTCATTACCAGCAGCTCGAGTATGATGGCGACAAACTCGCGCGGCGCGCCACTCGGCTGACGGTGAAACTTCACTTTGATTGCCCGAGGGCCCCGCGCAAAGGCTTGCTCGCCCTCTGGCATTGTCAATGTTGACATTTTGACATAGGACCGCGGCGCATTACCATCGTACTCGAGCTGCTGAAGTTGCTGAAGTAGAGTTACAATGCCTTTAAGTTGCAACAACCTAACATTATCTTAGACTTAATTTAATTCTTGATTACATGGCGTTCACGATTTTATAAATTTTGCCAATGTCAGAGTAATTTAATGAGTATTACAAAAGAGAATGCAATCGTCAATATCAAGTAAAGAAAGAGTCTCGTCCGTTGATCAGCACCGCTGACGATGACTATTTTGGAGCACTATTTGCCGTTACAACGAGGAACAGTGACAGAATTACATTTTAAAGGTTCTCCACTTTAATTAATGAAGTCTTTTTTTAAAAAAAGTTCAAAATGATATTGTTCTTCTGGTGCCTTCTTTCTCGGTCTGGGTACTACAGGGATTCTTTTACTTTAAAATCCACAAGCCTATGGAATGAGCTGCCGTCTGATGTCCGTCACTCTAAATCTCTCACTATTTTCAAACACAAGCTTCGTGAGCACTTACTTATAAAATCTAAAACTTGCAACTGATTATTAATATTGTATATATTTATGCTTGCATATGTATTTATTTAATATTTATGTACTTTTCATTAATTTATTTTGTTTATATTTATTTTACCTAAAACTTTTATTTTTATTACTTACTTTTTCTTGATCTGCGCACTACGCTTCAGTCTTTTTAAAATGGTTCCTTTCAGCCAAAGCGTTGTCTGGAAGAGATCACTTTTAGTGATAAGGCCGCCTTTTGCACTAATGTAAATTTTCCCTTCTGTTTTTGTTTACGTGTGCAATAAAGAATTCATTCATTCAAAACTCGAGGTTTTAATTTTTAAATTAGCGGCACAACTTTGCCTAAATTATACAATTTTGTCTGCCATAGCAACACATCGTCGTTCATATACTGACTTTTTGCAAGTCTAATTTCTACATTGGAAAGCTAGCGGTACTAAGTACATAAAAAACTCCTCTGTTCACCAATATGAACAGTTCAATGAACTAAATTAAAGTTTAGTTAAGTGCTTCTCGTTTTAGTCTTATTGTAAAGGAAGGCGTTACTAATGTTGCACTAAAATAGATCGTATTTCCAAGTGTTAGAGCGTGTATTTCAGTGGTTTCATGATTTTATCTGCGTTCCGGATTCGGTTGATTTGTTCTAGGAAGACGCTGCAGCAGTCAGACGGAACTTTTCAGTTATTGCAACTTAATTTTGAAAGTAAATTACGTCATTGCTAGTAACAGTTAGAGGACTTACAAAATATATGTAAATATTTTAAGACTGCCCGCCAACTGGATGAGAGATATTCACAAATAACCAAGTGATCTAAACTTGGGGTTGTGGGTTTTCGCGCCGAAGAAAAGTGCTCTTTTATTTTCGCCTCTTTTTACAATTTGAGCGGTCAGCTGATTAATATGTGAAGCCCTATTAAAAAAAAAACTATGTATGTCCTTAAGGAAAGTTCAATATCATGGGAGAATCACCCCATAAAATTTCGCTAACTAGCCTTACTAATATTATAAATGCGAAAGTAACTCTGTCTGTCTGTCTGACCGTCTTTCACGCCTAAACTACTAAACCGATTTTGATGAAATTTGGTAAAGAGATAGATTAGAGCCTGGGAAAGGACATAACATTTTATCCCACAGTGGGGCACGATATAACCTGAAGACCACGCGGGCGGAGCCGCGGCTGGAAAGCTAGTTTTGTTATAAATATGAACTCTCGGCTATTACCTCTCAAACAAGCCAATCAGTACTTTATCAAGCAGCCATGATAGTCGTCAAGTATCTAAACTATTTATGAATTCTACCGGTTCTGGTGACGTAACGCGGCAGCCAACATCCGTTAGCACCTTATTCTGCAACCGGAACACTTACTGGATCAACTTGTGCGTTTGCTGCATTTCTATTTACAAGTTTTAAGTAGAATTGATACTAGTTTTCATATCATAACGGGGTCTTAAGAGGAGCGTCTCAGTTGTTTTTCATGCTGTCTCGATGTCGACCACCCGCCTCAGACTTGTGCGAAAGGGACAATTGCAGCTTTCCGGCAAAATGGCGAGTTTTATTTCCAAAATTGTGAGTTTAGGCTTCAATGAATTCCTACCCCAAAACCTAATAAAATCGTACGTTTTGTTTTTTCCAAAATTGTTTTTAGTTTTTCAACAGTCATCTCTTAAATGTTGAGAATTTTTTTTGAGAAAAATGCTGGCTTTTAATCTCAAATATCTTTTTGTGTACTAAAAATATCACAAAAATCAAAACATGGACCTAGTTTTTTGTGGTTCTGATACTATATCAAAATTTCCCAGGGATCCGTTGACGTTTAGGGGATGGAATCCATTGACGCCGTTTGTATGGGAAAAAAACACTGAGACGATCCTCTTAATTACCACGTTTTTTGTTTTGAATGATATTCGATATTTCGGCGCTGTTGCTTACACCATGATCACGGATGAACTGGAAAAAACTAGTGAAGATAACCGCGAGAATCTTAAACAATATATTAGAATTGATACTTGCTACATCGATGAGTGGTACCAACTCGCGTTTTAGCACGAAGCGCTCGTAGCTCAACGAGTGTCTGGAATCGATCAGTAAGGTTAAGCAGGGGGTACCCTGCCCTCTATTAGGTGACCATAGTGGCATAATTTCTGTGTTTTGTGTTTCGAAGTGCACGTTGCAGCGTCGTCATCCCAGGATGTTATTTACACAAAATATATTTATTTATTATTTATTTAACAGTTTATTGTACACAGGAAAAATTACAAATATTACAGACAAATAGAAAAACTAACACAAAAGGCACAGTTTATTTCTTTAAGAAATTTCTTCTAGCAGACCTGGGACAGTGAGAGGCGTAAAATAAATATGTAAAGACAGACGACGTGCACAATTAACCACTGAAATCTAAATACTAATATAAACTACATAAAAATACAACTACACATACATATAATATATAAATAATTTATATAAATACACAGACATATATTGTATACATACATAAACAATACATATAATATTATGTTCATTATACTGAAGGGAAAGCAACAGATACATAATGTTCCTTTAATTCCTTTAATAATGTTCCTTTTTTTATCGCACCCTACATCCATCGCTTTTAACTCTTAAACGGCTAAACAAATTTTGATCAGATATAGCTAGGAACTATCTCGATTAAATCAGCTTTCAATAAAAAAAAACCCGCAAGAAGCTACCTCAAGACTCACAGAAACGTCCAGCTTATAACACCCCTCTTTTACTGTCTGGGATTGAAAACAAGTCTTATAAAAGTCTAGACAATAGTGGAATGAGGGCAAAGGCAGTAAAGCATCGTGGTAAATTCAGGTCAGGTCAGGCCAATCACCCGGTCAGCTGTAAGTACGGAATGCATAGTGTTGCAACACTACATAATGCACTGTCAACCGTAAAACTAGGTGAAATCACTGCCCCAAATTTGGTGTCCAAGTGTGTTCTAATTCGGACCTTATTACTAGTAGACAAGAGCAAATAACTCATTGGGGAATTCACTGTAAAATTTCAGTCGTCAATTTCAATTCGTCAGATTGACGAATTTTGGGTCCTGTATGTATAGAATAGAATAGAAAAATCTTTATTTTATAGGACATTCAGGATGTCACTTAAAACAAGTCAAGATTACAATGAAATGCATACAAACATACATTAAACGAGTTAAATACATACATACGCATTCGTTCTTTTGACCCTACTGACTCTACGCCTATTAAAGTGCAGTCTTCCTCAGAGAAGAACAGGCAATACGTTATCCTTGAGTAACATAGGCTACATATAAGCGTGGGTAAGAGACGAAGCTTCAACGCTGGTTTTCAGCTTCTTCTTCTCCTTATCATGTAGGTGTAAGTTTTCAGCTTACTTTGCATGAAGTATGTGAATCAGTCTAGTTCACTTTCATAGATGAAATCACCCCCTAGTTTCGTTAACTTATTTAAAGTCATCTCATATTTACAGGGTGAAAAAAAGCCTCATAGCTATATTCAAAATCCTGAACCAGTATCACTTACAGAACGCTTTTTATTTTTTTTCGGTGGCATTTTTTTTCCTAAATGTAGACACTACTCGAGTGCACTGCCCGAGCGTTACCCGTACCCCTAGCGTGCCTGGTGTAGGAGTAATGTCTACGTTTAGGTATAAAATGAACTGTTCCCATTGAAAAAATATTTAAAAAAAAATTTTTTTTTCATTAATGTGTTCTTTGAGTGATACTGGTTCAGGATTTTTTATCACCGTGTATTATGAACAAAAGGCACTAGCTTTGAAAATAGTGGCGACGTAGTAGGTATAAATCAATGTTCATAGTAAGTTAGACGTCCTCTGGTACGAGTATGTGCGTTCAACCATTTGTAGTGTGACAGTTACAGATTGTATCAATGATAATTATACTTTCGCTAAAATTATTCTGTCGGCTAACTATTGCTATTAGCGTTGCTGTCAAATTTTATACACGAGTTGTTTTGCTGTTATAGTTGTCGGGGGATTTGTTTTCTTATCTACTACGGTATAGATAAATACTAGTGAATAGTCCCGTTTATGATTTAGGGTATGTGGGTATACGCTTGACCATCCAAGGTTTGGCAAATTATTCATTTTATCTTGACGCGTACGCGCAGTGAACAAGTGGGTTGTGGCATCTAACCTATCCTGCATAGCAAACAAAGACGTCTGAGATAACTTTGTTGTATTATTTTCGCCCTCTTGTTTATTTGTGTTTCACTTTATTTGATTTGAAGTATTGAATTTACAATTTTTATGAAATTTTGCAAAAAAGTTAGGTTACTTCTATAAGGTTCTGAGCTCATGGCTATGAGCGAGAGGCTTCTCGGGCCGGCCCTGGGTCACCCTATGGGCCTTTTTATAATTCGAACGGCACGGCACGGCATGACAGAATTTGTGTTACCATTGCCTTGTATGTCCCAAGCTTCTAGTATCACTAGTATATAGGAGGCAATGGTAATACAATTTTGCCGAGCCGTTTTCGAATTATAAAAAGTCCAATTAATTGAATATTAGGTTACATATTCTTCTGAATGTGCGTGCAGGCTTCCTCACAAAATGCAGGTTTTTATAGGCTAAATATGAAAATTTAGGTACTTTGCTTGGACGGTCGGTCGGTGTGATGAAAATTATTATGAAACTCTGTAAATTATAGTGTTAGGTACGTCCGGAGGCCGAACAACAATACAACAATAACCGTTATTATTTACTATTATAAAAATACCTCGCACCGCGATATAATGGTGGATTTTTGACAGTTCGATGTCTCCTATTTATAAGGCATAAAAAAATCCTCATTTTATATTATATTCGACGGCCGGTTTGGTCGAATGGTAGTGACGCTGCCTCTTGATCGACGAATCCTGGATTCGATTCCCAGTCGGGGCAAATATTTTTGTAAAAAGCAGATGTTTGTTCTTGGGTCATGGTTGTTTGTGTTTGTCTTTATGTATGTTTCGAGGGACCCACGACACAAGGGAAAACCGTACTGTGGGCCTTTGAGTGTGTAGCGTTTATTTTATTTTATTTAAATTAGTTAGCAAAAATTAATTAGTTAGCAGAAATTCTTGTTGGTTCCTTGGAGAAAGTTGTTCAGTTGCTAATTTATTTAAAAAATCGCTGCATATTGTAATGAACGGATTTCAAGAATGATTAATAAAATAATTAAAATGATTTCCGCACGACCAAGATTTTAGCCCGGAACTTGTCTTGTCCCTTGTGTTTATTTCTAGTATTTTAATCTAGTTTATTTATTTTATTTCCTTCTGGTTATATTTATCTCAACGGAAATATCAAAGTGCAGGTTTAATCTAAAATAGGGGAAACAAGCACGTGGGCTGCCCTGTGACGTCACTGCGTGGGCGTGTTTTGTAGACCGTACACAGTAGCTAAACGTACTAATTATCTAATCTGTGGGGTCTTTCAGAGAGTACAAATTCGCAGGAATAGCTAAAGCGGGAAATTGGCTTAGGAAATTATTTTACAGAAATTTCCTTTAGAGATTTCATTTGTAACGGATTATAGGAGAAAGAAAGAATTACTGAAAACAGAAAATCACTACACTGTACAAAACATACATTTTAAACATTCATAAATTGTATATTAGTTATTAGTTGTCTCAGCATGTGTCAGTCCACTGCTTGACAATGATAGCAAAACTTGGCTAATCGGTGATATGCCGTAATTGAGTGATAGTTTAAATTCTTTCTCTATTTTAAGTCGCATGTTATATTATAAAATGTAATTTGTATGAAAAGTTCAGTATTTGCAAAATTTTTAGGCATTTACTGTTGCGGGCAATTTAATTTATTCTGTCTTCGCAATTTTTCTGTAAAATAAAGTTCAACTATCACCGATTAACCAAGTTTTGCCCGACTTCCACCAAGACGCGCCACATTTCTCGATATCCTGTCTTCCGCATCCAGTCCGAACCAGCTATCCTACGTGGGTCATTACTCCTTCTAGCAGGAGAGCGTTCAGCACTATTTGACTACGCTATTTGGTTTATTTGACTAGGGTTTCATTTTGTATAATTTTGGGATGAGACGAAGCACGTGCTGATTACTTTTGTCTTAGTTTTTATTTATGATTATGACGCAGAATGTTACGGATGCATTTTTGTAAATTTTGATTTTATACATTAATAAATAACTTTTTTAAGCTTTTTACATCTTAACCTATTATACCACGTAATTTTTTATAAATACGCAATTTTTTGTACGTAAACTTTATGAAAATTTAACAAACCCGTATTTTTTTTGTTTTAATCGTTTTATATAAAAATTTCAAGCTAGATCGTCTGAAGCATGAAAATACTTAATTTTTTTTATGGAAAATAAAATAACATCGTCCAATTGACTTGAAACTTGGTAATAGTACTCTTCAACACAATTTGTGACACCTGTGTTTCTGCGGTTTACAAAATTCATCCTCTAAGACTTTTAGAAGTGGTATCAAAATCTGAAAATTTTGGGAAAAAAGAATTTCCTTCCTTATTTACGTTCTATCAAGTTACTGATACCGTAAGAAAAATTTGCGTACTGATTAAAAAGTCACCTTGTATATTAACCCTCCGCATACCAGGTGGGGTCTAATAAACCCCAGGCGGTGAAAAATCGATATATTTTCAAAAATTTTCGTGCGCGGAATCTGAAGCTCTCAGTAGCTGGAGTTGCGACGTTCTTACACTGGCAAGTACTATTAGTTTAGTGGTGCGTGCGTTTTTTAGGGCTCTAGATGCGTTTTTGTTTAGAATTGTTGTTATTTGAGCATATACAAAATGCAATTATGGCGAACTAAAGAACTCCTACCTCGAGATTGAAGTAAAAATTTAAAGATGTATCATTGTTGTTCAATTTTTTTAAATTTAGTCAGTTTAATTACAAAAATTGGTAATTATCAATTCTTAGGGTGATTTCAAGTCTAAATTAGTAGTCAGAAGATGGCATTTTCGCTACCCTTTTTCAACAAACCATTTAATCTATTTCTTTTTTTTTTATATAGTGCTACTCAGGTTATGTTCAATTTCAAAAATATGCAATAATAATTCAGTACCCCTATTCCTATCTGATTAGAGCGGCCATTTTGTTAGGGTATGTCAGACCCCACCTTGTATGGCATGTTACAAATTTTTACCTGGTATGCCGAGGGTTAAATCAATACAAAATGACATTTATTTATTGTAATAAAATAACTGAACACCGTTGATTTACAAGGCCTGCCCTTTCGGGGCCAGTTGTCACCCGGCCTTCACATTTGGACCAAGTTTTAAACGTGCGTTTGGTCTTGCCAAGTCCAGTTTCGGTGATTAAGGAGAGCAGTGGTATCACTCACTGTCCATTCTGAAACTTGCTTATCTTAATTTATAAAACAAAGACGGGTTTGTTCGAACACTTATAACTCGAGAACGGCTGGATTGATTTTGGTAAAATTTGGTATGGAGGTAGCTGATACCCTGGATTAACACGTAGGCTACATAATTTACCCAAATTTCAACGGGAACTAAGTCCCGGGCTAAAAGCTAGTATTAAATAAATGTATTATACTTATTATTAGTTTAATGTAAGTATAAGTTTAGTAATTGTAAACTCGCATTATAAATAAATAATATTAAGTAATAAACAAATACATTTTCAGACAACGGCACGGCCATCAAGTCTGAGAATGTTTATATTAATATAACTTCAATGAAAAAAAAATCGGACTGTGAAAATTTTAACAAAATGGTCCGTGGCAATTAAGTAGTTCAATACATCCATAAACTTTAGCGTTTATAATATTAGTAAGGATTTAATATGTGAATCTAAATCAAAAACTTTTTACATGTGGACTAACACTTTTTGTTTGGTGGTTCCGTCCGATGTATCCATCCAGACCCTAACGCATCCATAACGGGCGTGTCCCGATTTTTTATCGACATTTTAAACTTATAATTGACCACCTTTCCCCTGCCTGCCGTCTCTGCTTCTCATTTCACATTCGAAAAAGTACACCAAACCGCTAATATCTTTGACACTGAACTTTGTACCTTATTTATTCCATACTTGTAAGTGATATTTCACAGAAGGTGACCTAAGAGTGTCTGCCTTGACCGTGCAGCTCGCTTGTAGTATAACGTGTACAGTTATTGGTTACATAACAGTCGTGTAAGGTGATTACAGCAGCCCACATGCAATTTGTTATCTGCACTTATCTTCGTATGCGTCTCACTAGGTCAACCAATGAGTACTGGTAGATATTATGTAGAAATAAAAAGGGTTATTTTTAACCACTAGTCATATTTTTCTAACGTATTTAATTAGTGTAGCATTGATAGAACATTTTTTTTAACAGCCCATATACCCACCGAGGGGCGCGAGCCCTTCAACAACATTAATAAGATTTTTAATTGTTTTTTTTTATTAGCCCGTGCTGTCCAAAGGCCTCTCTTCATTTGCTCGAGACGTCACGGTGTGTGAGGTGTTCGCCCACTATTTCGCAAAGGTGTCTAGGTCATCCCACTAGTGCTTCCTCGGACGTCCTCGGTCCTTTTAAAAATGTTTAAAAGGCCTTAAATTAGTTAGCGTAACTTAGGTTTTACTTTAATCAGGTAACTTTCTGTTTCTTTGGGTACGTTGTTCAGTTTAGTGGGCTGATGATTCATATTCTAAATTGTCGCTAAATTGTTTTGCAAGCAATATGGCCATAGAGACTAAAGCAGTGAGTAATAAATAATGCATTAAAGAAGGAAAAATATCAATTTTCCTGTTTTGAATCCAGATATACGAGCGGGGATACCACCTAAGCGAAGCTGATGCTGTTTGAACGAATGGAATGTTATTGATTGCTTCTTCATAAGGAGACCTTGATTAACGTTGTGAACCAAACACAGCAATGTATATAATTCCATTCGTTCAATCAGCCTCGGCTTCGTTTAGGTGGTAGTCCCCTGTAGGTACCAGATTTATTCTTATACACCAACTCAATAATATTCATAAGTTCGTAACTTACGTTGTTATGGCATAACATCTTAGGACCGAGATCTTTGTTTTGATGGTCATTTGTTTGTGTAATTTGTGTTACACTTACACACACACACACACACTCAAAAGATCTAGCGTGAAAATTCAACAAGACAGTGTTTTTCATGAATATTTAAGAGAATATCAAGAAAGAAAACGTTCACAGAAATGAAGAATAGATAAATGCTTAAAGATTTTGAAATCATTGGGTAATGGTTTATATCTCAATGTTTGAAATGGCTTTTTTAAACCGACTTCAAAAAGGAGGATGATCTCATTCGACTGTATGTTTCTTTTTTTTTTGGATGTTTGTTACGCTATTACCCCGCCAACTGTCGGTCGGTCGATTTTCAAAATTATTTTTTTGTTCGAAAGAGTATGTTTCTGAAGTGGTCCCATATACATGTTACCGAAAATGATGCACAGCGCTTTTAACAAAAACAAAAAATACTTACAAACCAAAACATTATCTAAATAACTGAATGACGATTTTTGTTTGTGGGTATCTGCTAATTTGCAATCCGCGAAAAATTTGAAAACTGAGGAAATAAAATCACTTATAGTTTCAAAAGTTGCAGAATTATGTGCGAAATATTATTGGGGTTGAAGTCAGTGACTCATACGTTGTTAACGTGGAAAATTATCTATGTCTAAGCTGGGCAAAGGTCGTCACTCATTGAGTGCTATAAGACGTGCAACGATGTCGAGCGAAGCAAACTCTTCGATAAACAATACTCTAACTACGAGTAGATAACGGGTCAAGTGCAAAATCAAATCTTAGGCCCGTATTATTCAAGACTCAAGTCTTGATCTATACTTACTTAAGTATTGATTGTCTCTTTCTGTCACTGTGAAAATGACAAAGACGATAGCTACAATACTATAGTATGGATCAGTGTGAGTCGCGTTCTGTGATACGGACTTAAATGCTGTCTGCGTGAATAATTTCTAAAACGGTTTTAGTTATTGGCACCTAGTAATAGAGTCTCAAGTGAGCTGTAATTTACAGTTCGTTTTTTTCGGGCCGATCCGATTGATGGGTGGCCTGATCTTTTTTTTTATTATAAGAATTTTTTTAATTTTTTTATTATAACTCTTGACCTCAATCTTGAACATAAGGTCAAAGATGAGGTCGACGATGGAGCGAGTTAACCCAGAAAATGCCTATAAATGCACTGGTACTCCCACGCACCGACGGAACACAGCAAGCTGTTTGGCGTCGGATTTCGGTAGGAGGGTGGTCGCGAACCAGACGGCCCTTTACAGAGCCTACCACACCGCATGAGACAACTCAGATTCAGAAAAAAAATGAAGTGTCGTTGCCTGGGATGGATTTTTAGTAGGCAGGTCTCATTTGTGTTTTCTTAGTCGCCTCTTACGACACCCACGGAAAGAGATGGGGTAGTGTTATTCTCAACCGACCACCACAGGGGTTAATCTGGATGCCTTTGCCTATAGATTGGGATTAAGAACTAGGCGGTGTTGGCCTGTACGATCGAGATAAATGGAGTAAAGCAGGAGAGGTTTTCGGACAGCAGCGAGATCTGATAAGCTAGAAAAAAGTTTTGGAAAACAATTGGCAGTCTGTCGTCTAACAAAAAATAAAGTTGTGATCTTTTCAGATTACGACTAGATTCCGAGTGATCGGAAAAAGTGATTATCGTTTTTTTTTGTTTACAAGCAATGTATGAAGGATTCAAGATCAATCGCAGGTAATTGACGTCACCTCATCGTTATGCGATAAAGCGCTAGGAATAGAAGAAGTTTTCTTTTCAAATATTTTTTTTTACTTTTATTAATATTATATACTTCATTAATCTTTTTTAAATATATTTGATTTGCATCTACCAACTTGATGTCTGTGCTTTTGGTTGCGAGTTAAGTACTTTAATTATTTTTTGTAAATATCATAATGCTCTCCATAAGTATGTTTACAGATTTTTAAAACTAATACATGATACGCTAAAAAAGAACAATAGATTTATTATTATTTTTATTGATAATTTTACGAACAGATCATCAGTATAATTAGATTGCCTGCTGGAATTCCCAGCACTATCATTCGAAGAATCAGTCTCGCACACAAACACGAGTTAGCGGTATGCAAAACAGTTTTCTTTCAATGGAAACTGAATGTATTATAGTCATCTATAGCGTTCTCTGGCCACTGTTCAGCATAGCTAACATAGACGCGTGGTATCATGTTATCTTGTGTATCCATGGACCTAATATTACCTGTTAACTATACTAGGGCCATGTGTGTTTATCGTTACGCCCTCTCGTTCTATCGTCAGTCATCATCATCATCATATTAGCCTAGAAAGTAGTGAATTAGGCAAAGTGTCTAATCATTCCCGGATTCTATTGCAGTCCACTGCTGAATATAGGCCTCCCCCAAGGTGCGCCACTTTGCACGATACTCCGCTTTTTAGCATCCAGCCACTACCCGCTATCTTCTTTAGGGCATCTGACCATCTGGCTGGGGGGCGTCCTACTCTACGTTTGCCAAGACGTGGTCTCCACTCGAGAACCTGTCTACTCCAACGCTCGTCGGTTCTGCGACAGACATGACCAGCCCACATGTCTGGGCTGGTCATGTCTACAGAACGTCATGACAAAACTATGTCACGCGTTTATGTTAGCTAATGCTGGACCAACTGGGATAAGGTATACGCGTGAGATAGTTTTGTCATGTCGAAATTATTCTAACTGTTCCGTACTGACGCCGCTGTGCGTTAGAAAGATATATAAAAAATAAAATAATATTCCACGTTATAAAAACGTATGAGTCACCGACTTCAATCCCAACAACAGTTCGCACAAAGTAGATAACTTGTATTTTTTGCAGACTGCAACGCCTATTAGCAGATAACCACAAACGAAAATGTCACGCATTTATTTAGATGATGTTCTTGTTTGTAGTATTTTTTGTTTTTATTGATTTTTTAAAAGCACTGAATCATTTTCGATAAAATGTATATCGGACCAGCTTTGGAGTAAGTATACTCTTTCGAACAAAAAAAGAATTTTGAAAATCGATCCATAATTGGCGAAGAAATCGGCGAACATACATAAAAAAAATACATACGAACATAGAACCTCCTCCTTTCTTGAAGTCGGTAAAAAAATAAACGACGTATTGGATCGAGATATTTATTAGACAAAGTTGTCACATGTGTATGCTAACATAGCCGGAGAACTACCCGATGCCAGGACAAATTATAATCATAGTTTTTGTTCACATTAACTCGCGGGCGCGGTAACGAATTATCAAACATAGGGCATAATATGCAAGTGTTCATTAATGAAATGCAGGTGCGGTTTAGTAAATCTAACCGCGCCCGCGTGTTGTATGTGAACAAGCACTTAGCATAGCTAAATACTCTAATAATTACGAAAAAAGTATAAATGTATATTACCTATAACCTTTGAATTACAAAAAAGCCTAAAACAGCAGCGTTTATTTTTGAAAATTCATAGGTTACACAATTAGTATGCAGTTTAGCAGTAATTAATAATTATCTAAAACAATACAGGTCGTGCTAATACTATTAGATGATTTTCAATTATTTACCGGAATCAATGCGTCCTACCAGTCATGACCTACGGAGCCGAAACGTGGAACATGACAGTGAGGTTGGCCCACCGATTGCACGTCGCTCAGCGAGCAATGGAGCGCTCCATGCTCGGGATCTCGCTAAGGGATAGAATCCGAAACGAGGTCATCCGACAGAAAACCAGAGTGATGGATATTATCCAAAAGTGTAGCAAGCTGAAGTGGCAGTGGGCTGGCCATGTCTGTCGCAGAACCGACGAGCGTTGGAGTAGACAGGTTCTCGAATGGAGACCACGTCTTGGCAAACGTAGTGTAGGACGCCCCCCAGCCAGATGGTCAGATGACCTAAAGAAGATAGCGGGTAGTGGCTGGATGAAAACAGCGGAGGATCGTGCAAAGTGGCGCACCTTGGGGGAGGCCTATGTTCAGCAGTGGACTGCAATAGGCTGATATGATTACCGGAAATTAGGGATATATGAATATGAATCAGCCCGTTAGTAGTAATTTGAAAGAAAAATCCCTTCTCCATACAACGTAAGTGAACAGCTGATTGCCTTAGTATGAGAAGTCGAAACATTTTTTGGGCATAGTATTCAATTTCATTACTTAGGAGAATCACCTTTATTTTTTTATAAATCTTTGACGAATTAGTGGTGGGTACAGGACAGGCCCATTTAGAAGTCTAGCTCATAAACTTGGCTATCACCGCCTATTTTCTAATCTTACAAGGAGTAAAAAATTCTTTTCCTCTGCCCATGTAACAGTTTTTATACCATTCCCCCTCTAAAAAGCTTTTTTTTAAATGAAAATTGGGGATAAAGAGCTCTTTTAGTCACAGTTTTGGTATTTGAATTTAGAACCCTAAAAGATTCTTTTGCTCCCGCAAAACACGTAAAAAAAGAGCACTTTTTTTGTCAATTTTGGTGTTTGAATTTCGAACACTCCAATGTATAGACATACGACATCTATCGCAAAGAATATTCGAAATTCAAACTCCTTGCGCAGCGCTTAAATCTTTCTTTTTCTTCGAGGTCATGGTATAAAATATAATGTGCAACTCTTGAATAAATAAAAAAATAAATAAACGCTTCACACTCAAAGGCCCACATTAAGGTTTTCCCTTGTGTCGTGGGTCCCTTGGAACACACAAAGACAGACACAAACACCCATGACCCGAGAACAAACATCTGCTTTTTACACAAATATTTGCCCCGAAAACTTTTTACACAAATATTTGCCGTTTTGAATAAAACTGATTTTCATCGAGGGCTATGAATCACTCGCGTCATTCAGGATTCTAAAACTTGAATCATTTGCAATCCTTCATTTGCTCGTGATCCAACTTTGGCCCTCGCTTAAAATCCGTCTTTTATTCCCGAGTTGCACAATATACTATTTTTTATCGTGACATAAGCAATACTTTTAACGTGTCGGCCATTTGGCATACCTACCGCTTGACTGGGCAAATTCATTCGTAGCACACTAAACAGTTTTACATATTTCGACATGGTCGTTTGCCCTACATACTTACTACATGTTAGGTATTGTAATTTCTGTATTATTTTCTACGTAGTCAGATTTTATACAAACGTAGCGTTTTGTTTATCTAGACTACATTTCTACAGAGTAATTAGTTTTTTTAATTTTTATTGGCCAGCTATTTGGTCAATTAAATATATTCTTTCAACAAAGTAGTTATTATTTTTTTTGAACTTATAGCTAATCTTGGAGATTTCAAAACAGTTATTGATTTGTAATCAAAATTAATTAAAGATTTTTTAATTCTATTTTCGCTAACTTCCAGCCTTTCTGGAAGTCATAAATATACCCTGGTAGGGATTATAGGTTTAAGCGTATGTACATATGTATAAATATATGCTGCAATGACATAATTTGTTTGTTTTGACATAAAATATTTTATTATAAAATAACTAAGTATATCTAATAAATAATTAAAATTGTGATTTATATTTAAAAATTAAGTACCTAACCTGAATAAGTAATTAAAGCAAAAACTTAACAGACATTCATTACCCAGCAAGGTGAATACATATTGAAAAAACCCTGCCCTACAATGCATCTTTCTACCTAGATGCATGTTGCAAATTTCGTCAAACGAAACGCAAAATGCATTAGTGTTTACATAACTTCGTTGCTATCGGCATTAGTGGTGGCCACGTGCCTCTTATCTCGGCAGCCGTGTGATCGCTTCGATACGTTCCCCCATAAAAAATCCATAACTTTCAACGTACTTCTAAGTTGCGAGTACTTACTTCAAGGTGACTCCTTCAAATTCAAGAGCAGTTTTCTTCTGTGACTGTGACTTTTTGTCCATGGTCAATGGTAAAGTAACATGCTTACTTATGCTATGCGTTGTTCAGTTGCGATTGTTCGGGACTGATCAGTGGAGTTAAGCAACTTGTGGGAGAAGTTTTCGTCCAAGGTAACCAATGTAACCATGTCATGTTACACAAACTCTGACAATTTAAGTACATGATTTTAATAACATCAGATTTTGTGTTGAATTCATATCACTTAAAATAACTAAAATCACTTAAAACAACTACTTACTTGGGTTAAATTTTCAAGGTTAAAAATTCTATTTACATTGTCAGCGCTTATCTCCTGGCGAAAACTGACTTTTTAAGGAAAAAGGGGTGTTAAAAGTTATTTGTAAAAAGCATGCAACCACTACGTTTTAGTTATAAAGTATAGTGTGGATCGAATCTGATGCGGCATTTTGTCACAGCAGCACAGAATAAATGAAGTTTTTATAATTATTACTAGATTTTGTCCACATATTACGTCACAGCGTATGGGGGAGGGGAAGGGGGGGGTCATACCAAACGTGACAGTGCATGTTAAAGGGATATAAAAAAGCGTGACATAGGGGGGGAGGGGTTCAAAAAGTCGACATTTTGCGTGACGTAATATGTGGACGGCCCCTAATGGTATAGCTAAGACTTTTTAAAGTTATTAAAATAACAGAAGCAAAGGTGCGAAATTTTGGGTTACGTAAATTCTGAATTGCTTCAAATATTTAAAAAAATGTATCTTCGAATCAAATATCAAAATCAATCAGGTGTCCTAAATAATCCAATTTAAACCATAGACCAAAGATATGCTTTTATAGGATAAAAATTTATCTTATTCATAAACCTAGTCGTACCATATTTTTGTGTTATTGTTCTTTTGATAAACAACGCACAATTAACCGACGCACCATTGTTTGCTGCTCCAGTGTTTGATTGGTCAAATTGGGAAATATCTTCTAGTGTTCTTATAACAATAACTTTTACCGACATTTTTCAAATTGGAGAAAATACAGATTAAAAAATTTTAGGAAACATGTTAGATTTTTTTTAAAGCATTAGTAGTATTTTAGGAAGAAGATATATTATAAGAATGACTTGAGATACTTAAGTAGTTTTAACATTAAGCAGGTGGAATTATTATAAGTAATTACTTGCAATTTCTGTTCAGCTTGAAATAGTGAAATACCCAACGTAGGTTTTTTATATAGTTTTTAAGTAAAACTGAAAACTGAGTCCTTCAGTTACGCGGACATCCTGGGGGTGGGAATTGTTGAGGGTCTACTTTTATGGTCCTAAGGAATGCCCATGTCAAAAATCTGCTTCCGTTTTTGTAAGGTCCTTATAGCTCAATCACCTAGGTCCATGACGACAACTAATCACTAGTGAAGGTAAATGAACGAAACAGTAATTGTTCATTTATACAGAGCAGCCGCACAAGCCATGGTTCACCCACGCGGCCGCGCGCCATCTCCCGCCTTTAGTTTAACGGAGAGCTTGACACTGAATTGAATAGGTATTACCATCCCGGATATAATCAATAAACCACAATGACCATTGACCACGGCCGACGTACGGCGTGCCAGGGAAGAGATCAGATCCACTTGAAAGTAGCATAGGATAACGTACCAATATAAACCGGTGCGCGCTATAGGTTTGGTTCAGGCTGGTTTGACAATTTTCTTTGCGTTTCCTTATAGGAAATACGCTTTACAAAGTAAGTTATAATGTATGTTTATTGTACTGTGGTATGCAGACCTTCATGGAGGCTCTGGCACAACGCAACTCCTTTCCCAATCGGTCATTTCGAAGAAGATTATTCGAATATCATATTAAAAGATTTGAAATGGTATTCGATGTCAGTATTCGAAATGATTGAAGATCTGGTCTTCCGGCATTCTTGGGAGAGAGCTCGCGGAGTCATTTCATGTATGTGATCATAGGCGTGCAAATAGCACTTTTCCAGGCGACATTGTAAAGTGATCAATATCCACATGAGTGTAATAAAGATAAAGTGTAAGGAAGTGCCTGTTTGTTATTCGTAAATATACACCTCGCAGAAGAGCTACGTGTTATATTCATAGAAATGATGCTCAAAATGTGCTCTAATGACCTAATTCGCTTTCATTGTAACCGTTTATATTAGTAAAAATATCGCTCGTTATATAAAATGTAAAAATATGTTTTTTTTAATACTGCAATTGTTTATTTTTCATAACTTATCGACAGCATGTTTTATCGCGTTTTTATTGAAGTTTTTACAAATTGATCCGGGTAAGTCGCTTATCGTTTATTATTCCAGCATACCTAATTAACATATATTTATAGTATAGTACTATTGAATACCTAATTATTGTATAGCCCTTTAGGTTATGGTAACGGGTTAGTAGCGATAGGCATTAATCTAGATATACATGCTATATGGAAAAATATTTTGCCATCTTTAAGGTATGTACATATGTTATTTAATATTCTGTAAAGTTCTTTTCGTATTTGTAGGCACAGAAAGAAATTAGAATCAACAAATTGACTAAACAATCGCCAGCAGCGCTAGCACGATAACGACAGAAACTTCTCTTTGATTGCGCGAGGGTCCCGCGCAAAGGCTTGCTCGACCTATGGCGTTGTCAATGTTGACATTTTGACATAGGACCGCGGTGTTGTCGCGGCGCTGTCACTATCGTACTCGGCCTGCAGTATTCCGAAACAACCACAAAGTAATAATTAACAAAAACAATTGAGAACGTTTTCTTTTTTTCAAGTCTGTGATTAAAACAATGCATTTTTTTTGTATACTGAACGAACACACCGTGTACAATCAAAAGCACGTAAACCTTGACAAAAGCAACCTTGTTCCATTCTGATAAGGGTGTAGCTGTCACATTTGACGCCCAGTTTGAACGAGTGGTAGTGGCGCTGCCTTCTGATCGACGGGTCCTGGGTTCGAATCCCAGTCAGGGCTAATGTTTGTGTAAAAAGTTTGTTCTCGGGTAAAGGGTGTATGTTCCGAGGGACCCACGACACAAAGGAAAACTTTTGGTGTGGGTTTTTGAGTGTGTAGCGTTTTAAAAAAAATATAGACATCAAGACCTGTCCGAGATACTTTTTATTATATTTTTTATTACAAAATGGGTTAACTCTTGAACTGAATTTTGACCAAGGTTATAGATGAGGTTGACGATGGAGCGAGATAACCCGGAAAATGCATGTTAAGGCACTGGAACACAGCAAGCTGTTTAGCGTCGGACCTCGGTAGGAGGGTGGTCGCGAACCAGACGGCCCTTTACAGCGCCTACCACACCGCATGAGACCATAGGACGACACCTCAGATTCAGAACAAATTGAGGTGTCGTTGCCTGGGGTGGATTAATAGGAGGCAGGTCTCATTTGTGTTTTCTTAGTCGCCTCTTACGATACCCACGGTAAGAAACGGTGGTGTTATTCTCAACCGATTACCACACGGCATAAAACCTGGCATCTTGGCATCCAGAGCCTAACTCGAAATGACACGACCTGTTTACCTAGCAGACCTAGTAAGATAAAACTGGTAAGGTAGGCAACTACTATCAGCTGCTATACTTATCGAGGCCGAGGGTCAAGCCGCGCCGGTTGACACAATGTACTTGTTATTGTTACGTAAGTAGGTAAACCAATGTTGATTGTATTGGAAGTTTATAATTAGGTATGACTTTTTGAATGTTTTTTTATTAAAAATGGGTTCGCTCTTGACCACAATCTAATAGAAGAAGCATATTCACTCGTACTTTAAAGATATTTGGGTTGTATGAACTTGGAAATACAGGCGCAGAGAATTCCACTCCTTGGCAGTACGCAATATAAAAGATGAAGAATAGCGCTCAGTACGTATCCGAGGGATCTCGACAAGATAAGGGTGATGCCCCGCAGTGCGTCTGGACGTCCGATGGAAAAAAGGGGCTGGCGGAATGAGCTCATGCAGCCTCTGAGCACACTCTCCGAAGTACATCCTATAAAAAACACATAGACAAGCTACTTTTTGAATGTTTTTTTTTAAGTTTTAGATGGTGACTGGTTTTTTTTTAAGTTTAGATGGTGATGGTGACCCGTCGCGCGCTTGTTTACCGGCGCGTGCGATACAAATCCTGCACACACGGGTGTACAAGAATCGCGCGAGGGTTAGGGTTAGTGAAACGTAAGGGGATAATCTACTAATGAAACTAAACAACTTGCCCCAAGGAACCCATAGAAAATTCTTAAAAAAAAATTACTTTCCATTCAATTTATTATTCGTTTTTCGCCCTAAGTTCATCGGGGAAAGTTGTTCAGCTTGTTGTTCATTTTTTACCTATGTTCCTTGGAGATAGTTGTTCAGTTTCGTGGGCTGAGGGGCCATCCATAAATTACGTCACACGAATTTCATGTTTTTTGACCCCCTCCTTGTCACAGCTGGTCACATTTGTAAGTCTCCCCCCTCCCTAGCGTGACGTCACATATTTTGCATATTTTAAATTTCTTGTAATTTTCTAATAAAAGCAATACTTAATAGTTGTTTTTTTTTGGGAACTCAAAACTGATTGTCTCAACCAAAGTAAAAACGTAAAAAGAGTGCTTGGGACTGAGGAGGTAACGCGTTTTGATACTCATAACACATTTTGAAATGTGACGTCACGAAACTTATGACCCCTCCCACCCCCTTGTCACACAATGTCACACTTTGTCGACCCCCTACCCTCCCCTTAACGTGTGACGTAGTTTATGGATGGTCCCTGATTCGCATTTTTCATTTTCGCTAACTAACCTAAAGTCACCCAGCATGTATTGACGTAAATACACTTCTAGTGTGACGCAATTTAGAAAACTGATGATAACGAAATCCATGCAGCCAGTCAAGAAATCAATCAATCAAATATTTATTATTTGCAAACAAGGTCACAGGGGATCTCTTAGTAGTCGGAGATCCCAGGGCCGCCAGACCTTACTTATTTTCTCATAAACCGAATGTGTGGGAAAGAGTAGTGCTAGTACGTACTAGTAATGTATGAATATCAGCTAACCTGGGCCGGCGGCCAATTTTCAGCTATCAGGTTCTGAAGGTACTTCCAAAAATTACTCACTTGTCTTGAAGGCTGGCTGCTGATCTCTTATAGAATATAATTAATCTATATATTTAAAAATGAATCCCTATTTCCCTTGGTCACGACATCACGCCTGAACGGCTGGACCGATTTCGCTAAGTCTTTTTTTGTTCTGTTCGTTATTATCAGGAGAAGGATCTTATGAAAGAAAAAAATTAAGAAAGTTGAAAAAAAAAAGAAAACAGGACAACGTCTGTCGGGTCAGCTAGTTAAATATAAAAATTAATGTTCAACACCGCCAGACACTCTCCGTCGGCTGTAATTTCTGCCAGACGCTTTACAGTTCGCAAGTAAATTATGCGATTATACCTACAATCTGAGCCGTGATTTTTGTATGTGATGTTCAGGGAACTGTAACAATACTTTTTATAGCACCCAGATTTCAAGACAAGTGAGAAATTTTTGGAAGTACGTTCAGAACCTGGTAGCTGAAAATTGGCCGTCGGCCCAGGTTAGCTGGTATTTTCTCATAAACCAAATGTGTGGGAAATAGTACTAGCACTACTATTTCCCACACATTTGGTTTATGATAAAATAAGTAAGGTCTGGCGGCCCTGGGATCTTGGTCTATAGTAGAACTAGGTATTTGACCTTAAGTTGTCACATTCGGGCACGCTGTCACTCAGACCGATTAACTGGTCGCAATACAACAAAACCGACTCACTATAATGGTCTTCGTTACAAAACTGACTTATTAGTCTTCAGAATAGATCGATACGCCGGTCGCGCAATAGAACCGACTCACTGGTTTTCGCAACAAAACCGACTCACTGATGGCTTCGCAAGTCACAACGTAACAAGACCCATCACGGTCTTTGCAACTAGCCGACTCAAAAAGCCTCTACGGCGCTAATTACTTCTAAACTCATTAAGCTATCTTAACAGGTTAACTTCAAAAGTGTCGAATACTTCGCTTGCATTAGCCAAGTATGTCAAATTGACGCCTCAATTGCGGTTAACCTCTCGATATACTCGTAAGTATGAAGTTAATCATCAGGTAATTGCTTGGTTACAGTAAACATACGATAGCACAATGCTATGGTTAGGTATCAGTTTCTTAATAAAAGTCTATTTTGGCAGATGACTGAGGTCCTAATTCGTTACGTAACTTATAATCTATCTTTAACATCCTTTATTACCTTTATTATTTTTTTGCCGTGTGGTGATCGGTTGAGAATAACACCACCTCATTTTTTTCCGTGAGTGTCGTAAGAGGCGACTAAGGAAACAAATGAGATCTGCCTCCTATTAATCCACCCCAGGCAACGACACCTCAGTTTGTTCTGAATCTGAGGTGTCGTCCTATGGTCTAATGCGGTGTGGTAGGCTCTGTAAAGGGCCGTCTGGTTCGCGACCACCCTCCTACCGAAGTCCGACACCAAACAGCTTGCTGTGTTCCGTCTGTGCGTAGGAGTACCAGTGCCTTACAGGCATTTTCTGGGTTAGCTCGCTCCATCGTCGACCTTGGTCAAGATTGAGGTCAAGAGTTAACCCATCTTATAATAATAATTAAAAAAAACTACTTCTTACTAGTACTAACAATCCTCCGCCGCGTCTGTCTGTCTGAATGCGATAAACTTTAAGAATTGTCTATCTATAAATATGACTATCTATTTGCATGTAAGTGGGCAACAATCTTGGGAGAAATTCACGAAAATTGCGAAAATACTTAGGTACTTTAAGTTTGTACTTCTTGTTTCCTGTTTAGTTATTAGGTTAGCCAGCAGCTCTAGTACGATAACGACAAACTCGCGCTCGGCTCACGCTGAAACTTCACTTTGATTGCGCGGGGGGTCCCAGCGCAAAGGCTTGCTCGCCCTATGGCGTTGTTAATGTTGGCGTTGTCAATGTTGACATTTTGACATAGGACCACGGTGTTGTCGCCTGCTGTAAGACTAAGCATTGTAAATAAGTAAATAAATGACGTCATTAAACATTTTTTATTTCTTTTTTCTTAACTACCTACTTCATACGATTTTCTTAAGTCTCGTTCTGAGATATAAGCTGCAGGGCAATCGCGCTAAAAAAAGTGGATTGAATCGCAATTGAAACGTAGCTGGGGAGCTACCACCTAAGCGAATCTGATGCTGGGTAAACGAATGGAACGTAGTCGATTGCTTCTTTATAAGGAGACCTTGATTAACGATATGAACCAAACACAGCAATGTACATCATTCCATTCGTTCAATCAGCTTCAGCTTCGCTTAGGTGGTAGCCCCCCAGCTGCGTTTCAATTGCGATTCAGTCCACTTTTTTTAGCGCGATTGCCCTGCTGTCAAAGTTGTACAAGTGGCGCCATCATCGGTAAGCTAGTTCGAAATTAAAATTTATCATATGGAATAGGTAGTGTACTGTTTTTCATGCAAACAGTGGTTACCTAAGTGTTATAGAAGTGAAATGGCAACTTTAACAAGAACACACAAATTATTCTGAATCATAATTAAACACTGGAAACAATTGTTGTTTGATAACATTATTTTCCTTTACGCAATTATATCACCTACATTGTAAGGACAAGCGAAGGGTAAAAGCATATACCTTTTTCTATATTAACAGTTGAATAAACAGTTTTAACTTCTTCTTATCGTGTAGGTATAGTCAAGTGTGTGGCGAACTTGGCTAACCCTGGTGTCAGAGATTTCAAAACGCCATACCTCTGACTTAGTTTTAACGACTGTCGTCAATCGACAACAGCCGGGACCGACAGCTTAACGTGCCCTTCGAAGCACGGAAACGCTCGAGTTAAATTGTCACTTTTGGTCACCCATCAGGTTTCCTGTCTCTGTGTACATTGCTTAACCTCACTGACCGGTTCAGATCAGCGGGTGCCACTGGGCTACTAACTGTTATAATATAACTCTAAAATTAAAAAAAAAAATATCACCCACGACGTTCGACAACTAACAATCGGATGAACCAATTTTAATGAAATAAAGCTAAGAACCTTCCCGATTATGTCAGCTTGTAAACAAAAGAAAAAGCATCGAAATCAGTCCATTCGTTTAGGGACCATCCATAAATTACGTCACACGTTAAGGGGAGGGGGTCGACAAAGTGTGGCATTGTGTGACAAGGGGGTGGGAGGGGGGGGTCATAAGTTTCGTGACGTCACATTTCAAAATGTGTTATGAGTATCAAAACTCGTTAACTTTTAACGACAAATTTAACTCCCTCAGTCCCAAGCACTGTTTTTACGTTTTTACTTTGGTTGAGACAATGAGTTTTGAGTTCCCAAAAAAAATAACAACTCCATTAAGTACTGCTTTTATTAAAAAATTACAAAAAATGGAAAATATGCAAAATATGTGACGTCACGCTAGGGAGGGGGGAGTCTTACAGATCTGACCAGCTATGACACGGAGGGGGGAGGGGTCAAAAAATCATGGAATTCGTGTGACGTAATTTATGGATGGTCCCTTAGGAGCTACGATACTACAGGCAAACAAATAGATACGTAAAACTTATAACACCCCTTCTATTTTGTCGGGTGATCAAAAAGGTCAACTAGTTTAGTAATTAAGTCATGTTTTTCTCAAACTTATTATGGCCCTACGTACTGATTATGGAATCCAGCTACTTGCTAAATATCTCTTATCAGATACAGTGGTAAAAATAAGTGTCATTTATATGAAAAATCTCGGATAAATTCAATCTTACTTCTGACGCGTCGTAGCATGTCGAATGTGCTATGCAGCCGCCAATCACGTCACTTTTTAACGGACTTCTAAAAAGCATGAGGTTCTATGTTCGACTGTATGTTTTTTTTTGTATGTTCACCGATTTCTCCGCCATTTATGAACCGATTTTTAACCTACTTCAAAAAAGGAGAAGGTTTCTCAATTCGACCGTATTTTTTTTAAATATTTTTTTATGTATTTCCGCGGATAATTTCGTCGTTTATGAACCGATTTTGATTATTCTTTTTTTGTTGGAAAGGGAGTATCCCAAGGGTGGTCCCATGGTTAGGAAACTAGGATCTGATGGTGGAATCCTCAAGAAATTGAGGGAAACTCTCTAAAAAATTGTCTTTTTGGGATTGAAGTCGGTGACTCTTACGTTTTTGACGTGGAAAATTATTAAAATTCTGTTTTTGTTCGAAAGAGTATACTCCAGAAGTGGTACCATTGTAACCAGGTCAGGATCTGATGATGGAATCCCAGAAATCGAGATAAACCCTCAAATTAAATAGGCACTTACATTGTTTCTCACCTACTTTCAATTATTTACACTAAAAATAGATAAATAATTAGCGAAAAATAAAAACGTTGCATTTAGTGTGCTACGTACCTACTGATCTGTTTGAAGTCGGTGCAAAGGCTGATGTACGTATAGGTATAGGCTTGAAACTTATTTGGCTTGGCACCGACTTCAAACAGATCAGTAGGTTATATATTGAACCCTCTTCCACAAAATAGCGATCTGCTATAGGTTCGCAAACCCTACTTGAAGGAACCATAATCTATTCTATAACATTATTTTTAAATTACGTAATTAATGATAAAGGCGCCCGTTGGTCTGTTCAAAGAAATTTCTGAGTCAATGAGAGGAATGCAAACGAACGAGTGCGTCACGCTCGCCTTTCACCAGAAAATCGATAGTTCAGACATACAACTTGCGAAAACGGTACATATTGATCAAGACATCAGTTTTTAAAGTCATGTTGAGTCTAAAAGGAGTCTAATTATCGATGATTCCGCAGAAGGGACATCGTGCGAGGCTTTTCTCACGGGACTTCGTTCTCGTAGGAAAATGATGTAGCCTATGTCACCCGCTGATAGGAGAGCTTTCTATTAGTGAAAGTATTTTTATAGCCCCCTTCAATATTTAATTTATTTTGTTTTTTAATATTTGTTGATAAAGCGGCAACAGAAATACATCATCTGTGAAAATTTCAACTGTCTAACTATCGCGGTTCATAAGATACAGTCTAGTGACAGACGGACAGATGGACGGACGGACAGTGGAGTCTTATAGTAATAAGGTTCCGTTTTTATCCTTTGAGTACGGAACCCAAAAAAAAGTTATTTCACCGCAGTAGGAAATAGGAATTCAGTGAAAAGGAGTCGATCAGACATGAAAAAAACACGTATGGTGAGGTTGTAGTATAGGCAACTGCAGACTTCTTGCTACTGCCTACTTAGCGTACTTCTTTTTAGCATATGATCTCATAATATTTCAGCATCAGAAAACACTAAATTGCAAACAAATTAAGTGTTGGTTGGCAGTAGGAAACACGAATAAGGTATTAATTTAATTCCTATCGAATATTCAGACTTTTAAATTTCATCCAAAACATTGCGAAATATTTTAAAGATTAAAATATGTAGAAAGCCTTTATTGGCATTTGCAAAAAGCCGAGGTCGATAATCTATAAACGTTCAAACAACTGGTTACCTCGATGCAAAACTTAAAGCTCGAATTTGACTAGCTACTTACTACTCGATAAACTGATAATTTATGATTATGAGATCATTGACAGTCTATTCTCTCAAAAAGATATACATCCGTTCATCCGTTTCTTTTCCAATAGGAATAAGGTTCAAATTTGAACGGACCTGGATACCTAATTCAGTGTACCACCGCCTTGGGATTCCCGAATTTTCACAAAACTAAGGCTAATTTTAATTTGACATCTTCCTACAGCTGAAAACTATCCTTTTTTTGACGACTGTTCAACTTTCCGCAGATTCTGTTCATCTTTCATACTGCGTACTTTTAAAGAATGGAATTCTCTGCCTGCATCTCTATTTCTGAGCTCATACTTTTATCTTTTTAAAGTTCAAGTAAATAGGCTTCTTTTAGGTGACCTTGTTATTTCCTCGACCTCATCTTTGCCCTGAGCTACATTGTGGACGAGAGCGAACACATTCTTTATTAAAAGAGTTTTACCCGGCCATCAGTTGTTGACATAAACTTGAACTGAATACTTTATACTTGCTCTACTAGCCCCTAGACTTGACTGAAATATCGATGACTTACATTTAAGTACACATTGGACGTTTTTGTTGAAAAACAACTCGTATTCCAACTGCATAGGGTACACGGTGTAGGGTAGTTCGATGTAGAATCCGCAGTCGTTATTCTAGAAGACGGTCACTTGTATCAACACGTTGTTTTGAAGTTTCAGGTACAGTATAGTGATAATTAAAAGCAGTATGTCTTATGAGAGGATTAACGAAAAATTTTATAGATAGGTTACTGGTCTAAATACATAATACGTAGCCAGAAACGACTCAAAGAAGGTGAAAACCGGCATTGTTGTAAAATTACAATATAAACAGTAAAATACTGAAAAACCAGAAAAAAAATACTTCGTCGAGGGGATTATATTGACAACATTCCAATATTCTCTACAGAATTGTCATTTCGAACCCCTAAACAGCTGGGACCGACGGTTTACCGTGCCCTCCGAAGAAAACGCTCGTGATAAACTGCCACTTTGGTCACCCATCAGGTAATGAATAAACTCAAAACTACTGGACCAATTTAAAAAAATTCTTCACCACTAGAATGCCACATTATCCCTGAATAACATAGGCTAATAATTTTCCCGAATTCCCACGGGAACGGGACTTCGGGCGCTAAGCTAGTAATTAATAAAGTTTATCTAGCCTTATACATTTATGCTGCGAATAATTCCAAGTTAAGGGTAAACCGATTCTTAATATATGTGGTTACTAATTAAGTAGTAATAGGTATGTAACCAGTGGCATTTGTGATTAAAACAAATAGACAAGTGTCTCAAAATAGCGTTGCAAAAATTGTCAACGAAAAAAATTGTCTGAAGAAAGTTCCCTTACTACTTGGTATTATCGAAATGCTCCAGTGATGATCGCGAGTGACGTCAGCCTGCCTTGTTATTTACGCAATATGACCATTGTTTCGGCTGTGCAAACAGAACCGTGTGACTAACATATGTATCTTTCATCTGTAAGCGTTAAGTGACTTATTAATGTTATTATCCAGGTCTGAAATATGTGCTGTTAATTTTGTCCTTTAAGTCCTTTAAATTTTAAATGATTACACATATCAATGAATGGCAAACCGACGCATGCATTAAAAACCTTTGCGGTCTGTTGTGTAAGCGAAATGTAATGTCCAAAGTTTTAACTTGAAGTTAAAGCAAATAAAGTTTATTATTAATAAGAAAAACATTTCGTTAGTCTACAATAGTTTACCATCTATTTTATTATGATTAAAATGAACAAACAAGATATAAATGAGCGCGAGGACCTTTTTCAAAGTTAGCATCTTTGTCGAAAGGGACCATCTATAAATTACGTCACACGTTAAGGGGGAGGGAGGGGGTCGACAAAGTGTGACATTGTGTGACAAGGGGGTGGGAGGGTCATAAGTTCCGTGACGTCACATTTCAAAATGTGTTATGAGTATCAAAACACTTTAACTATTAACGACAAACTTAACCTCCTCAGTCCCAAGCATTCTTTTAAAGTTTATTCTTTTGTTGAGATAATGATTTTTGAGTTCCCAAAAATTAAGTACTGCATTTATTAGAAAATTACAATATATTGAAAATATGTGACGTCACACTAGGGAGGGGGGAGTCTTACAAATGTGACCAGCTGTGACAAGGAGAGGGAGGGGGTCAAAAAATCATGAAATTCATGTGACGTAATTTATGGATGGCCCCAAATAGGAAAAAAACACCTTTTTTTAAAAAAACAGCGAGGGTTTTTAGACAAATTTATACTCGGTACCTACGCCCACGACTATAACCTATCGGAGTAGGCAGAGCATCAATGGTTCCAGAATCAGTCGATGACATAAATTCTGAGGGCTATTGGATTGAACATCATGTATAACGGTGATAGTTTGTCAACCTTTCGCCCATAGGTAATACTTGCCACAAAACCTTCGCGTCTCACTTAGGGGCCATCCATAAATTACGTCACACGAATTTCATGATTTTTGACCCCCTCCCCCTCCTTGTCACAGCTGGTCACATTTGTAAGACTCCCCCCTCCCTAGCGTGACGTCACATATTTTGCATATTTTCCATTTTTTGTTTTTTTATAATAAAAGCTGTACTTAATAGAGTTGTTATTTTTTTTTGGGTACTGAAAACTCATTGTCTCAACCAAAGAAAAAACGAGGAGGTTTAGTTTGTCGTTAATAGTTGACACGTTTTCATACTCATAACATATTTTAAAATGTGACGTCACGAAACTTACTTATAAACCCTCCCACCCCCTTGTCACACAATGTCACACTTTGTCGACCCCCTTCCTCCCCCTTAACGTGTGACGTAATTTATGGATGGTCCCTTACGTGCTTTTACAGTTTGCAAGGGAAGAGTAGGTAAGTTTTCTTTCACTCCCAGTCCAACGTGGAAGTATAAAAGTAGTTACAGAATAAATAAGTATATACAGAATTCCTAAAAACAGATAAGCGCTTATACCACAAGGTATATGTATACTAGGCAAAATGCAGTTAATGCATTTACTACAGTAAAATTGCAATTTGAAATACACTAGGTATTTGAGTTGGTCTGCATAATTTTTAGCTTATAGATGGAGTCCAATCCTACTTAGGTATTCTTAGAGTGTGTATTAAAATTTCCATATACCTTAGCAAAGCGGATTTGCTGAATGCAGCGTTAAATTGAAATTAGTGTCAAGCGTCGATATTTATTAATAGTTACATAACAAGCGATAAAAGGCTCTCTTGAATCTCAGTTTTAAAGTTTACTTTCTATGTATGATTCTGGTAAAATAATGATAAGTGGTTAGATCACCAGGAGATCTAAGGGTGGTGGGTTCAATTCGTGCTGAACGATTTTCTTTTCCTAAAATTCCTCTACCATTCCGTTGTGCAGGTTGTAAGTTGTAAAGAACTCAATAAAACCAGCAAGTGCGAGTCGTACTCGCGCACGAAGGGTTCCGCACCATTATCTATAAAACCGGCCAACTGCGAGTTGAACTCTGTAAAAACCATTATCTTTATAAAAACGGCAAAAAACCACGTTTTTTGTATAGGAGCCCCCTTAAATATTTATTTTATTCTGGTTTTTAGTATTTGTTGTTATAGGACCAATAGAAATATCAGATCATCTGTGAAAATTTCAACTGTCTAACTATCGCGGTTCATAAGATACAGCCACATTCACATTTCACATTCCGTAGTTTGACTGTGCCGGTCTGTCGAGGGAGCTCCTGGTATCAGCCTTCAGATTGCGGTCTGGTCACCTTCCACTAAATAAGTTTATGCACCTAATGCGTGTGTCATCCTCCGCTGTATGCGCATGTGGTAAGAGGATTGAGGACCTTTATCATTTTATAGTTGAGTGTGATCTCACAAGGATCAATAGGGCTAGGTTTTTGGGTACAGGTTTACTTCAGAATGGGGAGATTAACGTAAGATTAGCCGATCCGCTAGCCCCTAAAGCTCTTCAACTGTATCGCTTCGTGATGCACTCATATAAGGAGCGCATCACGTAGTGATGTGGTTGAAGAGTTTTCAGTTATTTTTAATTTTTATTTTGAGAGTCATCCTATGAGGCTGACATAGACGTTAAAGCCTCGTTTTACTACATTTAAGATAAAAAAAAAAGATACAGCCTCGGACTGACTTTCTATAAAAACGAGCAAAAAAATCACGTTTTTTATGGAAGCCCCCTTAAATATTTATTTTATTCTGGTTTTTAGTATTTCTTGTTATAGGGCACAAATAAATACATCATCTGCGAAAATTTCAACTGTCTAACTATCACGTTTCATGAGATACAGCTTGGTGACAGACGGACGGACGGACGGACAGCGGAGCCTTAGTAATAAAGTCCCGTTTTTTCTCTTTGGGTACGGAACCCTAAAAATCGCTAAACACCTGTGTCCTACCAACTGTTTTAAAATCTAAACTAAAATAGGTATAAAATGTTTGCCTCTGCAGTTTTAAAACTTTATTTCTCATAGGTATATTTACGACATACTTAGTTATAATTCACAGTCATTTTCATTTACCTTACAATATGTTACCATTTAATAATCGTGGTAAATATAGTAACTAATGTATATTAAACCAACACCTCTAACATCCTTTCATAAAATACTCGACAAACGTTTTCAAGAACAAAAATTCATTTAATATTTACTTTTCAAATTTATTATTTCTCGGAAAGCCCTGCAAACGACAGAGAATGAAAGTCAATTTGCAAGAGCAGGTACTTTAGGTAAGTAGATAAACTACCTCAGTTTTAATTTTCCCGTGGGCTCAATTTCTGCCCACGCGCTTTCAGCGACCTTTGCCGATATTCAGGGGCTTCAATGTTTCCAAAAAATTGTTTTGAAAGGAGTTATTTCGAGCTGCTGAGAAAAAATAATTATTGTTCCCAATTTAACTGGTTACCTAAGTGGGTTCAACAGGTCATGTAGTAGGTAACCTTTATACTTTATGGTTATCGCCTCACCATTTCATCTTCTAATTCCGCTTTAAGATCGACAAAAGACAGACAACAGAAGCGTCTTGCTGAGTATCAACATGGAATCAACAATTTTTTTATTCGATTACCAACCCGCATTGGGCCAGCGTGGTGGACTATGGCCTAAACCCCCTTCGTGTTTCGACGGGAGGCCCGTGCCCCTCGGTGAGGACGTATATAATATATATGGGCTGTTAAAAAAAAATCTATGTTAATTTCGAAAACAAGTGGAAATATTGTTTTCCTCCTTTTTTTATATCTTATTTTGAGCATTTATCACGGAATAGCGACGCCTAAGATTAAATAAAAATAAGGCGGTGTTGCGGACGTAGAACAGATGAATAACTTCATAGTTTCATGCAACACGGAAATGTCCTAAAGTTACGATAGGTGTGTGAAGCGTTAGACATCTCTCGAAATATATATATATATATATAAATATCTACAATTCATTATTAGTTAGCTTCCCACCCGGGACTTCTTCCCGTAGAAATTTCGGGATCGAACACCTTCCTCTTAAATCACTGCGCCCATTGGAGAAAACAGTATGAAAGTTTTTGAGTTTATCGCATTCAGACGGAACAGACAGACGCGGCGGGTGACATATTTTATGACAAGTACCTCTCATATGAAATACGCATTAAGAACAGGAAAATGAAGTAACTGGAGAGTGAATTACGGCTTCGATTCTTGCTAAACCGTATTGTTTTGTAAATAAGGTCGCACCTATGTATGAGTGCGTTTTTCGCAGGTAGTTGGAACTGTCCTGTACCCATCTATTTCGTGGCCTCGAGCCTCTTAGTTCAACGCACGGTCGACGCTCCGCGTGTACCGTACGCCGCAACCATAAGAAATACGCCCAGCCAGCCTGACCAAACGTGGAAGCATGTTACCCACTTACTAACCACGGAAGGCGAAGGCCTCTGCAACATAGCCGGGCTATCTACCATTAACGTCCAACAAATGACGTCACCGCATAACAGAGAAAACAAGTCACAGGTGCCTGAGGTCTCAATGACCTTTCCCGAATCACTAATTTGGATGTGGTTACGTAAATTGGCTTCTAATTGGTAGTTTTGTTTTGAGGGCTTCATCGCTTTGGGAATTCCGTCGATGATTTGTTTTGAAACGGGAATAGTAATTATGGAAATGAAAACGAATAAACATGTTATAAAAGCTGTTTTGGCAGACGATGGATTGAACAACTAAATAACTTTAAGTACTGGAATCCATTTTTATTTTACCATATCCATCAGTTATCTATAAACACCATACCAACCGGTTTCGAATCATATATCTCTTCAATATACGACCCAAGAAGGAAAACTGGATATAAATAGCTACAGACAACAGAAAAACCTGGCGTCTGTATGATGAGCAGCAGCCATTAAAATTAAAACCATGCAGCGTACGGTCAACAAAAAATTGTTTTGCTTCAATCGGTCGAACGGTCGGTCGGTTACTGCACTACCTACTTAAGATCCCTTTCTATATTTTTTGTCTGATCCGATAGGTTAATTGTCCATGGAAGGGTTTTTATAGCTATTCTATTATCTAAAGAAGAAATGCCGAGTTCAGATGGCGTTTGTTTTGATATTTGACGAATTCGAGCGTGGAATTGCTGGAATTTAAATTAAAACGATAACAAAATATCTCTATTATTTTCAATTCCACCCAATTTGAGATTTGTATCAACATCTACCTCAAATTTTTTGTAGACTACTTAACCGTTTCGAAAGTGGTCGAAAGGAACCTAGTAGTCTAATTGCAACTTTGAATCCGTTACATTTTTTCGGAGTTTTTTCGATGATATAAGACCTGTCAGTCTTAAACACTCCTTTGTAAAATGTCAAAGGGACGATGCCAGCTAGTGTTGGTGGTCGAATGATAGGGGTTATATCGCCTTAAGGCGACTACAGCACCCGATAAAGGCAGCACACATAGGAATAGTGCCATCTCCGTCTCTCAACAGGCTGGGCCGGCAGTGCGAACAGTGTCGATACACGAAGTTTACGGACTATGAAAGCGTGCGTGCGTAAAAACATGTTCGAAAGTTAAAAAAATGAGATTTATGGAAAGGTAACAGCTTAAATCGAAAAATGCGTTAACTACTTATCGAGAGTGTTCAATCACGAACATTTTGATAGCAAATTCAAGTTCCTGTGTGCATTTTACTATCGTTTTTACAGCTTAAAAGATACACAATATTGGGTATTTAGAGGTGTCTGTGAGCTTTTTCTATCGAACCAAAAGAGCTGAATCATGTTTTCAGCAAACTACTTATCTAGTTTATGTCCTGAATATTACCGTAGTATTTTTTTCTTCGATTTAATGCAGTGCGTCATGTTTATCTACGCATCATAAAATCGTAATTTAGGTGCTGTAGTCGCCTTAAGTGCTCCAAAATCATCCTCACCTGCTATCGGGGGTGTCTACTGATCAACTGACGAGGCTCTAGCGTACCTACAACTCGTGAATGGTTTCTTTACTTGATATTGCCGTGTTCGTCATTCTCTATTTTAATTTTGATTAAAATACTCAGATATTAGCAAAACCACAATATTTTGCTCCTTTTTTCAAAAAATTTAAACTCTATTCCTAGTCTCAAAAATTACTTGACAATTGCAGTAATAAGTAAATGGTCGTTAATAAGTACAAACCGATTGATTTAGCCGTCTAAAACTAAGTTACGGTCATAGTACGGATTGTCAAATTAGGTAACTGGTCTATCGATTTTGACACACATTCTTGACAAATCGTTCAATATCGATATAGAGCAAACTACAGATTATAGTCAATATGGCATAAAATAGACCTATTTAATATAATCTATTATCAAATTATTAATTTGGTTTACTAAATTTCGGACGACTCCACTAACATGTTATGAATATCTGCGAAACAGACAGGTAAATAGCTTACAAAGGTTTCTCAGATAGGTATAAACTTAACAGAGAAAACTTAGGTCATAAGTAATAAGGCATAAGATATGTGTAAGAAAAGTTAATAGGTAGTTATTTTAATATGTCTGAAAGTTGTAACGCCGGTGAAAGACAGTAAGCTACGGTCGAAGAGATTGCTAAAGTGAATGTAGCAGCCATTTAATTTGGGTAGCCACACGCCTTCCACGAGAAACGACGGTTCTGTACAGTTTAACATGTGCTTCTGTTACTGTAGACAACTGTACTTACCTCATTTGATGAAAAAATTTACTTGCTTATACTACTTTCGCAGAGTAGTGTTGAATTTGCGTTTTTTGCCAGTAGGTACATATTAAACTAATCTATAATACTAATGTTATGAATTATCATAATGAGTGGTCGCTTACGAATTTTTTGACTATAAACAAAATATTCTTAAGTAAAAGGTATCTACTTGTTTTGGATAGTCAATAAGGAAGCGTAGTTTCACTAGTACCGGAAGATTATCTGATAAGCCCGGGGTTTTATTAAAATCTATCGTCAACAACAATCGAATCTAATCACTTCACGAAGTCTTTATTAAATATCTCAATTAGAAAGCATGTCGCTATTCGCAAAGAAAATGCGAGAATTCACATCAATCAATCACAATACGAGTAATGATACTGTGAGTCAGACATTCGTGTTTATTTTCATACTGCAATTACAACCGCTATGGGAGGTAGATTACAAAACAACGTCGGTGATGCCACAGCATGTTATCATTGTTATCAACATTCGACAGCCAGCCAGCGAATTACTGGCACCTAAGCCAACGCCAACTGGATTTACCATAAGGAAAATGCATGGTTAAGTGATAGGCTGATAGCACACAAGGTCAACTTACCGGGTCAATGTCCGCATCCCAGACGTCCTTCAGGTCATTGGAGATGTCAAAATAACTCTCCATGTCGGGGCCGGTGTCTATTCGGCCTCCGACTTATTCCAAGTGAAAACTTGCACAGAACACAAACTGTCACTCTTGTAACAATCCTTTCGCGTTCGCAAGACGGAATGCACACAGTCAGTATACACACACTGTGCTACATCACAAGTATAGGTTTCACTGTAGGTACGCTCACTTGTTTCGGCGATAAAATATTTTCAAAAGTTTCACTGCACGCGAGGAATGTGGAATTAAAACGCAGCGCGAGAAACCGTGTGTCCGCGGCGGAGTGCGGCCGGCGAATGAGGCGCGAGGTGTTCCCCCCACCCCCGCGGCACTACTCCATTCATAACAAGCTAGGGGTAGCCCACCAAGGGATACTCTCGTTGCCCACATACCCACAATCGGACAACGACGTCATGGTTATGTGGGTCTCACTGATTGAACTTTAATAAGGCACATAGTTCAATGTATCCACAAGGGGCAGCCGCTAGCCGTGAGAATTTGCGCTCAATCGTGAAGTAATACAACATCTTATATCTCGCTTGTTTATTAAATAATTTCCTCTTACAATTGAATATATATGAATCACTCAGATTCTATAGATAGTTACATAAAATTATACAGCTTTACCTTGTGTATATGGAATGTTATTCCTCATTATTGTGAGTGGTTAACAACATCATTATACTTGAACAGCAAACATTTCTACATACATACGTTTAGACAGATTTTAAAAGAAAAAAAAGTACTTATCTTTATTTATTTACATTTGTTTAGTATTCATAACAAATTAAAACTAGTCCTTCAGGCTCGCTTTACACTTTTTATACCTATCTAATACACTCTGAATACACTGATGAAACAGTTATATCTTATCGTCGTTATCACAAATATAATTTGCTATATTCAATTAGCTATCTATCTGTCGCTTTAATTCAAGATCGTGGTAAATCGAACAGACGCCACTTCTAAAGAAAAATTCATTTTTATAGCTAGGGTCCTATTGGGAAAAGTGTGCCAAAATTGCGTCGAGCAATGCCACTTGGCATGGCTACTCTACAGGTCAATTTGAGCTGAAAAAGCCCGTTAGCCAACCTTGGTTCCGTGACAGGGGGGAGGGGGAGGGGGTTAAAGTACCGAACTCCCGGCGTTAAGAAAAAAAAATCTAGTGGTTGTAATTGAGGTACAAAGTCAAGTTTGGTGTCGTTTTCGGATAAATCGAAGATGGCCAATTCATTGGTCATCTCATTTTTGTATGTTTTCATAGAAAAAAAATAAAAAATGCATAAAACTCTGCATTCCAAGTGTTAAAAAATATAAACAAACCCCAATATTTTCAGATTTTTATATGGAAGATGGTGAACAAAAAATACTCACTAAAGGCTCTTTAAATGTAGATTACAAAAACAGTAACATCAAATAACTTATTACCTAATGGTAATGTAAAAAAAATAGAAAACTTATTGCGGTATTCAAATATCTCAATCCCGGCGCTCGGGAAAAAATATATCTAGTGGATGTTATTGAGGTAGAAAGTCAAATTTGGTGTCGTTTTCGGATAAATCGAAGACGACAAATTTATTGGCCAACTCATTTTTGTATGCTTCTATAGAAAAAAATAAAAATAGCTACAATTGTGCATTCCAAGTTAAAAAAAAAATCCCTTTATTATCAGATTTTTATATGGAAGATAGGAAAAAAAACTCAGTTAAAGCTCTTTAAATATAATTACAAAAACAAACCACACAATTATCTTTTTACCTATTATTAATGTAACAAAAATATATTATACTTAAGTACGACCATGTTCAGCGCCATAGTACGAAAAAAGCTAAAAATGCAATTAATCATTTGAATGTGTCGATTTACATATAATATAGGGTGAAATAGAAATAATTGCGACTTTTGAAAGGAAAAACTGACTAAGCGCCACAGGGCTAAATTTACAGGAAAACAGTTTAACTTTTGCTTAAAAAAATAGGTACCTACATAAATTATTTATTCTTTCAAGTAATTTTTTTCCTTTCAATCGTCAATCTCCATCCTTCGAACCATGAACGTACTCATAAAAACAAATAATTTTCTTCAAAAATCAAAGCTGTGACGAATTTCCATTACCTGTTACATTGATAACACAGCAAAAATACCACCACTAAAGCAGAAAAAAAAGAAATATTTTGACTTGTGTAAAACGGTGAGGATTTGAATGAAAAAGAAATATTTGCAGCTACCACCACACTTGCACAATTGAAATTCCTTTATGAAGGAGATTATGAGAGAGCAGACCCTGAAATTCAAAAATTCATCATCACTATGTATGATAGGTAAGGAATACAACAAATATTTCATGACAAAAAAAATGAAATTTATATTAATTAATATTACTTTTGACAGGTCGTGCCCATCAGAGACGGTGAATGAATGTCGAAAGTATTTGTTCACAAAAAAGGACAGGCTAATTGAAAAACCTCCCACAGAAGCTGCTCTCAAAGAACATATATTAAGGGCAGTTTTTCAGGGCGTGCACGTTTGGGGGCAATGCCTTATAAAACAGCAAACCATACCTTGCCCTTCTGAATTTGGCTGGCAAAAAGAACCTGACAACGAAACTTGATTGCCACCTTGGACCCAAAACGCCATAGCTGCTCAGGCGTGCCTAGAACTTATAAGATGTAGGTGCGTTAAATCTTGCGGCACAAGATGTAAGTGTTTTAAGCGGCAGTTGAAATGCACGGAATTGTGCAAACGTGGTGGTGGCTGCAAATAATTTTTTTCGTTCAAATCCTCACCGTTTTACACAGGTCAAAAAATTTCCTTTTTTTTATTGCTTTGTGTAAGAATCTGCTATAGTGGTATTTTTTCTGTGTTATCATTGTAACAGGTAATGGAAATTTGTCACAGCTTTGATTTTTGAAGAAAATATTTGTTTTCATGACTACGTTCATGGTTCGAAGGATGGAGATTGACGCTTGAAATGAAAAAAATGACTTGAAAGAATAAATAATTTATGTACCAATTTTTTTAAGCAAAAGTTAAACTGTTTTCCTGTAAATTTAGCCCTGTGGCGCTTAGTTAGTTTTTCCTTTCAAGAGTCGCAATTATTTATATTTCACCCTATATTATATGTAAATCGACACATTCAAATGATTAATTGCATTTTTAGCTCTTTTCTTACTATGGCGCTGAACATGGTCGTACATAAGTATAATATATTTTTGTTACATTAATAATAGGTAAAAAGATAATTGTGTTGTTTGTTTTTGTAATTAAGTTTAAAGAGCTTTAACTGAGTTGGAATGCACAATTGTAGCTATTTTTATTTTTTTCTATAGAAGCATACAAAAATGAGATGGCCAATAAATTTGTCGTCTTCGATTTATCCGAAAACGACACCAAATTTGACTTTCTACCTCAATAACATCCCCTAGATATATTTTTTCCCGAGCGCCGGGATTGAGATATTTGAATACCGCAATAAGTTTTCTATTTTTTTTACATTACCATTAGGTAATAAGTTATTTGATGTTAATGGTTTTGTAATCTACATTTAAAGAGCCATTAGTGAGTATTTTTTGTTCACCGTCTTCCATATAAAAATCTGAAAATGTTGGGGTTTGTTTATATTTTTTTAACACTTGGAATGCAGAGTTTTATGCATTTTTTATTTTTTTCTATGAAAACATACAAAAATGAGATGGCCAATGAATTGGCCATCTTTGATTTATCCGAAAACGACACCAAACTTGACTTTGTACTTCAATTACATCCACTAGATTTTTTTTTCTAAACGCCGGGAGTTCGGTACTTTAACCCCCTCCCCCTCCCCCCTGTCGCGGAGTCAAGGTTGGCTAACGGGCTTTGTCAGCTCAGTTTGACCTGTAGAATAGCCATGCCAAGTGGCATTACTCGACGCAAAATTGGTCAGGTCTCCATACAACGATGCCCAATAGGACCCTAGCTATTATTAATGTTTTCCTGGCCACTCCACCACTATTAAAACCAATTTTCTTGGATTAGTAACATTCAGTTTTCATAATGTAAGTAATTAAATAAAATACGATTAAATAGTTTAAAAAGAGTTGCTTAATTTAAAATTAAAGAAAACTTAAGGTTTTCTTGGTGAAAATAAATCAGTTTATCTTGGTGAAAATAAAATAGGTATAGGTATGGGTCGAAACGTAAAAAATAAGTAGGTACAAATGATCTCTCTATACAGTATATGCGATCGATTTTGCTAATGAGTTTCAGACTTGGAGATTTTTTTCAGTTTCATAAAAAAGCCTGATTCTAAGGCTCACGGTAAAACAGGTAATGTTTTTCAGATTATTAATACGCTCAAGCGAAGTAGTGTTTTTCAGATTATTAATACGGGATTAGAGAATCCTTAACGTTCCTACCTGCATATATTACACACCAAGTATAGTATCTATCCTCCCTACGTTGGCTCGATGCTAGTATTCTTGTCGACTCACTCTCCTATCCACTCCACATCCTGCTGCAACAGCCCCATACAGTCACAGACCCTATCTTATGGTGCCCCGCCGACCACTGGCCGCTGCGGTATCTAGATCGCCTGTAGGAGATGATACGTATGCCAAATTACTCGATCCATTACGTTCATAAAACGTAGCATGAATGGAGGGGTTTGTGCATTCGTGCCACGACGTGCAGACCGGAATAGATGCTGTTGTTGAGCCTCTGCAGCAGAACTGCTGGGCGAGCGTGGCCATTTTGACGGTTGACGGGATTAAAGAATCCCTAACGTGGTAGGCAGAGCATCAGTGGATCTAGCTAACTACTTGATGCCACGTTTAGACATAAATTGTGAGGGTATCAGATGGAACCAGTTGTATAATGGTGAGAGGTGGTCAGCCTTTCGCCCATTATACAGCAAATCCCTCACATCTCTCTGACTGACTGTTACTGTATACCTAGGAAGAGTAGGTAGCTGGCACATTCTAAGTTTTTCTTTCACTCATAGTCCAGCATGGAAGGATTTTACGCCCATGGAAGGATTACATATTTATTTATTTATTTACTTTACTGCAAACTTCACAGCTTATACATGTTACATTACATCCCTTATATTAAAAATGTATACAGCCAATTAAGAAGTTAAACATATTATGAACTGTAGATTTAGATTAACGGGTAGCATAGATATATGATTAACAAAACAAAATAGATCGGATGAGTAATGTAAAAGTAAGTACAGTGTGTGTGTGTGTGTGTTATGTGTATGTGAGTGTGTGTATGTCTGTGTATGTATGTGTATGTAAGCGTATTCAGTTACTCACACCTCATGAAAATAGAATAAAAATATTGATGTTGTGGTTAAATTATTTGTTTATCATTTACTAGGATCAATGTCGTTCTCATTAGGGAAAGTCTTCGATGTGTGCTTAATAAACTGGGTTCGGCTTAAAAAGAAAATATCGACATCGATAAACCTAGACTCGTACGTATGTACTATTCTATGCAATACAGAATTCCGTGCGTAATTTGTACGAGTTTGTATAGGCCAGTAGGCTTAGAATTGAAATCGGATTTAAATCCTAAGATTTAATTGTTTTAATAACTTCATTTGTTGCTAAATATGACTATAGGATTTGGCTAATGATCGTCTATGCTTACGATCGTATTCTAGCAAACCCTTTTTTTTTGTTTAACCAGCCCATATACGTCCCCACCAAGGGGCACGGGCCTCCCTTCAAAGCTATTAAAACAATAAAATATCTTGTAGGATTTAAAACAATAAAATACGATTTGAATTTTTTGTCAGTTTTATTCTATTGACTAGTTCCCATACAAACTTCATCAGCATATAGCGCATTTTGTATGGGAGATCGAAATTTTTTTTCGTATTTTGACCTATGTTCCTTGGGGAAGTTATTCAGTTTCATGGACTGACTAACCACTCGAGAGGTTGAAAGAGAGATACCGAAAGCCCTTTATATTTTTCAATCAATCCCGCGGATCGCGCGAGATTTGCAGGATTAAGGTTTTTTTTGATATTTTATTTGTTTTAAAATTCATTTTCGAAAGACGAGCGGTCCACTGACCCACATTGGGCCAGCGTGGTGGACTATGGCCTAAATCCCCTTCGTGTTTCGAAGGGAGGCCCGTGCTCCTCGGTGGGGACGTACATGGGCTGGTAAAAAAAGCCCATTTATTGCTCTTAAAAATGTTTCCGTACTTCACTTGAACTTTTGAACTCTTTATAAACTAAACTGACGCTCAGTTATAATCATAGCCCAAGTAATTTTTCACTCGTTTAACTTACTTACAATGAAAACTTTTACAACAAAAAATGATTTTAGTGCCTTTTCACGTAAAAATTTAGGCAACTACAGCACCTAAATTACGATTTTATGATGCGTAGATAAGCATGACGCACTGCATTAAATCGAAGAAAAAAGTTAGAAAAATGAGATTTATGGAAAGGTAACTAACAGCTTAAATCGAAAAATGCGTTAACTACTTATCGAGAGTGTTCAATCACGAACATTTTGATTGCAAATTCAAGTTCCTGTGTGCATTTTACTAGTTTTCACAGCTTAAAAGATACACAATATTGGTATTTAGAGGTGACTTTGTGAGCTTTTTCTATCGAACCAAAAGTGCTGAATCATGTTTTCAGCAAACTACTTATCTAGTCCTGAATATTATCGTAGTATTTTTTTCTTCGATTTAATGCAGTGCGTCAATGTATTTTTATTAATATTTTTTTATTGAGTTGACTGGAAGAAATCCTCTTGTGGGATAAGTCCGCCTTTGTACTGTTTTTCTTATGTGACTTGTGTAACTCAGGTTACCACACTCTGTGCTGTTGTGATAAGAGCGGTTTTGCAATGAAAACTACTGGCCTCTGTACAATAAAATAATAATAACTTACATCGCTAAATAATCGTTAAAAATATCAATGTGAAAAGTAATTATTAGCTAACTTAAACGAGAACTTTAAACGGCCACTATTTTAGCGCGCTTAGCGTTACAGTTCGTGAACACGAACTGTAACGCTAAGCGCGCTAAAATTGTGAATTTTGGTTTAATTTCACTGTTTTTTAATATATTTAGACTAAAGTTTCAACTAATTCATCATGGAATAACATTTTCCATCTACAGGAAGGTCTAAAAAAATAATTTACAAGTATAAATTCATTTGAGTCATTTTGTTGTCATGAACTTAGATGTCATCTTCACTCTTACCAATAAGCAACGCGTTTCGTACCTATATTTGAATTTTCCGCAGTTTTTATGCACTTTTGAAATTTTTATTTCTGTTTAAAAATAAATTATAATCCAAAATATTCAAATAGACATAATTGTGAAGTTATTTAAAAAAAATTACCAATATTTGAATTACTTGGATATTGTTCGATTGTTCCGTTCCGATACCTACAAGATTCACATAACACAAAATAGAAATTCAAATTATATTTAGCTGTAAATTAAAGACCAAAAACAAAATTTTCTTTATAAATTCCATAGAAAAGTCACGCAATCCATAAAAAAGTCTTAAATTACTTATTAATGAGGCTGTAATGTCTAATAAATAATTAGAGCGTCGTCTGAGCCCATTTTACAAGCTTTTAGTTCTTAATATTTAATTTTCATCCCAAACGCGGGATCCCGCATGACTAATCCCGCAAAAAAGGTGCGAGATCGGATTCCCTAGTGCCCACTAAGGGGCACGGGCCTCCCTTCGATAGCTCCTTTTGTTGCTACATATGACTACAGCATAGTCATATTCGGTAACAAATGAAGCTATCAAAACAGTAAAATCTCTTGTAGGATTTAAATCCGATTTGAATTTTTTGTTGGTTTTATTCTATTGACCTAATATACAGAGCTTTAGGTATCTCTCTTTCAACCTTTCGGGTGATTAATCAGTCCATGAAACTGAACAACTTTCCCCCAATAATAGGTTAAAATAAAAAATAAAAAATTTGAGTTCCCATACCTACAAACTTCGTTGAAAGAGATTTACCTAAAGCCCTGTATATTTTTCATATTTTACGCCCAAACAAAAGACCTTAAGGTAACTGCAGAAGCTGCAGGCAAAGTAACAGCGCTAATGATCGTCTATGCTTACGATTGTATTCTAGCAAGCCCTTTTTTTACCAGCTCATATACGTCCCCACAAAGGGGCACGGGCCTCCTTTCGATAGCTTCCTTTGTTCCCAAATATGACTACAGAATAGTGGTATTTGGGGACAAATGAAGTTATTAAAACAATAAAATTTATTGTAGGATTTAAATCCGATTTGAATTTTTTGTTTGTTTTATTCTATTGACCTACTACATATTTTTCATATTTTACGCCCGAACAAAAGACCTGAAGGTGACTGCAGAAGCTGCAGCCAAAGTAACATCGCTAATGATCGTCTATGCTTACGATCGTATTCTAGCAAACTCCATTTTTTTTATCAGCCATACGTCCCCACCGAGGGGCACGGGCCTCCATTCGATAGCTTCATATGTTGCCAAATATGACTATAGCCTCGTAAGTCCCCGCGTACTTATACAAGTACAAATTAATGATAGCAGACATTTTAACTACATAGATAGAGTAATATCCTAACGTACTTACCCAAGTACAAAATCCTAATTCCCCGTTTACCCTTTTTTTTGTGCAATGGTAACACTAATACGGTCCTTATCATTCTTTACTCTATGGTCAGTTCCGCCATGTTAGACAGGTTACGTCAACTGTCAGTGTCAGTGTCACTTTTTCGCAAGATGTCTACGCGGGCCGGTCGTCGGTCAGCACGAGGTAAGAATGTCTCTTTAAATCCTTGTAATCATTTGTTTTTTCTATTGTTTTATGCCTGAAGTAGTGCCTATAAACATTGAATATTGTAAAATTATAAATCTTTAAAAGCAATAGCTATATATTTAAGGTGATTCGTGACTGGTCAAAGAAATTTGTACTTGACGTGGTAGGTACATTAGGCGTTTGTTACATAAACAACCGCTTATAATTTGTACTTGTGGTGGTACGTTCGGACTTTATTACAACGGTGTTTTTTTTATTCTAGCAGTTAATGAGGAGCATATATCACAACTTCTCAATGACTCTGACTTCGAGGACTCTGATGATGAAGATGTGTATATTCCTGAACCCGACCAAGAATCAAATAGCGACTCGTCTTCGTCTTCGGAATCCGAACATGGAGAAGCAGAAGTTGCAGTACGCGAACGTGGACGTGGTCGAGCCCAAAGTGCTCGTGGCCAACGAGGTGGGCGTAGCCGTGGTAGAAGCACAAGTACAAGGGCGCGGCGTGTTCCAAGTGCAAGAGGTGGATCTGAGAGTTCTAATACAGGTTTTGAAGTCCCAGACCCAGTCAACCGAGATGCAGAATGGTATGAAAATAATGAAATGCAGTTTTCTAATTCACCTTTGATGCAACCTTATTACTTGCCGATGAGTATAGACGAGAGTAATTATAATAAATTAACTTTTATCGATAACTACATCCCTGAATTGGGATGCAAAAGTCAAAATATCCATTTCTTTGAACATTTGTCTGAGAGACATTCTAGGTCTCATTTGATAAATCGCGCGAACAGCCCTTTTCTGCAGAACAAAGATCTTATTGATATCCGCAGCATTACCCCACAGTAAAATGCCATATGACATTAGGCTGTGGAAGTAACTGAAATATACGGTTCTCGCGGTTTCAACGTCCGATAATTGACGGATTTTTTTAACTGCGTAGGCTGCTGAACTGAGTCTGCTCGCTAACTTATCAATATGAGGACCCCATTGAAGCTTTGCATCAAGAGTTATTCCTAAGAATACAGTAGATTCCACAATGCCCAGTTTTTCATTCCTAACCTGTACATTGGTATTAACCTGTTTAACATTGGGCAAGGTAAATTTAACACATTTGGTTTTTTTCTCGTTCAAAAGAAGGTTATTTACAGTAAACCATTCAACTACCTTTGAGATCGCAGTATTCACATCGTCATAATCAGAGTCGTACCTCTTCACTTTAAATATGAGTGATGTGTCATCTGCAAATAGTACGATCTCATGGGCGTCTTTAACAAGAGATGGTAAGTCATTAATGTAAACGAGAAACAGGAATGGTCCTAGGATTGAACCCTGTGGGACGCCCATACAGACTGCGGACCCAGGTGACCTAGTGCCGTTAACCTCAACCTTCTGGATCCTATTACTCAGGTAAGATTCCAGAAGCTTAAGTGCGTCTCCTCTTATGCCATAATGATGTAATTTTCTGATCAGAGTTTCATAATGAACACAATCGAAAGCCTTGGACAAATCACAGAAGACTCCAAGAGCATCCTGCGAGTCCTCCCAGGCCGCAAAAATATGACGAATGAGCTCAACACCAGCATCGGTTGTAGAGCGACCCCGTGTGAGTCCAAATTGATTTATATTCATAAGGTTGTTAGCGTAGAAATGAGTGGTTATTTGATTAAGGATAATTTTTTCAAATATCTTGCTAAGGGCTGGTAGTATTGAAATTGGTCTAAAGTTGGTGGGGTCTGATGTACTACCAGCTTTAAATAGAGGAATTACTTTACTATGTTTCATCAAATCAGGAAACACACCATCATCAACACATTTATTAAAAATAAACGCTAGGTGTGGAGCAATACAATCTATTATGGAGTTTATCACCTTTACTGAAAGACCATCAAGGTCCGCAGCCTTTTTTATGTTTAACAACTTAAAAGTTTTAAGAATGTCGACAATTCTAACATGTGAAAAACTGAAAGGAACCTTACTTTCGTCTACATTCTGTTTGAGCAATGATTCAGCGAGAGCGGGAGATGAGTCTAGTGACTGAGTAGTAGAGACGGGAATGTCAGTAAAAAATCTTTCAAATTCTGAAGCAACAGCAACATCTGAAGTTAAAATTTTGTCATTTATAATGAGTTTAAAATCGAAGTTGCGAGACTTAACCCTTCCCGTCTCACAATTAAATATATGGTTTGTTATGGGAAATTCATTATGATTTTTATGTAAATGTTTTATTTTATATTAAATATATACAATCAAAAGGTCAATGCATAACGGATAAGAGGTTATTTACCTATTGATCTACAAAAGTATTTATCATGCTTAAGTTTTAATTTTGTGAATTTATTGTTGTATTTATTTTTATAGCTTATGACTGGTGCAATAATACATCATTGTTGGTTGTTATATTACCTTTTAAGGCCTATTTTTACCAAAAATATAACCAACGATTAAACAGCGGTTAGAAGCTAATCTATCCGCCTTTTTTTCCGCGTTTTTCCGCTTTTTTTCTGTCGCGCTTTACCTTTCATCATGACGACGCGACGTTCCAACGCGATTATACGTCCCGTAGTAGCGGGTATTATAAACTGTTGTTCCAACAAGCTGTCATCGGAGTGTGTTTTCAAAAATCGCCAAATTTAAAGGTGTTTAACAATATGGCATTCATGTCGTAGGTACGCGCTTTGATGAGAGATTGGTCTATATTCTCACGTAATTCAGACAAAATTCACATCAAAGCGGCCTTGTATAATGGTTGATTGTAAAACTAAATAAAAATATGATTTACCTACTTACTTTTTGTTGTTTTATTTAATATTTTTTCAATTCACGAGATGAAATTAAAGTCTGAAGAATAGACTATACTTACCTACTACCTGTCTTTCTCATAAAAGTTAGTACCTTTAGGTTCTAAGGAACAAATAATTAATCGCGTGTCCATAATCCATACCTACTTACTAAACGTGTTTCAATTCTGGCGAACAATTGAAATTTGCCCCTTAAAAATGTAATCAACTGAGAACAAACTAGATAAAGCCGAGTCCGCCACGCCAATTTTCTAAAAACCAAGTTTTAAAAACATGTTGGCAAAAACATGGCGCAGCAGACCCGGCTTTATTGTGATTTTGCTAGCAAAAATTGTTAGGCCACGCCCCTATTCGGTTAGCAAACAACATTAAGCCGGGTCTGCTGCGCCGTGTTTTCGTGTTTGCAAACACCACAACGCCCCTATTCGGTTAGTAAACAATGTTCGGTTAGTTTTCTAAGCCGGGTCCGCAGCGACGTGTTTTCGTGTTACCTAACACGATAACATGTTTTGCTAACCGAATAGGGGCGTGGCCTAACAGTTTTGTTCGCAAAAACACAATAACATGTTTGCCGAGACTAAAGCCGGGTCCACAGCTCCGTGTTTTCGTGTTAGCTAACACGCAAACATTGTTTGCTAACCGATTAGGGGCGTGGCCTAACAGTTTTGTTAGAAAAAAAACACTAACATGTTTGCCGCGGCGAATGGATAACATCCCCCGCGTTCGCCTGCGGGGGGAGGAATTTACTCATTTCGTGTTCGCGCTCACTAGAGGAAGACGATGTTTTGAAGATTGTGTGTTTTGACTAAAATGGAGTGGAATAAAGAAAACACTTTGTTTTTTATTCAACTAATAAGAGAAAGACCGGAGCTTTGGGATGTCAATTTGGAAGAATATCGAAATAAACATAAAAAGCAAGATGCCTACTCGGATATCGCAAAAAATTTCGGAATTACGAAAGAAGAAGTACATGCAAAATGGACAAGCCTCAAAGGGCAATATAACAGAGAAAAGAAAAAAGTGACAGGGCTCAAAACGGGTAGCGGAGCAGCCGACATTTACATTTCTAAATGGTTTGGATACCAGGAAATGGCTGATTTGTTTACTTGCAACATTCCTCAAGACTCCATCTCAAACTACAATGCGGTAAGTTAATAATAATAATTTCTTTATTTGCATAAAACATGGTAACTAGGTAGTTATAAAAGATCTTAAAAATAACTTAAGTACCTACCTATTTATGTTGTTGTGACCTGTTGTTGAGTTGAAGTTATAGGATTATTATAGGGTTCCGTACCCAAATTGCTAAGATTCCGCAGTCCGTCTGTCAAATTATATTATAATAGGTAAAAGTTACAATTTTGCTGGAATAAAAAATAAAATTGTAGGTTCCTACATTTCAATAATTTTAATAGGTTAAAATACTTATTAAAAAATATATTCTTATAAATAAACTATTCAAACAAAGTTTTGCCATGGAACCATTCCCCTCTCGCTGACAAAATACGAAGCAAAACCATCACGAATCTCGTGACTATCTATAGGTGATCTTCTGGGTATTCTTGGAAGTGGTTGTAAGCCTTCTGCTGCTGGTTCGTTCCTCCATTGACCCCTAATTAATTCACCGTTTTCTTCTATATCAAAAGTACCCAGTGGCGTATAGATATTTCTGCTTGTTTTATTTCGCCGTAGATAGTTGTGTAAAACAACGCAAGCTAATATGATCGGTATTACTGTATCCACTTCTACTGTTAAGGGTCTCTTAAAAACTCGAAACACCGAAGTTAAAATGCCAAAAACGTTTTCTATTATTCGTCGTGCACGGCATAATCTATAGTTAAACACTCTCTTTGATGACCCTTGTCGATGATCACCACTATAGGGTTTCATTAAGTAATGCGACATTGGAAAGGCATCATCGGCTAGTATAACATATGGCAAATTCATGTCTTCACCAGGTAAAGGCTCGTCTTCGGGTAAACTTAGAGTATTATTATTCAGACTTCTGAACAATGTAGAATTCCGAAAAACCCCTCCGTCAGCGATTCTGCCTTGGCAGCCAACATCTATATAGGTGAAATTGTAATCATAGTCTGCCATGCCTAGAAGTACGACACTGAATGTTTTTTTATAGTTAAAATACAGACTTCCGGTATTTGCTGGGGCTTCTATAATTACATGTTTTCCATCTAAGGCACCTAATGCATGAGGAAAATTCCACTTAGTATCAAATCCTCTTGATATTTTTCTCCACTCCGCAGCAGTTGAAGGTAACTGTAAGTAATAGCAAAACATAATACATACTTTTATTTCAGATATCATCACAGACTACGTTCACACCACCTACTATGCCGGCGCAACATATACGTATGCCGACACCATCACCGCCAGCTATGCCGACCTCACCACCACCAATACCGACACCACCACCACCAATACCGACACCACCACCTACTACACCGACACCTCCGCCACAGAGAGTCAAGGGTACAGACACACTAAAAAAGAAGCGAAATTCTGGTTTATATGAAGAAGCATTGATTACTTTGAAAGCGATTAAAGAAAGAAAAAATAAAACACCGGAATTAGATGATGAAATTACCACATATGGGCTCTACATTGCTGCTCAAATACGCAAATTTCAACCAGTTTTACAAAGCAAGCTAAAGTTAGACATTCAAAGTCTGCTTTGTAAATATGAAATAGAAAACATAGAATGTACGAGTAGATCTGCCTCCAGTATGAGCGATTATTCGGTGACTAATAATTTAAATTCATTATTGAATGATGAATACTATTCCCCCAGTCCTACTGCAAGTTCCTCTACCTACAGCACTTATACCTACAGACAGCCCGACACACAAAGTATGCCAACCACAGCCACCACAGATCTGACTGAGAGCAACTCTACTTGTAGATTGCCAGACCCACAATCATCCAACACACTTGCAATCCAATCAAACAGTTTTGTAGTGATTTCAAATGATGGTTCAATAAAAGAAGTTACCGGAGATCTACCAGATTCACTACCGGATTCACAGGTGGTCATATTACAAAACGAAATAGTATGCCCTGACGCAGACATGCCTCAAACTGACTCGGAAACAAAAAAAGCAATCGAATACCTTTTAAAATTTAATTAGTAATGAAAGTAATTACCTACTCATGTTTAACTAATGTTCAGTTATAAGAATAAAGTATTATTTTGTAAAAATAAGTATCAATTTAATACCTACCTGTTCCCAATATTGAATCATGTTAATTAGTTTATTAAATGACAGAGGTGATGGAGCTGTCGCTAATAAAAATTACTTACCTTTAGATGCACGTTTTTCAGTCTATTGTAGAGAGCTAGACAGACATCTGGAATCAGCTTCGATAGTGCTTGTTTAGATATTCTTAGGTGATACATGATACTGCTGTAACTGTCTCCGGTCGCTAAAAAGCGTAAAGTCGCACCTAATTTCATGGCAGGAGGAATCACATCATTCCTCGTCGTTTTCTTCTCTATGTCTGGTAAAATTAATGATAACAGCTCTTGAAAATCACTTTCTGAACATCGAAAGAAATTTTTTAAACCAAATCTATCATCAATTTTTAGTTCTTGATAAATATTGAACGAACGTGATTGTAGGTAGGGTCGGACCCGGAATCTTTTCTTGTTTCTTCTGAGAATTAAATCTACTATTGCCACAACAGCTGCCACGTCTTCTTCGTCGGAACTCATTTTTGAAATTAAACAAAAACAATACGAAAAGAGGAGCTGTGGACAGGATGTTTGGAAAATATGTTTTTGTAACATGTTTTGATAACATGTTTTGTTAGAAAATTGGCGCTGTGGACCCGGCTTAACACGATAACATGTTTTGCTAACCGAATAGGGGCGTGGCCTAACAGTTTTGTTCGCAAAAACACAATAACATGTTTGCCGAGACGAATGGATAACATCCCCCGCGTTCGCCTGCGGGGAGGGAAAGGAACGCATTTTATGTTCGCACTCACGAGAAGAAGATTCCGTCCTAATTTAACTATGGTCCGTCCGCCTATATTGTCTTTGACGTCCGCCATTATATGTATTATTATTCTCAGTTATTATTCGAAGATTGTGTTGATTGTGTGTGACAATTCTCTTTGTTTTGTTTCTGTTGTGTGTGATGGAGTGGAATAAAGAAAATACTTTGTATTTTATACAACTAATTAGAGAAAGACCGGTACTTTGGGACGTAACGTTGGAAGAACACAAATATAAAAATAAAAAACTAAATGCCCTGTCTGACATAGCAAAGATTTTTTGATTGACAAAAGAGGAAGTGAATTCTAAATGGACAAGCCTCAAGGGGCAATATAATAGAGAGAAGAAAAAAGTGACTGGGCTTAAAACGGGTAGCGGAACAGCCGATATTTACATTTCCAAATGGTTTGCTTACCAGGAAATGGCTAGTCTATTATCTTGCAACATTCCTCAAGAATCCATATCAAATTATGCGGTGAGTTGAAGTTATTCTTGTAATAAATCATTTATTAAAATTTTGGCTTGAAATGGCGTTTGGTGCGTTGGAGTGCACTTTAGGAGACTACTGAAGCAGATTTTTTTTTCATATTTGGCTTTTATGGTTCCAGGGATTTAGAAATTTTCGAGTGGTTTTAATGCCATGATGACCCCTACTTTTGACGGATTTATCAGCTCCCTTAAGGCGAAGGTATAGGGTAAGTGGCGCCGCTATCAGTAAAAAAATATAATGAATTATCCAGAAATCACAAACATAGCATAAATTGTTTGGTATTTTAGACTATTTATAACCTAGGTAATCAACTCCGTGAAATATTTTTTGCTGCAGGCACAAAAAGTCAGGGTCGCCATCGCCACCATAAGTTTTTGTGCCTATAATAAAAACATATTTCAAAGAGTTGATAGGTTATAAATAGTCTAAAATACCAAACAATGCTCTGTTCGTGATTTTTTGATAAATATTATACAACTAATTAGCCCGTAATATTTTTTACGGTAAAAATGTACATTAGCGGACATTGAATTGGACAGCCAAATTATTTTTGGTAAAAGGTCTATCCCTAAGGAACTTATATGCAAAATTTCAAGTTGCGGAAATTCACAGTTTTTTAGAAATTAATTATTAAAGTTTGAGAAATTTCATACATTTTCATCGAGTTTGATTGAGTCCAACTCAATGTCCGCTAATGTACTACATTTTAGCCTTTTTTAATGATAGTGGCGCCACTTACCCTATACCTTCGCCTTAAAGTTTCAGTTTTGTACGCAGTTGCGTTTTATGAAATCTTTAATTGTAATTTGTTTACAATATCAATATCAAATTTGTAAAATTATGATTAATGGAGACTCACTTGAACAAAAAAATACTAAAAAATATTAACTTAAAAAAATATAAGATCCATGAAAAATTTGAAAAAAATAATCATATCTTGAAAACTATCAAAAATCGCTGAACATACATAGGGGTCCAAAAGATAGGTATAGTAGTCCCCTATCACCTGGCGTCGGCTTGACACTTTAGAAGAAACACCCTGTATTCTTGCTTAATTTCCTTATCTACCTGCATTTAGTGTAATGTGGTGTGAATTTATGAATGAATGTAATAAGTATGCTTAGATACAGGTTATTTGTGCATTTTACTGCAGTAAAAGTATAATCTGTGCATTTTCTATAATTTTAATAGGAACAAAAAATTACTATACTAAAAACACATTCTCATCTCCTCACTACTTAAAGAAAGTTTTGCCATGAAAGCATTCTCCTCTCACTTAAAAAATACGAAGCAAAACTATCACGAATCTGCCGACTGTCTATAGGTGATCTTCTAGGTATTCTTGGAAGTGGTCGTAAGCCTTCTGCTTCTGGTTCATTTCTCCATTGACCCCCAAGCAATTCACCGTTTTCTTCTATATCAAAAGTACCCGGTGGCATATATATACTTCTGCTTGTTTTATTTCGCCTTAGATAGTTGTGTAAAACAACACAAGCTAAAATGACCGGTATCACTGTACCGTACCCACTTCTACTGTTAGGGGTTTCTTAAAAACTCTAAACACCGAAGTTAAAATGCCAAATATGTTTTCTATTATTCGTCGTGCACGGCATAATCTATAGTTAAACACTCTCTGCGATGAACCTTGTTTATGTTCTCCACTATAGGGTTTCATTAAGTAGTGTGTCAATGGAAAAGCATCATCACCTAATATAACATATGGCAAATTCACGTCTCCACAAGGTAAAGGCTCATCATCGGGTAAACTCAAAGTATTATTATTTAGACTTCTGAACAATGTGGAATTCCGGAAAACCCCTCCGTCAGAGATTCGGCCTTGGCAGCCAACATCTATATAGGTAAAATTGTAATCATAGTCTGCCATTCCCAGTAGTACAACACTAAATGTTTTTTTGTAGTTAAAATACAGACTTCCTGTATTTTCTGGGGCTTCCATAACTACATGTTTTCCATCTAACGCACCTAGTGCATGAGGAAAATTCCACTTAGTGTCAAATCCTCTTGATATTCTTCTCCATTCTGCAGCAGTTGAAGGTGTCTGTAACTAATAGAAAAATACATTTCATTTATTTCAGATATCACCACCACCACCGCCAACTTTGCCGACACCATCACCGCCAGCCATGCCGACACCATCACCGCCAGCCATGCCGGTCCCACCACCAACAACGCCGACACCACCACCAACAACGCCGACACCACCACCAATTACTTCGACACCACTACCACTGAGAGGCAAAGGATCGGACGCACAAAAAAAGAAACGAAATTCTGGTTTGTATGGAGAGGCTTTGCTTACTTTGAAAGCAATTAGAGAAAAAAGAAATAAAACACCGGAGCAAGAAGATGAAATTACCACATACCGGCTCTACATTGCTGCTCAAATGCGCAAATTTAATGCTATTTCACAGAGCAAGCTAAAATTAGACATTCAAAGTCATGTAAATATGAATTAGAAAATACCGAGTGTACGCGTAGATCTCCTCTAGTATGAGCGATAATTCGGCGATTAATACATTATATAATGATGGCTATTCTTCCGGTCCATCCAGTCCTATTGAAAGCTCCTCAACCTGCAGACAAATGCCAACCACAAGTCTTACTACCAGCACCTGTACCTACACACAGCCCAAAACAGAAAGTATGCCAACCTCATTTCCGATTGCCAGCACCTCTACTTACGAACGGCCCGAAATTTTGACCTACACACAACCCGAAACAGAAACTATGCCAACCTCATCTCCGATTGCCAGCACCTCTACTTACGAACAGCCCGAAATTTTGACCTACACACAACCCGAAAAAGAAACTATGCCAACCTCATCTCCGATTGCCAGCACCTCTACTTACGAATAGCCCGAAATTTTGACCTACACACAACCCGAAACAGAAACTATGCCAACCTCATTTCCGATTGCCAGCACCTCTACTTACGAACAGCCCAATATTTCGCTAACCACAGCCAACACAAGTCAGACTGCTAGATACTTTGTGATTTCGAGTAATGGGAAAATTATAGAAGTTACGGGTAATCAACCAGATTCACCACCACATTCAAATGTTGTAATATTACAAAACGATATGGTGTTATGCCCTGATGCAGATACATCACAAATAGAAACAAATCAAGCAATTGAAAACCTTTTAAAATATAATAAAAAATAAACAAATGTGAGTACAGTTAACCAAAAAACAGATCTTTTTCGTGATTTTACTACTCCTCTTTTCAATGTTTGTGTTCGTTCTTTTAAATTTTTGTAATGGTTAATTGTTTTTGTAACACAAAAAAATAACACCTAATTTCATAAATTTATTGAATTCATACGGAGCAATTTTTTTGATATGATATCTTTGGTTCCACGACTTTGCATAAAAAACAAACATTCAAAAATTTGCGTTTTTCTGCCCAGCTCTGTAAATAAATATTGTTTTTATTATTAGAATATTATTGTAAGAATATTATTATAAGAATAAAGATTGATTTAATTTCATAAAAAGAAGAGTAATTATTTAATAACTACCTATTCACGACAGAAAGAGGCATAGAGACATTTTTTTAAGACCCCCTATATTTTTTTTTATTAAAAGCTGGTCCTGTCAGAAGCCCCTAACAGTAATTAAAATTAGTAAATTTTGCTTTATTATGGAATTAGGATTTTTTTAAATTTGTCAAAATTACGGGTTTGCCTTTGTCAAAGCCTTAAAACCCTAATTTCCTCAAACTTTAAAAAATCATAAATCCATAATGGATTTATTTATTTACTGTTACAGGCTTCTAACAGGACCAGCTATTAGTAAAAAATATAAAAAGTGGGGTCTTGAAAAAAAAAATTCCATGCCCATTTTAATGAGCTTGTTTAAAAAAAGAAAATGACAGTTTTTAACAATAACAATAGATGGCGCTGTCTTAAAGCCGAGCGTCAATGTCAAAAGAGTTTATTTTTAAATTTTTACGCCATCTGTTGTAGATGATAGGCAACGTTTTTATTTATTTTAAAAACCTCTCACTAGTTAATTAAGGGGAGGTATCAGCTAAGTGGAAACCTCATCAACAAAAAAACATTCCTAGCTAAATATCCCATTTAAAAAAAATCCATTCCTGTACTCAAATTGCTTGGTATTTTAGACTATTTATAACCTATCAACTCTTAAATAATATGGTTCACTGTAGTTATTGTATTTGTACTGATGGCGGCGCCACTTAACATATTCCTTCGCCTTAAGAAAAAAAATACTTACTTTTAGATGCACATTTTTCAGTCTATTGTAGAGAGCTAAACAGACTTCTGGAATCAGTTCTGATAGTTGTTGTTTAGAGATTCTTAAGTGATACATTATGCTGGTGTAGCTGTCTCCCGTCGCTAAACAGCATAAAGTCAGGAGGAATCACATCGTTCCTCCAAGTTGTTTTCTTCTCTATATCTGGTAAATCATAGTCAATAGCTCCTAAAAATCGCTTTCTGAACATCTAAAAAAATTTCTTATACCGAACCTATCATCAATTTTTAGTTCTTGATAAATATTGAAGGAACGAGGTTGCAGGTAGGGTCGGACCCGGAACCTATTTTTATTATTTCTTTGGAGAACTAAATCAACTATTGCTAAACAACTTCCACGTCTTCTTCGTCGGAACTCATTTTTGAAATGAAATAAAAACAATAACAAAAATAGGCGCAGCGGACGAGCGGTTTTGCAAACATGTTTCGATAACATGTTTTGTTAGAAAATTGCCGCTGCGGACCCGGCTTCGAAAACATGGCGCAGCGAACCCGACTCTACGTGCTTGCAAAGACGAAAACGCCTAAAGTTGTTTGTTAACCGAATAGGGGCGTCCCTATTGGCTCTATTCTTAGAAAATAATGTTACCTAGGGGTTTTGAAACGCGACACCCGGCTTTGGCTTTATAAAGGCAAAATAGATAAACATTGTATTGTTCACACATAAATAGAGACAGAAAACCGTAACAATTATTATAATTACATGACCAATAATTTCACAATTGGTTTGTATTTTGACAGCCTGTTTGTATACATTATTTTAAGGACCAATGAAGTCATCGAATTGAAAAGAAGAAGTAGGTAGGTAACTACAAAAACAAATGAACTATGTTAGCTCTAATAAGCGCTTATTGCTTGCTTTCACATAACATACACCATTATTACTTTATATTGAGAAGTATATTCATAAAATTTCAAAATCTATTTTAAATGCCCGACTCTCAGACTACATTAACTTCTATGACGTAAACAAACTACTTAAAATGTATTTTAAATCTAAGCTTAGAAGATTCATTTTGGCATGTCACCTAACGCGCATTGCCCATCGCACAAACTGACAACGTCGCCCAACAGGCACATTCAGTGACCGTTATTTATTTTTGGCGGGAAAAAGGTTTTTTCATCTTGGCGCATGAACCAAAAGACCTGGAACCCTAATTTTTTTACAGCCAAGTGCTATAATCTGATATTACTAGCTATAATCTGATATTAAAATCACATGGCTAGGCATAATACTTTTCGATCTCCAGTATCGGCCCGCTGGGGAAACGTCTCTCCAGCTTACCATTAAAAACTGCCTTTATCTTCAAAAGTACTGAAGTTGAGGCTATGAAATATTTACAGCACTAGTGTAGGAAAAGGAGTGAAATTTTGAGCCTTAATACTCACTGGTACCTACCGTAGTTTCCGAGATATAGAGTGGCCAGTACTGGTAAGCTGGGGAAACGTTTCTCCAGCTTACCAGTACTTAGCGGCAAATATCTCTCGTTCGGTCAAACATATGAAATAAATTTTTGAGGTATTGATTGCTGAAATTTTGCTCGGAAAATTGGACTATAAATCTTTTTCGTACTGCTAGCAGTTTTTGAGATACAGATGGCGCCGGTGACGAGATTTTCTCCAGCTTCCCACTGTTTTCAGGTCGCGGCATCGAAAGTTTTGATGCTGTAATTCTAAGACTGAATATCAGAATTGCTGAATTTATGCTTTAAAATTTAGTATAGAACACATCATTATTTGACAACTGGTCCCGGTGGAGAAACGCACTTGGTTTTGGGTAAGGTGAAAGTGCTGTTTTGAAATTGAGCGAAATTTTGGTGCCGGGATCAATCATTTATTTTGACAGATATTTTTCTACAGTCAAATTGGCAAAAGAACTTTCCAATAGAAGCCCTTAAATGTGCCGGCACATTAATGAAAAACAGAATACCTGCAGCCGCCAGAGATGTCTCGAATCTGATTCAAGCATGAAAAGAAGAGGCAGAGGGAGCTATCAAGTATTGACTAACGGGTGAAACTAAAATTTATGCCACTTTTTTGTATTTTTTTCGTCTCGTTATGTATGGAGAAATATTATATAACCATATGTACAAGTTTTAGATTCAATTCATGGTGTCATGGGCAACGATTATATTTCCTAACGAAATAATGCTATATTAATAACAGTTTCATACATTTCTGTACATAAAATTGAAAACAAAAATAACTTGAAAACATTTTTCATCGAAAAAAATAATGTCCCCTTTTAGTAGCTGGTACAATATTTGGAAATCACTAATAAAATTTTAAAGATGTATAGGTACTTTTTTTTTGCTAAAATACATTATAGGATTATTCGAATGTAAATTTTATGCCAAGAGCATTAAAGATCAATATTAAATAGTTTTTTTTATGTTTATACACCTGTCCCCGCATTCTACACTTTTACGTTACTTCTGTTTCTGTTACGGCATATCTAACGAAATTTCTGAACGAAATCTAATTGTTTTTTGACACTAGCAATACCACACCCAATTTCAAATATCCAAACTGAAGTCAAAATTCAATCGGTCAGCCATTTTTTTGTGGTTAGAAAAACTGTGTCTGAGAAAAAGTGCGTTGCATCGTTTTTTCGTTTTAACGTGTACGACCGATTTTCAAGGTATGTTTGAGTTATTGTATAAATTGTTTATGTAAGTTTAATGCTTATAGTCGTAGTTTTGATGCTAGTATGGCCCTGATTTACATATCTTTCTTCTTATAAAAGAAATTTATGACAATGCAATAGATAATCAAATTTTATGATACTTTTTTGATACTTTTATGTTACTTTTCCGTTACTTTTCTGTTACCTTTCTAAAAGCAACGTAAAAGTAACAAAAAAACATTATAAAGCTAGTTACATATTTAAAGAAACGAACACAATAGTTACGTAGGTATCTAAAAACAAATTATTTAATGATTATTGGTACTTGGTACTTTAGATATATTTTTTCTTATAATATTTGCTAATTTAGGGTATAGCTTCGAATGTGAAATAATAAAACGTTTTTCTATTTATGTAGGTAGGTATAATAGGTTAACTAATAAAATTATTGAAGGTAAGTAATTTTTTACATAGTTTGTGCGTTCTTTTTACAGATGCCGTTAACGCCGGCTGAAAAACAAAACAAATATCGAGAGAAGTTAAAACTACAGAACCCGCAGAAATATGAAGAAATGAAGAAAAAAGATTCAGAAAGAGCTTTAAAACATTACAGAGAAAAAAAAAGTAAATATACGGATGAAGATAAAGAAAGGCAGCGTTTAAAATGGCGAGAAGATAGAAAAAAGCAAAAGAACTACATGATACAAATTTATCTCAAAATAACCGAAATGTGGATGAAGAAATTGAAAAATTAAACCAGTTACACCGGAAAATAGAAAATAAACTGAAAAATGAGAATAATAAGCTACGCTTAGAAACAATTATTTACAAGAAGAAGGTACAAGCCATGCGTAAAAGACTATATATAGGCAGAAAAAAAGGATAAATGAGTTGAATGAAAAACTTGACAATGCAGCAAAGACTATTGCAGACATGAATAGTACTGTCCCAGAAATTGACACTCCAAAGAAAAGAACCGAATCATTTATAAAAGAAAATTTAAAAGATGTCGATACTGCTTGTAAAGAGACAGTTAAGAAAAAAATAATAGAACTAAATGTTTTATCGGAATCTCTGAAAAGTGAATATGAAACAACTAAATGCAACATGAAGAAAAGAATTCTAAAGAACATAGTCAACAACAACATAGTAAAGAAATATAAGCTGAAAGGTGAATTGACATCATCACTTGGCCTGAAAACAAATATAAGAATATATAGGGATAAAAAAATTAAAAAAACATTGCTAATACAGAAGGTAAAAGCATTTTACGAAAGGGATGACGTCAGTAGGGCGACTGCTGGTAAAAAGGAGTGCAAAACTTTCTGAAAAGAAAAAAACAGAAGAGGTACCTTCTGGATTCGATGAAAAAATTACACAAAAAGTATATACAAGAGGTCGGCAAAATATCTTTGAGCGCTTTCCAAAAATATAGGCCCTTCTATGTTCTCCCACCGAAACTAGAAAACCGTGACACCTGCGCTTGCATAAAACATGCGAACATGAAATTCGTAATACATAAATTGAAGTTGTTAGGATACATAAATAACAACGATTTAAATTCCATAGTGTCGGAATTAGTATGCAACCCCAAATCAAAAGACTGTATGTATAGCAGATGCCATTGTTCGAAAAACATAGTCAAAGGTAATGATGTAAATTTAACGGAAAAAGCTTCTTGGTCTATGTGGACTACAGAAAAGCATGAATATGTCAAAGATGATCAAATTAAATCTACAAAGAGAATGACTAAAAAGGAGGTGGAAGGTACAGTACAAGATCTTGTAAACATTTTAAATAAAGAAATGCCGGCATTCAAAAAACATATGTATAACGTGTTCCGACAGTATCAAGAATACAAGAGTTGTATATCCAATTTAAAAGATAATGAAGCAGTAATACATATTGACTTTTCGGAAAATTATGTGTGTAAACACTATGAAGAAGTACAATCAATGAGTTTCGGTTCAGCGAAACAACAAATAACACTGCAAACGGGTATGTTATATATAAAATCTGAAAAAGCAATATCATTTTGTTCTATTTCTCCAAACAACTTACATAACCCAGAATCAATTTGAGCACACCTACACCTGGTACTAAGACATTTAAAGTCAAAATATCCTGGCATAACCATTATTCATTTCTTTTCCGATGGTCCCACCACACAGTATCGCCAGAAGAAAAATTTTTACCTTTTCAGTAAAAACATTTATGACCACGGATTTGAAAAATCTACTTGGTCGTTTTTTGAATCCTCACATGGAAAGGGAGCAGCTGACGGGATTGGTGGGGCCATCAAAAGAACATTGGACGAAAAAGTTGCACAGGGTGTAGATATACCCAATGCAAAAGTTGCTTTCGAAGTGCTTTTGGCATCAGATACAGTCATCAAACTGTTTTATATTCCATCCGATAAAATAAAATTACTTGATAGTAAAATAGTTGAAAATTTGATTCCATGCCCTAGTACAATGCAAATTCACCAGTTGACTACAAGTCAGAAATATATAATTAAATATCGGGAAGTACAGTCAAATACCCAAACATAGGACAGTCACCTTACTTGGGACATAATCTGTCCATTTTGATTTCCTGAGCTGGCAACATTATTAACCAATTATTGTCTATGGTTAGTTAGAAACTTTGGTAGATATGGGTCTACTTGACCTGGCAACACTGTGTTTTCAGTTCGTAGATTCTTGTGGAACGAGCAATCTAACCTCAAAAGTTGGATTCGAAACAGGTAAGTTTTTTTATCTGAATAACTTCATATTTATCTCGCTGCCTCTGTAGTTCATTGAAATGGTGATATTACATATCAGAAGCATAGTATTTTGGTGAAATGTATCCATCAGTGTTCATTCAGAAGCAGCTTTGGTTTTAGTGTTAGCGAACAATTATCAAAATATGAAACATTGCCTCCAAACTTGGGACGGCGTCCCAAGTAACATTACTGTCCCAAGTAATATTGCTGTTTCAAGTTAGATTACTCACCCAGTAGTTCATAATAGATATCTACATTGTGACGATCGGTACATAAAAGTGAATTATGTACTTTTGTGCAAAGAGGTTAAGTACCTATAGCAATTAACTGTTACTTACATACATACTGTACTAGTTTCTATTTTGTTTTGTTTCAGTTAAAAATGGATCGTAGAAAAAGGACTTACAGCTGCTTTCCAAGGACAACGTTAGATTTAGCAGCGCGCGCCGTTGCGAAAGGCATGTCTTATAGAAAAGCTGAAAAAAAATTAGGGATCCCCAAATCAACAATTCAAAGGAAAGTCAAAGCAACGCAGCAAAATCCATATGGCCGTCCTGCGGTATTCAACTACATACAAGAATCGCAACTAAGCGAATGCTTAGCCTTGGCTGCGGAATGGGGATTTCCTCTCACATCATTCGATATAAAGTGTATAGTCAAGAGATTCTTAGATCGCCAGGGTATTGTGGAACCACGATTTAAAAATAATATGCCCGGCAAAAACTGGCTAAAAGGTTTTTTAAAGAGACAGAGTACAGAGCTCAAAGTCAGAATGAGTCATAATATCAAGCGTGCTAGGGCTGCTGTGACTCCTGAAATAATCAAAGATTATTTCGAAAAACTTACAAAATCTTTAGAGAATGTACCAGCAGATGCAATAATAAACTATGATGAGACTTGTATGGTAGATACTTACTTGGCGTTTGACTTTGACCAATTAAGTACTGATTCTGGGTAAAATCAGATCTTTGCAAAGGAATTTTGCCTAAGGAATGCAGTGAAACAGCTGACATTATAATATTTTTTGATTATCTTTTTGATTCACAAAATGGAAGTTACAATAAGAAAAACCAGGCACATGGCAAGCCACTTCTTGGCACTGTAACTCCAAAATCTGCCCATCACGCCCACCAGCGCCCAGACGCTAAAAAACATTAAAGATGTTTATAGAATGATAAACATACTGGAAAACACAAAAGGGCATTGGAATAAACTGGTACAAGATTTGAAAATCACATCGGTTAGGATGAGGCACCTAAATCAAGACTCAACAGAAAACTTTTTTGGGGCTTCAAGGAGTCACGGGTGCCGCGACGATAGTCACACGCCATGACACCACAAAAGTTTGTAAATGTCTTCACGTCGTTATTAATAAAAATAACATATCAAGTGTCCGCGCCCCCATAGGCGCTAACTTTCGTGAGAATCTGCAAGCTTTAATTATGAAGAACTGCAAATGCTTTATGCTCTGTGCTCATAGTACAAATACTACTTAATTTGTATACGTGTGACCAATCTACTTAAGAATAATGACGTCAATAAAAAAAATCTTACTTTCAAAGCCACAACTTCTTGCGATTTCTATTACTTGCCGACAATAGAGATAGAAGACATAAAAAAAAGTTATACACGTACTATGGGAGCCTTGCGATACATAGGCGGCATATTCTTATTCTACAGAAAACCTTTTTAACGATGTATCGTTTATTTCAATTGGAGTCGATACCAAGTTCCATACTAATGTGCCCATCATCCTTTGATATCAGGAGAAGCTGCCGAGTATATTAAATATAGAGAATATGCAGGTCGGCGGTGGCTTTGCAGTCCTACTGAAGCAGTCGTTGCGTATATCTCTGTAATCCAGGATATCACAAACTGTATTATACTTGAGTTTTTGGAAGTAAATAATTAAAAATATTGATCAAAACTCACGTTAAAATGCATTGTGATTTTTACTTGTTGGATTACAGAGAACATAAAAACAATTTCATAAATTATTTATGTAGTTTGACTGCTCGATTTTTAAATATAATTTTTAATGGAAAAGGAACGTCACTGACGAAAGTGATGAATTTGAAATTAAAAGCAAAAAAACATTTTCATAATGTTCAAAAAGACCGAGAAAATAATAAAATTTTGAATTAAGTACCAATGATCATTTCTTACTTCTATATCATAAATCTAGACACGCGGCAATTGTCCCCTACTTAATATTTAACTAGTATTAAGTAAGGGAAAATTGTATTACGTAGGTTACTGTAAGTATAAAATAGTATTTCTTCATTAAAAGAAATAAACAGATCGCATTTTTTCTTTCTGGAATTAGTAAGTAGATCCGGTAACTTTCAAACCTTCGGCTGACGTTTAATTTACAGTTTTTAATTTCTTTATTTCTTCCTCTTTTTTTAAATAAGTTATTTTGTATTTTAATACTCGTAGGTACTTTAACAACCGAACAATGATCGTACCGTAGAGTTAATGGTGGATGACACACTTGTATAACACCGTGTTATTCCAATGCCTCCTGATGGTGATGGGAGTTGCTTATTCCATTCGCTTGTATTTTCTTTGTTTAATTCGACTGATACACAACAAGCTAATAAGTTGCGAGCGACTATAGTCGAATATGTAAGTCTAAACTGGGAAGACTTAGGTGTCTACACTTGCTCTGAAAGCGGCGATCCTTACGAATCGGAGGAAGAGTATAGAGCAAGTATGCTTCAATCGACCATTCATGAAACGGTTTCTGAATCTACAACAGCACCAAAAAGAAAACTATGCAGCGGAAACGTAAGAAAAAAAAATAATTTTGGTGGGATTATTATTAATTGTTAGCATATTCACTATTTTATTAAAAACAGCAAAGGAAAGAAATCTATCTGAATTCCTATGGTGGTATATTTGTATTGTATTGTATCGTAGTTGCGCTTAGATGTATAGCATTACAATGGCAGTAGTTCTAACTTATGACGCAAAAGGGCACCACTTCTTTGGTTCAGATTTAGATTGTAATAATAGTTATACAAGTTTCGGAGACAAAAAACTGAAAGTGGTCAGATAATTTCCAGTTTGGAAAAAATCTGATAATTTCCAATTTGAAAACAACCCGGATAATATCCAGTTAGAAAACAACTTGGATGATATCCAGTTTGGAAACAACTGGGATAGTGTCCAGTTAGGAAACAAGTCGGATAATATCCAGTTAGGAAATAACTCGGATTATATCTTGTTTGGAAACAACTCAGATAATGTCCAGTTAGAAAACAATTCGGATAATATCCAATTTGGAAACAACTCAGATGGTATCCAGTTAGGAAACAATTCAGATGGTTTCCAGTTAGGAAACAACTCGGATAATATCCAGTTAGGAAACAACTCGGACAATATCCAGTTAGGAAACAACTCGGATAATGTCCAGTTGGGAAACAACTCGGATAATATCCAGTTAGGAAACAACTCGGATAATATCCAGTTAGGAAACAACTCGGATAATATCCATTTAGGAAACAACTCGGATAATGTCCAGTTAGAAAACAATTCGGATAATATCCAGTTAGGAAACAACTCGGATAATATCCAGTTTGAAAACAACTCTGATAATATCCAGTTTGGAAACAACTCGAATAATGTCCAATTAGGAAACAACTCGGATAATATCCAGTTTGTAAACAACTCGGATAATATCCAGTTTGAAAACAACTCGGATAATATCCAGTTTGAAAACAACTCGGATAGTATCCAGTTTGGAAACAACTCGAATAATGTCAAATTAGGAAATAACTCGGATAATATCCAGTTTGAAAACAACTCGGATAATGTCCAATTATGAAACAACTCGGATAATATCCAGTTTGAAAACAATTCGGATAATATCCAGTTTGGAAACACCTCAGATTATATCTAGTTTGGAAACAACTCGGATAATGTCCAGTTAGGAAACAACTCGGATAATATCCAGTTTGGAACCAGTTCGGATAATAATATCCAGTTTGGAAGCAACTCAGATAATGTCTAATTAGGAAACCACTCTGATAATATCCAGCTTGAAAACAAATATTCTTTAATTGAATGAAATTCATTTTCCAATAAAAAGTTGATAAAGTCAGCGGGTGGGTGTTCTTTATACGTTTGGAAACAACTCGGATAATATCAAGTTTGGAAACAACTCGGATAATATCCAGTTTCGAAACAACTCGGATAATATCCATTTTGGAAACAAATCGAATAATATCCAGCTTGGAAACAATTTGGATAATATTTAGTTTGGAAACACCTCAGACAATATCCAGTTAGGAAACAACTCGGATAGTTTCCATCTTAACCGTTGTAATCTATCTTAGGAATTCAATCCGATCATTTTGCACAGTCTCCGAGAACATAGCTCATTTACCTGCTGCCATTTGGGCACATCTACGACCACTTTTCAAAGCTCTTCCACGTAACATCAAACGCGTACATTTTTTGAGCGATGGCCCCGTTACGCAGTATCGTAATAAAACTATGTTTTTTATAATGGCAACTAAACTTTCTGAAGAAATTCCTGATGTTCAACAATTTACTTGGAACTATACAGAAAGTGGACACGGTAAAGGCGCACCAGACGGTGTCGGAGCAGCTTGCAAAAGAACAGCTGATTTTGTCGTGAATTCTGGAGGTAATATAAATAATATTAATACGTTAGTCAAATCAATCCAAGAGCGATGCCCTGGCGTCACATGTATCAAAATTGACGGTAATGACATCCAGGCGATGATCGATACAGTTGAAGAGGAAGCGTTGGATCAGAAAAGTTTCAAAGGCACCTTAAATGTGCATCAAGTCACAGGTGTTTATTCCAACTCAATTCTCGGTCTTCCAACTAAATGTAAAATCCTAACAATGAAAAGTCTGAACTGCTTTTGCAGCTACGGATCTAGCGAGCATTTTAAGATAGGTAGCATAAACTTCGACCCAAAACCCAGATTAGCAGTAGACGATGTATTTACAGATTCCGAATCGGAAGAGGTCACTGAAGCAGCAAAATTATCACCAAACAAGCCACCGAAAACAAATTGGCACCCGAAACTCATGTTATAATACTGGAGACTACGTTCTTGTGAAATTTACAGCAAAAAAATTTTAATTTCGCTATGCCGCCGTAATCAATGAGATTGACGAAGAAGATTCCGATTTAAGAGTTACTTTTCTAAAGATTTGCGACTCTAAAGCACAAACTTTTAAAATAGATGATAGGGACATTTCAGACGTGTCAGTTGACCAAATTATCTAAAAACTGGATAATCCTGACTTGATTCTGAAGGGGAAGAGAATATTTTACAAGTTCCCTGTTGAAGTTGATGTTTTCGAACGTTAATATTTTTCTGTGTGTATTAAGTATATGTGCCTTATTTTATACTAAAAAAAAAGAAATTTGATCTCATTGAAAATATTTAATTTTAAGCTAATTGTGTTTTCAAGTAATAATAAGTTGTTGAGAGGAAAGACTATTTTAATAATAATTTTATTAACAGTAGTTCATGAAAGACTACATACAGCATTTAATATTTGCTTTTTGATAAATAAATCTAATTTAAAAAGTTGATCTACGTAAGGTTTAAAATGTCTTTATTACTAGGTACCTCACAAAAGTTTTTGATATGGAAGTTTTTTTTTAAGAAACTTTTAAGAATTTGATTATTGTGTGGTTACGCGAAAATATGACTAAAAAAACTAAATGAATAATATTCTTAACATGACTTTATTCTAAATAGAACAGTCCTCTGTCTCATCTGACAGTCCCCTGTCACTACTAAAACAGTCCCCTGTTGCCCCCTACAGTCCCCTGTCATTATTTTTCATAAAATCGGAAATAACTCGAAATCTATGTACAAATCCAATTGGCTCGCCTAGGTGTCCAAATTAGTAGTAACTTTAATAAGCAATACTACATTGTTTTTTCGAAAATAAAATTAAAAAGTGTCAGGAAAGTGTTTGAATGGGTCATAACAAGTTTACAGAGAATCGCCCTGTAACAGAAATTCCCATTCAAAGGCCTACAGGGAACTGACTGACATGACAGTGATTTTTATTCTTCTTTACTTTTACTTATTTCTGCGCATTGTTTCTATATTCTATGAAGAAACCTATATTCAATGTAAAAACCCATGTTTTTTTTCTAAATAATTTCAGATGTGAATTATGGGCTAAATATATATTCCCTGAACGTGAGTACAGTTCGATAAAACTGCAACGGAAATTGCACAGTGAGCATAGAATGCTATGCCAGCGACACTTCAGAGATGAAGACTTTGCGGACAATTCGAAAACAAAACTCCTAAGAGAGGCTGCTCCATCTGATGTGAGTAATCCTTATAATAGACGTCTAGACATTTTATAATAGACTACCGTTTTTGATTTTTTTGTTAGGTTTCACATGGTGTGACTTATACCAGTATCTTGTATCCGACTTTGAAAGATTTATGCCTAAAGATTTATTTAAAAGATTATTTAAAATAAAGAGGTCCATACTATGATCAGAAAAAGAAATAGATAAAAAATCACATGTTAATTACAAAAGACCTCAGGGACCGATATTGAAAATATTTTGATTTAGAAATCATTAGGAATATTTTTATGACTGTGTAACGAAAAATTTTTACTGAATACTGGCATTCAGTCTACTGACCTATTTTATGTGTTTGCGAATTTATTCAAGTCCATATTTTCTTTTTTACAGGCTGAACATCAGCAGTATGTCAGCAATTCCCAACCCGGACTATTACAACAGGCTGCTTTTGGCGATCCTTTTGCCAATCCCCAGCCAGGGCCATCACAACCACAGCCACAACCGAAATCATCAAATCGAGAGGTTTTCAGAGACCTGACAAATAAAGAAATTGTTAGTGGTGTAGTACCTCCAAGGGTAACTGAAAAGGAAAAAGTTTTACAAACCAAAATATGCCGAGTATACATGAAAAAAAATTGTCAACTGCGAAATCGCATAAAAGGTTTTAGGTGCAGTTGAGCAAGATAAGTCGGTAAAAAAATTGTCCAAAAAATAACACCCTCGTTTGCTCTGTTTTTGCAAAGCCAAATTAGAAATTTTAATAGAAAGTTGAAAGGCAGGAGGTGGACGAAAGACGAAAAGATAACCGCATTGAGAATTTTTAAAAGATCTCCTACATGTTACCGACTCTTACGAAGGCTGTTTCCCTTACTATCACCTGGGACTTTAAGAACTCTGCTGAGCAGAATTCCCTTTTATGTGGGTCTGAATCAGCCCTTATTCAAGATATTTTTTTTTTATTGAAACACAAGACGCATCAGCGAATGCATACTCACTGATGTTTGATGAGATGTCAATAAAAAAACATTTACACTATAATCCGAAGGACGATATAATCGAAGGATTTCAAGATCACGGACAACAGGGAAGATCAGAGGCAGTGGCTGGTTATGCTTTAGTATTCATGATCGCAGGAATAAGGCGAAGATTAAAACAGCTTATTGCTCACTATTTTTCAAGTCAATTTTCTACTGCCGACAGACTTGCTGTTCTTATAAAAGAAGTTAGTTTTTTTTTACTTTTAATGTCTTAAATCCAGCTGTACGAAAACACAGATTTTCTTTTTATTGGGTATTAGCTTTCCGCCCGCGGCTCCACCCGCGTGAACTACAGGTTATATCAAGTCCAGCTGTGGGATAAAAAGAGGCCTATGTCCTTTCCCAGGCTTTAATCTATCTCTGTACCAAATTTCATCGAAATCGGCTCAGTAGTTTAGGCGTGAAAGACGGACAGACAGATAGACAGAGTTACTTTCGCATTTATAATATTAATAAGGAAGTAAGGATCATCTTTGAAACACGTTGTATTGGGTGACTTTGAGTATTTCCCAAAAAAATGTTTGTTAATATCCCTCCCGTGTGTTATCGTTTTAAAAATAAATCGTTACTAAGTTTCGCCCTTGTCATAATCTACTTCGAATAAGTGGTATGAGTCTGTAGTTCTCCGTACGAGACTAGATGGCGCTAACCTACACGCACGAAGTAATGTGCTTAGTAAGGAAATGATTTTCGCCGCTTGACTTGAAGACACGATAGCTCAGTTGGTTAGAGCACCAAAAGATCTAATCCTGGGGTCGTGGGTTCAAGTCTCATTCGCGCCAAACATTTTACTTTCGTTAAAATTATTTGAATGTTTATATAAGTTACACAATTTTGTTAATAATTCTCAGGAGAAAGCACAAACGGCGATAGCGTCCTACGAGTACAAGCACTATCTGAGCACCTGCCTAATTCCAGAAGAAGATACTTACCACTAAGAAGAGATTCGTTTCATAATAAAGCAAAAACTAATATTAAAAATAATAAGCAAAAGAAGGTTGTGCCGAATAGAAGGTTGAGCTGGGAACAGCCGAAAAATAGACCTATTAACAATAGACTCAATAGACCTATTAACAATAGCCGAGCCGTTATAATATGCAGTGTTTGTGAAAGAGTTAAAATGATCATGTCCGTATCAATTTTATGAGAACCTTGGGCATTCGATTATATGCCCAGAATTATTTTGGCAATAACGTTTTCATGTACTGCTTCCAATGAAAAGGTGGTATTTCCATATTTATAAAATTCAAAGAAGGAGGTCATTAATATTAATTGTCTCCGGCTTTGTTAGACCCAAAAAATCGAGATTGATTTAATTTGGATCATTGTAATGACTAGGTAATACAGCGGTGAATTTATAGCTCGAAATAACTCTCTTCTTTAGATTTTTCCAAAGAACCTTATTATTATTTAGGTTATTAAGTATTTATTTTATTTTTTTGAAAGGCCTTTCTAACATTAACTAAGTGAGTGGAGACTAACATTAACTAAGGCCCGAGTTCACCAACTTCAACTTAATCATTGATTACGTAACCGCCCCGTTAACATTTAACAGTTGTTTAACCAAACCGCGTTTTTTTAATGTTCACCATCCATTTCTAAGCAACGGTTAGCTAAACAAACGTTTTTGAATGAATAGGTCGTAAATGATTGAATGGTTTAGTATTATTTTGTAAAGATGGTTATGTACCTGCATAAGTTTGCTTTTACGCGACTGACATCCAAAAATCGCAGCGTAACAATATTATACTACGAAATGAAATGCCGACTATTGTTAACGCAATGTATGTACGTGCGTGAATGTCTTTATTATTTAGCATGCTTTTTCTACTCGTCTGTCACGTCAATTTCATTGTTTATGTACTTATTGTTGATTTTATTTTCGTTGAAAATAAAAATATGGAAGATAAACGAAAACGAACAACAAATTTCACTCAAGATGAAAAAGCATTACTTACGGAACTTGTAGTAAAGTACAAGGAACTAATAGAAAATAAAAAATCAGACGCTACAACCAATGCCGAAAGAGCAAGTGGTTGGAAGCGTCTTACCCAAGAATTTAACGCTCACGGTTCATACTGTGGACGTACTCCCGAAAGTTTAAAGACTTGCTGGGAGAATATTAAACGCCAATCAAAGAAACGATCTGCGACTCGCAAACGGGAGCTATTTAAGACTGGTAAGTAGAACATTTTGTATAGGTTACCGAAAATGTGCTAAATTTCTGAATTCTATAGAATTCCTAGTAAATGTATGTACTTAATGTAAAATACGCCGCCGTGGCGACAATCTCAATTTAGCTTTAGGACTAACGGAGCTCCTCGGTGGAACCTAACAGAACCTACATCATACTTATCTCATTTGGATTTACCACAGTGAGTTTTATTTCCCTTCATTTTATACATTTCCTAGGAATTGTATACAATTATGGATTACATACATTTCCGTTGACATATACACTATAAAATAAATATTTCTTCGCCTGTAGTTTTTCTGTGATTCTTTATTGATTATTTTTAGGCGGCGGAAGACCACCTCCACCTCCTCCAAGTACTAGGGCGGACCGTATAATCGAAGATATATTGGGGCCCGCTTTGGAAGGATTAGAAAATCAGTATGACAGTGACGCTTTACTAGATGTAAGTACTTACCCACTGAGAAACTTTAGTAAATTATACTATATCTCAAGATTTAGGTCCTTACTACTTCTAATACTGGCTCTTAATAAATAAATTAATGCATTTTCAGGATAAAGAAAAAGGTGCTACAAATTCAAACACAGATGATTACACCCAAGGCTCCAGCACTGAGATATGCTCAGAAAATGTACTCACTGAAATTGTTGTAGTGGAGAGTGACCCTTTGACTTTCCCCTTAAGACTATTCTATAGCGCCGCGAGCGTAGGAAAATAGGTATTTGGAGAATCATTCTCTGTCGCGACCGCGCTCGGCCCCGCTCGCAAACGTGCGATAGAGACAGTTGCAGCTCGGCTGTGTTTCTAGGTATTTTTTTGTCGAAAATCGCGTTTGGGGGGAAAACGTTTCCCAACCCCTAAACTGTACTAAATATACTACTTTTTGGTATCAATCTTTTCAGCAGAATATAATCTATGCCTCTATTTTTTGTTTTTTCCGAAAATTTACTTTATTTCTGAAATACAATGAATTTAAAATGAATGTTTTTCAAACCCAATAAAGCAAGATTACAGATCCTTATAACTTTTTATCTAAACAAAATTTTCAAAAAAGGAAAACATAGAGGCATAGTTTTTGATAGGGACAACAACATAGTGAAAAATTATCAAAATCGGAGAAGATTTAGGGGTAGCAAAACGTTTTCCCTTTTTGTATGGACATGGGCGCGGTAGTCGATCCTCTTAACTGGAATAACCTTACAGAATAAGGTTTGAAACATAATTAATGTTGTTGTCTGTTTTATTTACTTATGAATATTACAAAAATTTGTTTAATATAAATTTCCTTAAATTCCAGAAAAAAGAGAATGAACAACCGAGCTCATCAGTAAAAACAAATACTTCTCAACCCCAACTTCAAGTCAATGAAGAGAATGTAAGTTTTTTAATGTAGCTCGACATGTGGTTTTAATGCACCTGACGATGACCTGAGTGTTTCAGTGGTCAACATAAGAGGCTTACCATAGAAGAAGTCCCGGGTTCGATTCCCGGCCGGGCAGTAATTGAAACGATGAGTTCTAATTTCTGTGACAAGTTTAGGTGTCACTATGTTTAATATGTATGTATGTACTAAGGGTGAAGCCGGGGCGGGTCACTGGTATTTTTATATGACTGTTATTTTTTACAGGACAATAATGGATAATAAAATAATAAAATGGGAGGGCTGGACACCAAATTCTTTGAAAAGACCAGTATCAGAAGTATTAAGAACAGGAAATACTTCAAAAGATAATAAGGAAAACAATTCATGGGTGAAAAAAAGAAGACCTGACCAGCAAAATTTGAGCGACCAACTCATCCAAGAAAAAATTAATATGGTCAAAACATTGATAGAAAACGCACGACAGGAGTCTGCAAGAAGGATAATGATTTTGGACGAACAATTAAAACAGGAAAAGATAAAAACACAAAAACTGTTATAAAATGTATTTGTATTTTACTAGGGAACAAATGAAAGAAATAAAACAAACTTAATTAAATACTCATTGCTTTTATTATCTATTCACTACTATGAATTGGTTATTATGAATTTTGTAATGTTTTAAAATAATTATTAATTGGCCTTCTCCTCGCGGGGTTAATATCTCTCGCTTCTGTACTATTACCATGTTCACGAGACCGCTGCTGCCTTATCCTGCCTTGTTCTATTATAGACTCCCATGGAGCAGGTAGTTCTAATCTAAATCAGCGTCGTCAGGAGGGCACTCTTCTCCCTTGGATCGGAGAATATTGTGCAGAATAGCTGTAGCTACAATCATAGGTAGGCAAGGCAGTTTTTCAAATGAACATGAATTCCCAGTGCAAGTACTGGAAACCGTCTCTTCCATATCCCAAACAACTTTTCAATTGGATTCCGAGTTCTTATCTGGGATTCATTGTATAATGTCTCTTCAGCAGTCTGAATCTGATCAATCAAGTAACTTCTGTTCATATAGCCACTATCTGCTACAAGAATTGAGTCGTTGTATGTGCCCAACTCGAACATTGCATTTTTACGAGATGCACTTAAAATGCGTTCATCATGAGTGCTACCCAGCCACCTAGCTACAAGATCAGAGATTATAAGCTTGGCATTGCATATAGCCTGAACGTTTATTGACATATAAGTAGCCTTTTCTGTTTCGAAAAGTTTCGGCATGATTACCTCCAGGTGAAATAATTTTGATATGGGTACAGTCCAATGCTCCTATTACTTTGGGGAATTTGGCTATTTTATAAAAGTCCATCTGAGTTTCACGGATTTCTTCTAGGGTTTCAGGAAACCTTATGAAGTCCTTATTTAGAGAGGCAATTGCAGCAGTCACCCGATGGATCACTCTATTCGCCGTGGGTCTGCTAACACCAGCAAAGTCTCCCATAGTCAGCTGGTAACTCCCTGTGGCATAGTACCTCAAAGTGAGAAGCAGCTGATTTATGGGTGACAGAGAATTATTCCTGAAAATAAGCATATAATATACATAAGTATGTATTATACAAGTGTACATAGTAACTGCCTACTTATATTTAGAACACTTCTTTATCATATATCAAGTATTCGCTACCTATAGGTAAAATACATAAATATAACCTCAAATTATCTCATTGAATAACTACACGTAACTATAGAAACACGCTTATTTACGTATAAAATATACATACCTGTCGCTTGGATATTCCAACTTCCTTTCAATTAAATCAAGTAATTCCAAGGCACTATGTTTATATAAACGAAATCTTGTACCAAAAGCTTTCTCGTCATATTCCTCGAAATAATTGCGCCGTATTTGAAATAAACGGGGTCCGCGTAAATTTCGCTCAATATCTTCGAAATCATCTAACACATTATTTTCTTCAAAGATATAATTCAAAGCGTCTTGCATTTTTATTTTTATTTGCTCAAAACTTAAGAATGACGTTGGGGAGCAACTAACCAATAGTTAAACAACGTTCAATGCATCGTTTAAGTTAAACAGTCGATTAACAGTCTTAATCAATGGTTAGTGCTTGGTGAACAGCAAATTATTGTTAAACAGATGTTTAAGATTTAAACATCTGTTTAAAATTTAAACGTCTGTTGGTGAACACGGGCCTAAGTGTTTAAGCGATTTATATGTATGTATCTTTATCTTGATTTTGAGCCCGACTGGCGATAAAAGCTTTATTCCTTAGACCCATTAATAAACGTCCATTGCTAGTTAACCATGGCAGGTTATACCCTCTGACAACAGCTGATTTCAAAGGAGCATGTCTATCAAATAGTGTAAGCAGCAATTCACATCAGACAGTAACCATATCATCAACAGAACTCTTGAGTAAAACTTTATTCCAATCTAAAGAGTTGACTTGTCTTTCACTAAAAATCAATCTGTCTATATCTTTATTAAATACAGAAAATCTTTAATTTTCATTCTGCTTGTTTTAGGTGCTTAAACAATGCTTTGATGCTGGCATTAATGTAGTAGCTACCGTGTGTGACATGGATGGTGTAAACAGGAAAGCACTATCAATCTTCAGAACACCCCAATATCACAGTTTATAATAAAGAGGTAGTGACTCTTTATGACGCGCCTCGTTTACTAAAGTGCTTTCGAAATAATTTCATGGCACACGACATTGAATGCACAACTAACGTTTTTTCTGACAACCAGACTGGAAAAGGTAAGCTTAGTGTTTGGTCTCATTATACTATAGATAATCCTTACTAATATTATAAATGTGAAAGTAATTGATTTTGATGAAATTTGGTACAGAGATAGATTAGATCTCGGAAAAGGACATAGGCTACTTTTTATCCTTTTGCTAGGCATGATATGACGTGTAGTCCACGCGGATGGAAAGCTAGGAGCAAAGATTTTTGTCGTTGATGTCAACCACCAAGGCATTTGTCATAATATTGAACTGGATTTGGCTATTTTAATTTATGTTTTTGATATATTTTTATTAAAATATGTTTGTCATAATTATTATTTCAGGTATTGCTAAATGGGAGCACATCAAGGAATTCTTCGAAATCGACAATTCAAATGTGAATTTGTGTTTGCGCCATTTAAGCCCGAACGCCCAACAAAAGATGAGAGTTAAACTAGCAGCACAAGTCCTCAGTCACTCTGTCGCAGCTGGAATGTTTGCCAAAATAGCAGATGGTATGTACCCTTATTATGACTAAAAATCATTTAAATTTTTTCATTATATTCTTTTTTTTTAAAGTCACATACTCAAAGGCCCACAGTAAGGTTTTTCTCGTGGGTCCCCTGGAACATACCAGGCTACGGTCCGAATGACAATAATATCGATATTATCGCTCAAACATTGGTCCGATTGACCTGTTAGCGCGCTCACAGCGCTGACAGTGACGTCACTCATGACGTCATTACCGACGCCATCTTGCGCTAACAACGACCATGCCTCGACGCGTAATCACTGTGAGCGATCTGTCAAACATCTGTCAAACGCACGTCAAAATAAACAAATTGAAAGTGTTTTTCTTGTGTTTTTTTAAAGTTTTCCTTTAAAGTTCTTCTTTCTTTGTTATTGGCGTGGGTGATGACTAATTAAACTCCTTGAGCAGAAAAAAAGCATCTTCAGAAGGTAAACAAAGATTTTGAGGTTAGAAATACCGTAAGCGCGCTAACGTTCTGGTCCGATTCGATAACTGTCATTTGTCGATTTTAGCGCTGTCATCCATTCGGACCAGGCTGTTAGCGTTGGCGCGCTGTTATCGCCAAAATCGTCATTCGGACCGTGGGGCCAGTCGACCAAAAAAATTGGGTGCATGACAGCTATGACACTAGTGAGGTGCAAAGCAATCACTACTACAGTAAGCGTTACAATATCCCTAGTACGTAAGTTCTTAGTAGGTACAGGGTGAACAGGACATCATGCTATCTAAAACGGCTGTCAAATTTCTTCAATCGATTTTCAATTTTATTTCCAAGCAGTAGAGTTTACTATCCATTGGGGAAATTTGACAGTTTGTGGTAACCTGATGTGCTGTTTACTGTACTTAGATGTACACACAACACGGTCTATTGATATTGCACGATTTTTCATACAAAAGAGGTCTGTTTGAGAAGCTATAAAAGCATACTCGAGATACATGGAAGGCTATAATTTTCAGACGAGCAAGTGCTAAACCTGAATTTTCAATTCTAGTCAATAAATTTTTCAAAGCCATTTTAATGATTTTTACTGTGTGCCTAGGAAGAATAAGCAGTTGGAACATTCTATGTTTTTCTTTCGCTCCCGGTCCAGCATAGAAGTTTAATGCTCAAAATTCTTCACCTCGAAATCCTACTGAGAAAAATACAGGATAATTTTCCCATAAAGTGTCACAGACAATAATTGTGTTTTGATTCATACATTTTGTCAAAATTTCAGGAACCCTGGCTGCAGATGCTGTTGTAACAGCTAATGTTGTCGCAAACGTCGACAAACTGTTTGATGCAGTAAACAGCGATTCGTCAGACTTAAGACGAGGCAAGCCTTACTCCACCAATATGACTACTTCAAGTCCCCATAAAGAGCACTTCACTCGGATGAAGAAATTCTTCGCAACTTTGTCATTTTTTATTTATTTATTTTATTTATTTATTTATATATTGGGAGTCTTCGCAGACCACCATGCCTCAATGGGTGGATATGGACCCTGAATGCCATTGAAAGGCTGTGGAGAAATTTAGGATCAAGGAGCCTCGCAACAAGGAGGGTACAGCAAGATCCCCTGGAAAACCTTTTTGGTTGTATCAGGGGAAATTGCGGTTCAAATGAACGCCCAACCTCCGGCCAGTTTGTTGCGGGACTAAAAACAGCGGTTTTGAGTGGCTTGAGCCATCTTGGCACCACGGGAAACTGTGAGAAGGATCACAACGCCGTAATCAACAATTTTCAGACGTTGTTAGAAGGTGATGACAAGCGGCGCACATATAGGAATGAAAACGAATGCGTGTCATTTAATGAATTGTTTTTTTTTGAAATTGAGGAAGCAATAAATGAAAATACTGGCGAAATCCAAGCTTGTGCTTATGTGTGTGGCTTTATCGCCAAAAAATTAACAATTAATTGTGACACATGCAAAACGTCATTGCTAGCTCTTCAGGCAGATAATCAACATTTGTCGGGTTTAAGGAGTACACAAGTGCAACTACAAGTTTGCAATATGTTTCGGAAAATTTAATTGAATGTGTGGAACATTGTGCTCATGTGGTAAATTCTTTTTTGGAACAAAAAGCACATAAGCCATTTCTAAGACAAAGGATATCACAATTAATGAAAGAAAATGTAATTTTCGACTTTCTGACATGTTCTCTGCACAAAGAAACCAACACGGAGACGATAATAGCCTGTGTTTTTATGATTTTAATAAAAAGATTTTGCGTTTTAAAAAACAAAAGTTTTGCTAAAACATACACAGAATCTGCACTTAAAAGAAAAATGGCTAAAATATTACCACCAATAATAAGAGTGGAACTTCGATAAGTTGGGATTGTTGTTCAGGTTAAAGAAACTTTGAAAGCTAATACGATGTAGAATCATATTAAATAATAATATTAAAAATAATAATGTTACATTATTTCGAGAAAATTGACGATTACTGAAATTTTAGCAAAAAAAATTGGTTTTTTCGCAAGTTTTTTTTTTCCATAGAAAGATGAATTTTTGTTATTGTTTTTCTTATGAGCCAATACGCCCTATTATTGGCCATTATTTTAATTTTTGTTTGAACACGATACCCTTCGTTTTTCAAAAGGTATAGCGATTTATTTACATAAGGTGTACAACACCAAAAGAAAAAAAAAAGAAAATTTTTTTAATTTTTATTATATTTTTTTTGTCGACCAAATTTAGTCTAGTTTCACCTGTTTTAATATGTGCACATGATGGAGATTCACACTGTATATTGAAGTTAACTACTGATACAAATTTCATAATGAATATTAGAATGTTATGGCATCAGCGCCTCGGTCATTTTAATAGGAAAAGTTTGCGGAAGATGAAATTGCAATTTCAAGAAACATTTTGTATGTTCTATAAAAATCAATCTTGACTTTTGACTTTTTTGACACCTGGAATCAGCTTTGATGGTACTTGTAGCTTTGATAGAAAATAAAAAAACTAAACTTGTAGCAAGGTAGTCATAATCGGCCGATCGCTCAAGTCGTATGGAGCGGCAAATATCTTTTTTTCATATTTCGACAAGTTGTTCAGTCTGGTAGGCTGATTCATATCCCTATTTTGGTTAGCAATTAACAGTCACTTAGTATAGGTAGTTTGTTACTTAATCCAGAAAACAGGTTCGTTTTAAACTGACTTCAAAAAAGGTGGAGGGTTCTATGTTCGACTGTATGTAAATCTTTTTTCATTTCTCATACTCGGAAAGTAGTGTTATTTTGATCCGATTATTGGGTGGAAAATGCTGCTTCCCTCCATAGGGAGGGAAAAACTCATACAAATTACTTCCCACCTAAGGGCCGAAATGAACTTTAAAAATAGAACTGCTGTCAGCTGTGAAGAGTTTTATGTAAAAAACAACTAATTAAAAAAAATGCTGCGGCCATGTGAGTTTCTAAACAGCCAGTGTGAACTTAGCGCAAACTTCTTTGAGCGGAATAAGCCGCAACAATTACGCGGTGAGTTCCATATTTAAAATGTAACTTTTAATTTCACGAATTGTCCTAATTTGAAAATTAATTTTAAATAGGTACTACTAATACTATTATGTAATATCAATAAATAGTTTAGATAAACAACTAGTTTTATTTTCCTCATATTCGAAATGAAAAGTAGAGTGTAAAAGAATCAATTCCTACTCGGACTATAGCCGTTGATTCTTTCCACCCTCGGTTAACAATCTACTATTTTTGTATTACCTACTGATCTGTTAAGTCGGTGTTAATTTGGCTTGGCACCGACGTCTAACAGATCTGTAGGTACTACGTAGCACATTAAATGATTTTTTCTTTATTTTTCGATTTTTGATGTCGGTTTATTTTTTTTTGAAAAAGTTTTAATCAATGGCTTCCGCCTACGTACGTCGTCTAACTAGTCGCTAAGACGAACTTTTTTTGTAACGTAGGCTGGCAGCATGTTCAATTGTTTAGTCTCTACCTGAAGTAGTGTTTTCTTGTACTCAGGCTAATGAATCAGGTTACCCTCTTTCATTGCAAAATTCTTATGTAATACCACAGAGTGCACACTGCAAATGCTAACCTGATAAACGGCCGTCTGTACAGACATGAATATTATTTATTATTTACAGTCTTTATCTTTTATAATAATGAAAATGAATTAATCTTTTTTGCAGGACATGATTCTATGATACTTACAATTATTCTATGATAAGTTAACAAATACAAAAATTACAATAAGTAAAAATAACTAAAATTATTTACATTAAGTAAATATAACCAATAAATTATTAATAATCGCTTCAAGCGGTGTCTTCTAGACAATCTTTGGCAAGAAGTTGAGAGTACAAATATTAGTGGGGGCACAGGTTGGCAGAAAAATAATTTTGAATAATTGTTATTTTGAATTACCTATATGGGGTGTAAAGGACAGCTTAGCAAAAACTGATACCTTGAATTCAGACCATCATTCTAAAAGATTTCTCAGTGGAATTTTCCTTCAAAAAAATTTTTTAATGCAAAATCCATTTTGCATTAAAAAACAACAATAACAGCGTAAAAACAACGACCAGCAATTCACATCGCACTCTGATAGGAGAGAGCGGTTTTGCGATACATTGCGTAGCGTCAAAGTAGGTAAGGGACCATCCATAAATTACGTCACACGTTAAGGGGAGGGGAGGGGGTCGATAAAGTGTGACATTGTGTGACAAGAGGGTGGGAGGGGTCATAAGTTTCGTGTCGTCACATTTCAACGACAAACTCAACTTTCTCAGTCCCAAGCACTCTTTTTACGTTTTTACTTTGGTTAAGACAATGGATGGCCTCTAAATAACGAAAACTCCTTAACTTGATATTTCCGGGAAAAATAATTACCGATCATAGTTACGGGTAGATTCCACCATTTAAGTATTTGTTGTCCTTTACACCCTGTGTTGTTATTAGTGTAATTAGTTTCCGTCAGGGCTAGAAAACGGTTAAGGTAAAAAATTTAATACCGTATCAATGTAAAGGTAGAGTCAAAACGGTTAAGAATTACGGTTACGCTACCGGTATAAAAAACCCTAAAACGATACCTCTATTATTTTACAATAATATTATACCTTTATTTTTATCGCTACCGTAACCGGAATTATTTCGGTACCGATAAATCGCCAGCGCGACGTCGCCGGCGGCGGTGGGGTGTAAAGAAAACTTTTATTTAATCATTTATGTATCACAAAAAATAACGATACCGTTATTTAACGCTACCAAATAATTTCGATACCGAAATTTTTAGCTACCGGAAAATAACGGTATGACATCATACCGCTAACCGTTTTAGCCGATATCGTTTCGGTTATTCAAGCCCTGGTTTCCGTAGAGTTACTTGTGAGCGTGGTGTCCGTTCCCGGCGGGGTGGTGCCGGGGGGTGCTCCCCCTGAATAACTTCGGTAAGTAGTTGTGCAGCGCGGACACCCCGCCGTGTAGTATGCACACGCGGGGCGCGCCGCACACCACGAGGTGCGCGCTCACCTGGAGACAGTCACAAAATAACCAACGGCTTAACGTGCCCTCCGACGCACGGAAACGCAAGTGATAAATTGCAATTTTGGTCACCCATCAGGTTCCCTGTCTCTGTGTACAGTGCTTAACCTCACTGATCGGTTGAGATAAGCGAGCGCCACTGGGCACCGAGCCGGCCACAGACTTATATCGAGATAGACGGTAAAAGTTAACCTACCTTGCATGTAAAAAAAACCTGCTTGTAAATAAAAAAAAACGCATCCAAATCGGTTCACCCGTTTGAGAGCTACGGTGCCACAGACAGACACACAGACACACACACACACACACACACACATAGCGGTCAAACTTATAACACCCCTCTTTTTGCGTCGGGGGTTAAAAAGTGTGATCCACGTTCAGTTTTATCCGACTTAAGTCAGTCCGCTTGAGACCTATGCCGTAAATGATAATCGATTTAAATCGGATTTACATTATTATTTTACTTAATTAAGCGCCTTTGAATCGTTTCCGCGCGGTCTTGATTTCCCATCACAAAATCTCGCTCGTAACGTCATCTTAAGTACTAAAAATTCGTCACGCTCTAAGTTCTCATACAGTTTGAAACGCTCTTTTCATCTATCTCGATATAGATCTGTGGAGCCGGCTGTTGTCGATTGACTACAGTCGTTAAAACTAAGTCAGAGGCCATTGTGCAGTTTGAAAACTCTGACACCAGGATTTGCCAAGTTCACCTCATGCTTGACAGGAGTTACCCAATCCCGAACGTTCCAGTTCAGTCTGTCGCAGTTAAGTCCGTAACTCAAGAATAAATAATAAATAAATGCTACACACTCAAAGGCCCACAACAAGGTTTTCCCTTGTGGTGTGGGTCCCTTGGAACATACATAAAGTCAGATACAAACACCCATGACCCCAAAAACAAACTGCTTTTTACACTAATATTTGCCCCAACAGGGAATCGAACCCAGGACCCGCCGATCAAGTGGCAGCGCCACTACCACTCGACCAAACCGGCCGTCAACTCGACCAAACCGGCCGTCAACTCGACCAAATCGGCCATCAACTCGACCAAACCGGCCGTCAACTCGACCAAAGCGGCCATCAATTCGACCAAACCGGCCGTCAACTCGACCAAAACGGCCGTCAATTCGACCAAATCGGCCGTCGTAAAGTGTATAGTTACCAATTGAGCAGTCTCATCCTCAGCGGAGACCACGACTATAGTCTTGTGCTGCCTGATAGCGTCGGCGATGGCTCTGTGTGCACTAGTTCCCAGGAGCTGTAAGTCATGCTGTCCGAACGACACGCTGCTGTATGGCACGTTAATGCTGCCCTCTATGCAACTCTTCTCGTATCTGGAAACACGTTAATAGGTTATGTACTATTTTTTTAAATTATTGTTCAAATTGAAACTTCTCTGCCTCCTAAATAGCCCGGTAAAAATAGTTTTTAAACGGTTTTACTTAGCTCACCCCGTTTGTTTTATTCTTGGGTCAAATTTAGTAATTCAAATTTCACCCTCTTCCTGTCAACCGATTAATCTGAAATTTTGTATACACTTTGGATTTTGGTGACAATACAATTATGTTTATTCATTATCATTATAAATTCAAGATGGCCGCCGCTACAAAATGCGGATAATTTATGTTTTATTAATCCCATCAATATGGGTATCAAATGAAAGGGCTCAACAAGCAGAATACAATATACTATAAAAAATTGAAATCCAAGATGGCGGCCGCTACAAAATGGCGGATAACGTAGGTTTTATCAATCCCATCAATATGGGTATCAAATGAAAGGGCTCAACAAGCAGAATACAATATACTATAAAAAATTGAAATACAAGATGGCCGCCGCTACCAAATGTATGTTTTTAATAAAAACTAAAAACTAGAAAATAAAAATAGGTAAAAAAACTTTTTAAGTTAAACGGTTTTATGTTAAACATACATTGCAATGTTTAAGATAAATGTACTAAAAACCAAAAAATAATAAAATAGATACAGTCGTGGGAATTATAAACATATGCATAGACTAGACTAAAATAAAACCGTGGGGCACATTAAGTCGATAATTTGTAGACAATTGATGTATCCTCCTAAATAGCCCGGTAAAAATAGTTTTTTAATATTATCTTTAAAATTAAGAATGACATGAACGTTCAAAACTCTGAATTAGACAGATAGAGAAATACTAAACAGTAACGTTATAGTTGAATACCGCCATATAAATTCTGTATAAAATGTATAGAATTAATATGGTGTCGATGTCGACGACACAGCACTTGTCCTGACACACTAGTGAGAAGAAGTCCTTAAATAAAGTGTAACTCACAGTAGGTTGGACCTGATGTCGACGACACAGCACTTGTCCTGACACACTAGTGAGAAGAAGTCCTTAAATAAAGTGTAACTCACAGTAGGTTGGACCTGATGTCGATGACACAGCACTTGTCCTGACACACTAGTGAGAAGAAGTCCTTAAATAAAGTGTAACTCACAGTAGGTTGGACCTGATGTCGATGACACAGCACTTGTCCTGACACACTAGTGAGAAGAAGTCCTTAAATAAAGTGTAACTCACAGTAGGTTGGACCTGATGTCGATGACACAGCACTTGTCCTGACACACTAGTGAGAAGAAGTCCTTAAATAAAGTGTAACTCACAGTAGGTTGGACCTGATGTCGATGACACAGCACTTGTCCTGACACACTAGTGAGAAGAAGTCCTTAAATAAAGTGTAACTCACAGTAGGTTGGACCTGATGTCGATGACACAGCACTTGTCCTGACACACTAGTGAGAAGAAGTCCTTAAATAAAGTGTAACTCACAGTAGGTTGGACCTGATGTCGATGACACAGCACTTGTCCTGACACACTAGTGAGAAGAAGTCCTTAAATAAAGTGTAACTCACAGTAGGTTGAACCTGATGTCGATGACACAGCACTTGTCCTGACACACTAGTGAGAAGAAGTCCTTAAATAAAGTGTAACTCACAGTAGGTTGAACCTGATGTCGATGACACAGCACTTGTCCTGACACACTAGTGAGAAGAAGTCCTTAAATAAAGTGTAACTCACAGTAGGTTGGACCTGATGTCGATGACACAGCACTTGTCCTGACACACTAGTGAGAAGAAGTCCTTAAATAAAGTGTAACTCACAGTAGGTTGGACCTGATGTCGATGACACAGCACTTGTCCTGACACACTAGTGAGAAGAAGTCCTTAAATAAAGTGTAACTCACAGTAGGTTGGACCTGATGTCGATGACACAGCACTTGTCCTGACACACTAGTGAGAAGAAGTCCTTAAATAAAGTGTAACTCACAGTAGGTTGGACCTGATGTCGATGACACAGCACTTGTCCTGACACACTAGTGAGAAGAAATCTGACACACTGACGCGGGGGGACACCTCAGAGAATAGCACCTCTAGCGGGATCTCTACAGCATCCTTAGTACAAAGAAAAGGCCACTGTTTAATACATTTAAAACTAACGTTCCGCCCATATGGACTTCAGGTTATATCGTGCCCCGCTGTGGGATAAAATGTAATTTAATCTAATCAGTAAGTAAGTTAACAAGACGAATAACGGCATAAATACAGCAATAAACACACACAAACAGCAACAACAAAAGCACAAACAGCACAATATTACACAGAGATAATAAAATCAACAAATGAAAAACAAGTACTTGATGAACCGTGTTGTCTGTTCTGCAGCCGCCAAAATGGTACTAACTCAGCGTTAGTACCATTTTGGCGGCTGCAGAACAGACAATTTTGCAAATTGGCTACCGACCATAGCGCTGTTATCAACAAATTCTGTAGGTAGATTACTGGTACGGTGTAGATGATTTCAGACTCACCATCGGATCCTTCCACTGCGCTCCTTTGGTGAACCTCCTGAAGCTGATGCTCCTCGGCGAGCTTCGACACATCTCGATTGACTCCTACAATATTAAAAACTTCATCGAAATAGCCTTTATTTTAATATTTCCACCTATGTTCCTAAGATAAAATTGTTAAGTTTTTACAACTTTCCCCAAGGAACATAGATTGAAATATGAAAAACTAGCTTTCCGTTCTTGACTTCGTTCCCGTGGGAATTTGGGAAAATTATGTAACCTAGGTATGTGTTAATCCAGGGTGTCAGCTACCACCATACCAAATGTTATCAAAATTCGTCCAGCCGTTTGAGCGTGTAAGAGTAACAAACATACATCCTCACAAACTATCGCATTTATAATATTAGTAGGACTAATAGGATAGAATAGGATTTAAAGAAAAAAAACTTGTTACAGACGCAAGTAACAAGTCTCGACGTTACCCTAGCGTAAGTTGCTTAACCACACTGATCGATTCCGTACTTCTTCTTCTTCTTATCGTGTCGGTATAGTCAAGTGTGTGGCGAACTTGGCTAACCCTGGTGTCAGAGTTTTCAAACCGCACTATGGCCTCTGACTTAGTTTTTAACGACTGTAGTCAATCGAAAACAGCCGGGACTGACAGCTTAACGTGCCCTCCGAAGCACGGAAACGCTCGTGATAAATTTCCACTTTGGTCACCCATCAGGTTCGCTGCCTCTGTGTACGTTGCTTAACCTCACTGATCGGTTGAGATCAGCGAGAGCCACTGAACTACAAGCGCTAAAAAACTTCAAACTTTCCGTACTAACCTTGACACACTCCCCAATATCAATCTCAGGCAGGTCTGAGAACAGTAGGATGCACTCGTTGAAACCAGACTCAAGTAACGTATCTCTAAGTTGCCTGAGAATGGCTACCCCCATAAACAGGGGCAGTGAGGGGCCTTCCACCAACAACGCGTCCCATAGGTGAACGATTTTGTGAAGAGGGAATACATCTGGAATAAGATAATTTTCCACGTTAAAAAACGTACGAGTCACCGACTTCAATCCCAACAACAGTTCGCAAAAAGTAAATAACTAGTATTTTTTGCAGACTACAATGCCTATTAGCAGACAACCACAAACGAAAATGTCACTCATTTATTTAGATGATGTTCTAGTTTGTAGTATTTTTTTGTTTTTGTTGACTTTTAAAAAAAAATTATATGAGACCACCTCTGGAGTATAATCTTTTGAACAAAAAAAGAATTATGAAAATCGGTCCACAATTGGCGAAGAAATGGTTTTAAGGGACAGCTTAGCAAATACTTAAATAGTGGTATCTGCCCAAAATTAATTAAGATCAGCGTTTTTGTATTTTATGCTATTACTATCTTCCCGCCCGGGATTTCCTTCCCGTGGGAATTTCGGAAATGAATTATACACATATACCTTCCTCTTTAATCACTGCGTCGATTGGTGAAAACCGTATGAAAATCCATTCAGTATCTTTGAGTTTATCGCGTTAAGACGGAAAGACGAGGCGGGGTACTTGTTTTATATTTAATATAGTATGATTATTGTTTTTATTGCAAAATGGATGGTGAAATATAACTTAAAAAACTCACGCGAAAACATAGTAAGAAACCACGGTATAGCGAACAGCTCCGGCACGAAGTTGATCTCGTGGAGATGGGTGGCCAGCCGCGGGTCGTGGAATGACGTCATCTGCCAGAATTTGGCCAGGTACTCCTTGATCACCGAGCTGTTGTCCTTCAGGAAGAACTGGTGGAGGAACTTAGGGACGAAGGCGGATAGACACGCGAAGGCGCGAGCTAGAAAAATAAACATTGTCTTTGTTTTTCACTTTATTGGGGTTATCAAACGATAAAACAATATTTTATGAATGAAAAAACATTAAAACTAAATAACATTAGAACTAAAATACAGAGAAGACATAAGAAGAATAATACGGTATATGCATGAATTTTTTTATCGCATTGATTAACAAAATATGAAAATACCGTAGTTGAGATGACAAAAACTGAAATTATAATTAAAATCGGCCAAGAAATACGGCCGATATACGCATTTAAAACAATTAATTACGCACCGATTAGACAGAGAGATCCGATATGGACTGTGACTCACATGTCACTACGGCCATATAAACTCCGTGTTAAATTTCGTTTTGCTAGAAAGAGATAGAAATAAATCTTCGATGGCTTATAACTTTTTTAATTTCATAGTTATTCGAAAAATAGTTTTACTAAACTGTTTATTACATGAATGAGGATTAATTTTTTAAATAAAAAAAAATCATGCATTTTCCCTTATTATAGGACAGTTTTCTTAGAACCATACCTTCATTGCACATGTTGAGGTATAGAAAAGGCGCAGTGAGCGAGTCAAGCCCCTGCCAGTAGACGTAGTGCGGATGGGTGAGCAGCCAGGCCTTCAGCAATCGCTTGAGAGCGCGGTGGCCGGCCGCCCCGCACAGCAGCCAGCAGTACTGGTGGCAGCGCGGGATGTCCACGTCTATCTATACGATTTAGTACAACATACACATAAGAACATACACATAACATAATAGACAAAATTGTTTGAGTGGCTTCAAAATTATAATTTATATAGTGTTACTAAATATTTACAATTAAAACTAAAAATGAGAATAATATTATATTGTGATTGATAAGATTTAACTGACACAAATAAAATTAACATTAAGTATGATTTTTATATTATTGACATTTTGAATTTTATGTCTTTTTTTTAAATTTAATTAATTATTTGAAATATTGAGTTATGATTTCGTACACCATTCCTCAATGGTAAAATGTGTTGGACGATGTTTATTACTTAAAGATCAATCAATTGTAACCACATTTGCACGAATAACTGATTCTATTCTATTCTATACGTACGTAACATAGAATAGGACAACATTATTTTCCGGGGAAGACTGCACCGTTGCAAATAGGTGCAAAGTTAAAAATGCTACATAACTACTTTGACTTAAGTACTATAAGTAACATTCTGAATGTTCTACAAAATAAAGCTATTTTTACCCGACTGCGCGACACAAAGGAGGGTAATGTGTTTATCAGCCTATATATGTATGTATGTATGTAGGTTTGTACAATTGTGGCATTATTTAGACCAAACGCGTGGGCCGATTTTGATAAATGATACGTCGTTGGATTCGTCACAACGGCGCGAGTGTCATAGAAAGTATAGAAATTTGGAAAAATCAAAATGGCCGATTTTGGACGCCTTAATGTGAAAAATAAAAAAATAAAAATCGACAAACTATGTCGAGTCGGGTATCGTTGAATAGGTATTTAAAATCAGTTATAGGTTTCTCATATTGTTTTTCAATCAGAATTACCGATTAAGATCTATAACGATTTAAAGTTGGTTAATAACGATTTTCACTTAATATGGGCTTTTAATGCGGATATTGTTAAATTTTTATGCAAGTGAGATATATTATACATATACAACTAATGAGAAAATAAATAAACAAATATAAATACCTGACCTTAACTAAAAAGTGTAAAATAAAATTAATTAATTTAAAAAATAAAAAAACCCGACTGCTTCATAAACATCTGAAAAGAAAAAAAAAGTAATTGAGACTTTTGTTATTGAATATTATTGAATAATATAAAGATTTTAAAAGTCAGGACCCATCAAAAATCCGGCGTCCTAATAATGGGTCCCGACTGTTAAAATCGTTATGTTTATTCAATAATATTCCAAAACAAAAGTCTCGACTACTAAAAATGCTTGTTTTTTTTCTTTTCAGTTTTTACTGACTGCTTAGTTTTTTTAATTTTTTTTAAATTAATTGACTTCGACATATCGGGGCGATTCCATTTTGATGAGTTCAACATTAATAGATCTTGTTTCGAAGGGAGTCCCGTGCCCCTCAGTGGGGACATATATGGGCTGATGACTCAAGACAGGTCTCGAGTATAATTACTTAAGTGACAGATATGACTGGTATCAATAGCGGATTATTAATTAGGCAGCATCTCGAGACAGTGGTCAAGCAATAAAATACCTACGTTATCTACTCTCAGTTTCTTGCCTATTCTTCTCTGAGGAAGACTGCAGCTTAGCGAATAGGCGTAAAGTTAAAAATGCCAATGTAATTTACTACTTTGCCTTATTTTAAGTAACATTTAACAAAGCTATTCTTGACTTTGATTTTTAAAAAACTTTATCAGCAATCAAAATGGTTTCAATCGGGATGTTGACAGTAATTGATTTTATGAATGATTGTATGTGAAACAAAAAAAATCCTAGAAATATATTAATATCCGAAAACAGTATTAAAATCTTATAATATATTATAAATCTCCTGTCACGATGTTTGTCCGCGATGGACTCCTAAACTACTTAACTGATTTTAATCAAATTTGTACACCGTGTGCAGTTTGATCCAACTTGAGAGATAGGATAGTTTTTATTTCGATTCATGGCCTTAATAATTTATAATTAACAATAAACTGATTATCAATGTTGATCGTTGTCATTAATCGTAAATCTCTAACAGATGGCGCCACGGCAACGCGGGGCCGGGCTGCTAGTTGGTTTATAAATGAACAAGTTATGAGCATTTATATTAACGTAAGGACTAGCTATCTCGTTTTGTGGGGAGAGCTAGCTATCTCGTTTTTACCTACGCAAACAAATGGCGGTGACGTCACGTGCCAGTAAGTGCATCTCTTTTTCGTTGTTTGACAGTTTCCCCCTCTATTGAAATTTAATAGCTTGTAACTTTTTTATTTCTCAATAGTTTTCAAAAATTATTTTGGTTTTGGGTTTTGGATTCAGTTCCTTTTTAAGATAAACAATTTTAAAAAAATTTGTCAACATCCCTATTCTGGTATTATGTTCATACCTGTCTATCAGTGGGCGTGGGCGTCTCCTTATCAATCCTCTCGTACTGGTCCTCGATGTCTCCGACCACTCCCAGTAGAGCCGCCCACACGTCGCCCCGCACTAGAGGGGGGATGTCTATCTCAGCTTCAGCGCGGATGTATGGAGCTGTGTGAGGGTAGCCCTGGGATCATACCATTATACTGGATGACTTAAAATTAGTCAGCAAAACTTTAAATAGGGATACTCCCCATGAAGTATCAGTCATGAAGCTGTGATAGTTCAGTTGGTAATGAGCCGGATTTGTGATCGGAACGTCGCTTGTTCAAATCCTGGTGCGGGCTGTACCACTAAATTCGTCTTTTCGGATTTATGTACGGATTTCTAATTATCAGTTGCTTGACGGTGAAGGAAAACATCGTGATGAAACCCACTTGTCCAAGAAAATTCATTTTCGAAAGACGAGCGGTCCACCAACCCGCATTGGGCCAGCGTGGTGGACTATGGCCTGAATCCCCTTCGTGTTTCGAAGGGAGGCTCGTGCCCCTCGATGGGGACATATATGGGCTGATGACGACTCTCCATGAAAACAAATAGATATTCCCAAGAAATCCACATGAAATTCTTTAAATCGAGTTCTCATACTAAGACGAATAGTTAATTGATTATTTTTAGAGGCAAACTTTTTTCATATTACAACCTATGTTCAATTTAATGCCTACTATAATCAGCCGTTTTATTTCCATCATTGTGACTAATTTTAATTCAATGGTTTTAAGTACATATGAGCACATTAGGCAACCAAAAATTGTAGTACCCTAATAGAATTTGTGTTGGATTCTCATACCTACTTTATACCTAAGACGTTTGTAAACTTTGTACAACCCACGAAGACAATAAATAAATTGATTTAATTTAATTAGTGGAAAGTCATCCAATATTCAACGCAATAAACTATAGATTACAGGCAAAGACATCTTTATAAATGCTAAACCCTGAAGCAGGGCTTGAATAACCGAAAAAATATCGGTTAAAACGGTTAGCGGTATGACGTCATACCTTTAAATTTTAGGTACTTTTTCCGGTAGCCAAAAATTTCGGTAGCGAAATTATTTGGTAGCGCTAAGTAACGGTATCGTTATTTTTTTTGGTACATAAATTATTAAATAAAGGTTTTCTTTACTCCCCACCGCTGCCGGCGACGTCGCGCTGGCGTTTTTTCGGTATACCGAAATAATTTCGGTTACGGTAGCGATAAAAATAAGGTATACCTTTACGACAAATTGAAATGGAAAAGTTTTAATTTCAATTCCAAAATGACAGGAAAGCAGATTTTGAATACACCGTTTCACAAAACGCGCGCATTTGAGGGTAGTTTTCGCCACCAGGCAACGAAATGTTGGAACAACTTGCCACCACCGCTAAAAGAGCCAATGTCCAAACAGACTTTCAAACGACATTTAAAATCAGCAATATTAGAGCAACAGTTGTTGCTCTGATGGCGTAAACACTCCAAAAGTAAATAAGCGTTGTTGGATGCAAAATTGATGTTTATATGCATATATATTTGATTATGTATGATATATGTATATATATATATTATTTTATACTTGGTATATTTATGTATACACATTAAACATTAAATTCTATTGTAAATACATTCGTCTATACATATTTAAGTAATTATATTCTATTATTAGTATTTATTAGGACTTTTTATTTTTTATATGTTGCATTTTTTATTAACTTAAAATTATGTCAGCTCTTGGAGCCAAAATCATTGCGTCTCAAGCTCGCTCGTACTCGGGGCAACTGGCTGAAAACCAGCGTTGCAGTTTTCCTGCAACATGTAGCTGAGCCATTGCCCATTCATAGGTGCGGTGCACACACTATGACTCTTGCGCCTACATTGTGTTTGTGTCCTGTGTGTACTTGTGTTTTATTTTTGTTGTCGTATTATTTCTGTCTGTAATGTAGTGTGTACCTGTGCTTGTGAATAAATTTTATGTCTATGTCTATGTCTATGTATAATATTATTGTAAAATGATAAAGGTATCGTTTTAGGGTTTTTTTATACCGGTAGCGTAACCGTAATTCTTAACCGTTTTGACTCTACCTTTAAATTGATACGATATTGAAATTTTATACCTGTACCATACCGTTATACCTTACCCGTTTTCAAGCCCTGTCCTGAAGTCAATTCAGTCCTACTTACATGCAAAAGCCTCTGGAACCACAGCAGCCTATAGAACTGATATTCCGTATCTCTTTCTCTTATAATCTTGGGTAAAGCGACAGCATCGTAATCCTTTCTTCTTTCGTGCATGAGAGGGTAGTAGTCATGGGCAGAAACATGGGCCAGTCGAGCTTTTAGAAGACTAAGGCTGTATTTGGCAATCCGACGATCATATAAAGCAGGTTTTCTACCTCCAATTGTACAGCCGTCGAGGAGAATTGCTCTGTTGACAAATGTTTAATACGGATGAGATTAAAAACATAACTTTTTAATAGTAACAAAGGAACAGTTTACCAATTGGGCATAGAAAGTATGTTTTGATTATTTCAATTCACTCAAGTATGCACAATCTTACTTTCTACTAATCATACTCCTACTAATATTATTAACTAGCTTTATTATGTAGCCTATGTGTTAATCCGGGCAATCAGCTATCTCCATACCAAATTTTATCAAAATCGATCCAGTCGTTCTCGAGTTATAAGTGTTCGAAAGAACCCGACTTTGTTTTATGTATTAAGAAAATGTGAAAGTTTGTGAGGATGAATGGATGGCCTATTACTCCTTCAGGAAAAACTACTGAACGGATTTTTATGAAACTTTACAGTAACATAGCTTGAAAGCATCAGAATAACAGATAAGCTACGTGATTTTCCAAATTTTTATCGGGAACCAAGTCCAGGGCAGAAAGATAGTCTATATCTATACATATTATAAACACGAAAGATTTGATTGTTTGTTTATTTGCACTGAATGGCTCCGAAACTACTGGACCGATTTGAAAAATTCTTTCACTATTAGAATCCTACATTATCCAGGATGAACATCGGGTACATGATTTTCCCGAATTCCGACGGAAACGAAGTCCCGAGCGGAAAGCTAGTCTTAAATAAAACATTTACATTACTTCCTTGACCGTACCGTAGCTATGTCTTTCAGACTAAATAGTTTTGTTAATTTTGAATCTTAGAAAGGAACCATAAACAGATTTAAATGGGACTGCCACTAAAAATTTAAAAAATTAAAAGAAACAAGATATGTGAGTGGTTGCGCAAAAAGAGACCTCAATGGAAAATAATTGATTTCGAGTAAATCGCGTTTAAAGTTTCAAGTTGATATGAGTTTCGCTTCGAGCGAGCTCACTAAAAAATCTAAAAAAAAAACTATGGCACTTAAAAATATTTTGATTAGACTAAAACAAAGCTGAAAGACCACAGAAACAAAATTAATGAAAAACAAAAAAAAACCCTTAATTAAATACTAAAACGGGTCTAAATTCGCGTATATATATTTATTTACCTATTCCCGACGTTTCGACGCTGCGGTTGCACGCGCCGTAGTCGCGGGTAGACTGTTGTTGTCTCAGCAAGATGTTGTCTGTTTTGTGGTTCGACCCGCAGTGAATTTAATGTCCAATCCCTTCAGGTCCCTTTTTGCGTAACAACTCACATATTATAATACTCACATAGGCATAGACAATATCGGAGGACTGTTTTTGATAAGGCAATTCTTCTTTAACTCTGCTTGTATGTCACCTCCAGCCAGCTGCCACCAATGGTATAAGTACTGCAGCTTACATCCCAGTAGACCTCTCGTTCTCTTCACTTCTACTAATTGTTTACATTCTATTTTTTCCAAATCTTGTACTAATTCGGAGAATGTTGCTCTCTCACTAGGGTAGATTCTTAAGCATTTTTCTATCACATTTCTAAGGTTTTCTGGAACTTGCTGTAATAACAAATGATCTAATTAGAATCATATATATATATTATATTATTTGACACAACTACAAAATAAATAAGTTCCAAGCAGTCTGATTTACCAAACAAACAATTATTATGATAAGTCCTGCAAAACTAATACAAGATGGCAAGACAAGACATTGAAAAAATCTTAGCAAACCTCCATTAGTAAAAAATTTAATTAATGGAAAAGATTTAAAACAAAAAACACAAAGACAAAGTCCAAATACTGAGAATGAATTCTGAAATGAAAAAATCTTTGGAAGCTAAAGAGGGAAAATTATCATGAAGTTAGAATCATCATTTATCAGTCAATAAATGGGTGAAATGGTCCCAAATAAGTGGACTGATCACCCGCCTGTGCCTGACGGGCGTCCCCTCCATAGATAGAATCAACAAAATTATCAACAATCTATACAAACTTACTTTATATGCATCAACACAGTCATGTTCACGAGCGATTCGTTCAGCAGGATTCGAAGCATGAACCAGAGTGAGTATTCTTCTGAGGATCGGTGCTGGCTTCAAGTTTTGCCAGAGTTTACCGATGCACAGCTCTAATATTATAATGCCAAACGTCCAGATGTCGCCGGCAGGACCTCCTCCATTGAGAATTGTTTCTGGACTTAGGTATTTTGGAAGGCTGAAAGGTAGAATGTGTAGCTGTAGTGGTAACTAAGAAATCGAAAAAAAAAGGTGTCACAAAGATCAACTAGCCGAAGTTCATATTGCTTAGCACATTTTATATCAGTCTTTAAGGTGAGGGAGGCATAGTGTACAAAGTATCATAGCCCTCCCTTGCCTTAAAGACTAAAGATAGTCAAAAACATGATAAAAGGCAGAGAAGTCCAAAAAGTGGAAACTTTGTGGAGTAATTTTTGGTTGATTAATGTAACTACACAGAAAGTTATTTACTATTTATGCCCTCTACCCCACCAGGAAGACAGGAGTAGAAAGAAGTAGCAGATTTTTTTTGACAGATAAAGAGCAAAAGAAAAACCGTCAAGAACTTACCCCAGAGGAAAAGACACTTCAGTACCACCTCCCGTCATATGGTACATGCCATAGTTGAAGAGTTTGATCCTTCCAGCCAGATCCAGCAAGATATTGTCATCAGACAATGTTCTGTGAGTTATGCCTTGTTCGTGTAGAAACTTCAGAGCTACCGCCACTTGCCGAGCAATATTTGTTACTTCTTCGAAGCTGAACTTTGCCTGCCACTCTTTTAACGGTTTACCGATTACTTCAGCTACTACTATTATCCTTTCTGCAAAATAATGTGAAGAATTTAATTTGCTGGTAAGACTAAAATAACTCACACAAAAAATAGCAAACAACAAAAAAAAAACTGGTGCAACCCAGTAAAGTTTTACTTCTTTGATGTAGATTTTAGTGGAAACTTGTTGGTCAGAGGGTCATCTTAGGGGTGTTGGCTTCTGTGGTAATCAAGCTATAGTACGTCCGGTCAATCTATTAAATGCTGTACGTTTTCCAATTTGTTAACATAAATAACAATTACGTTTGTTTTATTGGCAGGCACTCCTATCAGAGCGCGACTCACGAAAATAAATTAAACAAGGCAACGTGTCGAATTTAACTGTAAATGCACTCAACGGTAAGAAAAAATACTCGAACAAAACAAAATGCTCACCATGTTTGCCCCTTATCACGTCCAAATACGTGCATAAATTCTGGTGTTCCAAAGTCAAAAGACGTTGAGCTTGACCTAATATTGTGATGGAACTAGGAGTCAACGGCAGCCCATTGCTACCACAGGTTTCCCCGGGGTGGTTCTTCGCAAAAAATGTGCATGCCGCAAACTTGCAATCTTCATTATCGCCATCCATTTTTACGGAAAGCGAGCACACGTGGACTTTTTTACACTGCGTGAGACTTTAGTAAATAATCAAATAAATCAACATGAGCAAACAGAGCGAAGTACGTTAGAAAAACGGGTAATGAAAAGAAATAATGGGCGTAAACAACACGCTCCACACCAAACACAACACTTTACAGTCACTGTCAATGTCAAAGTCAAACATTTTTCAAAAATAAAAAAGATGTTGCCAGATTTTGGTCAGCTTAAGTCGCCAGCTTTCGACTGTAAATTTACTATCGATAGTATCGATACTATTGAATTCTAATAGTATCGATTTCAATACTATCGGTTCGGTATTGATTAAAAACGATCAATGCTATCGATAGTATTAAAATTCAATAGTATCGATAGTTTGGTCTGTGATCAATCAGTATCGCAAACCATTGGCTATCGATATTCTTACTGTTTTTCAAGGTTACGATACTATCGATACTTTCTAGTATTGGTTAGATACTACCGACAACGGTTATTTCCTAAACTAAAAGGGAACTATTCATTTTGTTTTTATACTAATTGCTCTCTATATTTATACTATACTAACAACTCCTAACCCTTTATAAGGCACAGGGGGGCTACCACCTAAGCGAAGTTGATGCTGATTGAACGAATGAAATGATGTACATTGCTGTTTTTGATTCATATCATTAATCAAGGTCTCGTTATAAAGAAGCAATCGTCAACGTTCCATTCGTTCACCCAGCGTCAACTTCGCTTAGATGGTAGCCCCCCAGGTCCGATCTTGCATGGAGTATTGCAGCCACCTCTGGAATGATTCGTTCGACCAAATATCAGCTAGCCGCTCTGGAATCGGTAAAACGCAGAGCCAGGAGGCTCCTTGGTGACAAAAAGCTAGTAAAAAACAAACTCCACAGTCCAAAGCCTAGCTCATAGACGCAATGTATCTTGCCTGTGTTTTCTACAAGATATATGGACAGCAACACGTCAGGTTATCCATTTACATTGCGAAAGCCAGTGCTATTGCAATCGAAATAAGGGTGAGATCAGGGTCAATATGTATAACCCGATGTGCTGCCGTGTGTACTTCAGGGAGTGTGCTTATGAGCTGCATGAGTTCATTCCGCCTGCCCCGCCCTTCTACCGGACATCTAGACGCACCGCGGGATACCACCCTTACCTTGTCGAGATTCCTCGTATCCGTACTGAGCGCTTCTCTTCATCTTTTATATTGCGCACCGCTAAGGAATGGAATTATCTGCCTGCGTCTGTATTTGCGGGCTCATATAACCCGAGTCTCTTTAAAGTTCGAGTGAATAGGCAGCTTCTGGGTGAGCTTGCTACATCCTTAACCACATCTAGATTGTGGTCAAGAGCGAACCCATTCGTTATCAAAAATAAACTATACAGGGTGTAAAACACAGCTTAGCAAAAACTGAAACCCTGGACTCAAACAATCATTCTGAATGATTTTCCAGTGGAATTTTTCTCCAGAAAATTTTCATGTTATTAATAAAATAGATACATAATTAATGTATGTATCTATTTTATTAATTTCTTATCCATATATTTAGGTATCTCGTTATAGTTTTCCATTTTTGTCCATAATAGTATGTATGTTTATTTTATTTTTTTTGTATATTTGTATTGTATTTGTATTTAAATGTTATTTTATTTTATTTTAGGTATAAGTATTTACTTATTGTCATGTAGTTTATTTAATACTGCTGCACCCGCTACTTTCTTTCTCTTCTTGATTTCTCTTCTCAGGTTGCCTTGAAAAAATTGCTGTTTAGCAATAAGGCCGCCTATTGTACATTTTTCCGTGTTTTTATGTTTCTGTGATGTCCTGTTTTATTGTGCAATAAAGTATATATAATAATAATAATAATGTTTTTTTATATTTTATGCTTACATTTTTTATGATTTAATCGAAAACACTCCATTTTGCAGTAAAAAACAATCATAACAACATAAAACACGAAAACTAGCAATGTTCAGTGCACTCTGATAGCAGCGTGGCGCGGGGGGATCGCGCGCGGGGCGCGGTTTCACTTCACAATACGTTGCGTAGCGTCAAAGTAAGTAAATAATTTAAACTCCTTAATATGACGTTTCCGGGAAAAAATAATTACTTATAGCTGATGATAATTATGTGTAGATTCCACCATTTAAGTATTTGCTAAGCTGTCCTTTACACCCTGTATATTCATATTCATTTATTTTCGTAATTTTAATATTACATGTCAGAAATTGCATAATATAGGTAAAATATAAATTACCTATTAAGCTTTTAGCGTAAAAATGTGGGCATATCCAAAAACCTTAAATTCAGACTTTTGAACGCTTATTGACACTCACTTAAAGAAGTGTCCATAATAATTTAGAAATTGGGCTCTACTCTAAAACGTAATGGTTACTTATAATTCATTTTGGACTATTCCATAAGGTGAAGTGGATAGAAGAGTGATTTTAAATAAATTCGTCATACGTTTACTTACTACTAGTAGGTAATAAATACAAAAAAAAAATATTCATAAAACTTTATTAGACATTCTTAAAGGAAGGTACATTAATTAATGGATTTTACTTAACTTTACTTAACAAAGTGTTTCATTTATGTAGAATGAACAACTTCGCTAGAGGAGACTTACGGAGTCTCCAAGACAGTTGTTTGGTTGGGCCTTCAATGATGATGTCGTTAGAATTACACAAAACTGCATTATTTTGAAAACACTTTTATCAGAGATTCAAAACAAATTGACCCAGATTATAAAATGATGTAAAAGAACATCATTCTGGGAGAAAAAGACCTTCGTAATTATTGGCACTCATCGATTTTTATAATCTTACAGAGAGAAAAAGAAAGCAATGGACACTATCCATTCGTTCACGGGGCATCGACTATAGGTGGTACGTAGAGTAGGCAGCATTTTTTTTTTCATATTTCGACTTATGTTCGATGAGTTCTTCAGTTTCCTTACCTTTATTAGTTTACTTATTTAAAGGTACCTAATTTGTAGGTAGCTATAACATTCAGCCATCCCGTTCATCCAGCTATGAACTGTCTTGAGCTATCATCCTCAACTTCGTCCCTAAAAACCGTCTTGTTCTTTTTATCCAAATTTGCTTAATCATAATATTATGTAGGTATAGGTATTGTCTTAAAAGCACGCTAATTTATTTTTCTTATAGGTTCGTTTTTTAGACCTGTATGGTCAAATAAGTAAATTAAGGTGACCATTATTTTACCTAAGTCAAATAGAATAATAAAATTGATAAAAAACAAAGAACTAAAATCTAAATAGACAGCAGCACGTCAGGTTCGAGCGAGTGAAGGTAAACATGTAGGTATAGCTTGATGTGCTGCCGTGTGTTCTTAGTTTTAGGTTAGCTTATAACATCTTTAACGTGGTTCAAGTTGGATAAAAACCCCGGTTTTGGATTTAAGAACAAGGTCGACTCCAAGAACAGGTTTTGTCAGTGATGGCAAAATTTTGAAATTCTTCACTATAGTAGATATCATAGTTTTCATCGCCAACATGGCAAATTTTTGACCTGAAAACAAGAAGTAAAGTTAAATGTTTCAAAACATACATTTGTATAAAACCTTACATTTACTACTAACTTAAAATGTTGCTTTACTTGTTTTTCTAAACATATGTAACTTTTGACTTTAAATTTTAAATAGCTAGAAATTTTAAATAATCAGTAGAATTTCTAAGTAAGTAAGTAGGTACCTATACAATTTCTGGCTCCAGCACTAAATGCAAGATAGCTGAAAGGATTTGGCAAAGATTTTTCGAATCTCTCTGGTCGAAATTCTAAAGGATTTTCAAAATTTTCTGGATCTCGTTGCATTTGAAAGATATTTACTATAATCGATGTATCTTTAGGTATCTTTGATCCAGCTATCTCTGAAATTAGTAAAATTGTGTTAATAATTTTTTTTTACGAAAAGTAAGCAAAATATACGACGATGATCACGTAATTCTGCATTTTATTCACAAAAAATCATAATCAAATTAAGTTCATTACCTGTATCGCGATAAATCAATCTTTCAATCAACGGCACCGGGGGATATAAACGCATTGATTCTTTGATTACCATTTCTAAATATTTCATCTGCTGGAATTCTCTAAAAGTAAAAATAAAGTTGAGTGTTTGGTGATATATAGGTTAACATTGTTACCTGTCTATAAATAAAAATAATTCAGAACTCATTAGAATTTGTAGTTTAGATTTTCAATAATATTTTGTTCAAGATGGTAGGTACGTTTAGCAAAGTGGGATGCGAGAGTTGCTGTATCGTGGCGTGGGTGAAAGGAATTTGTCTGTCAAACATATCACGACTAGTATTATTAGGTCTATGATCCCAACATAGTTTATAGGCCTGATTGTATGTGTGTATATGTATGTAGATTTAAAAATACTAGTCCTCACTTATAAGTGGGGTCTCTGTTTAAATTATCTTCCAAAACTGATCTTTGTTCTTCAAGAATTTTATCTTGCACTTCCTGGTATTGCGAAAGACAATAAAGGCTAAACGCGACGCCCGTTGTCGTGGTATCGTGACCCTGAGGAATAATAAACGAAAATTAGTGATTTGCACATTTCAATCTGACAGGAAAATTAAATCTGCTTATGTACTTATTACCAGAAAAACAACAACCATATACTTTGTTCGATAATTATACAAAAGCCTGAAACACAACAAAGCTAACAATTTCATTGTTATCGCAAAATGTTATCTAGTGTTTCATTTAGTTTTTTTTTAAATTACCGTGCTCTTTTTTTTATTGTACAGGGATAGCAGCACATCATGCTATCCAAAACTGTCAAACTTCAATCGATTTTCAAATTTATTTCCAAGCATTAGAGTTTACTATCCATTGGGGAAATTTGACAGTTTGTGGTAACCTGGTGTGCCGTTGACTGTACCTACATCATATGAGACCTATTCCAAAGGAGAAAGTGCGACTTTCTTAAATATTCTTTGGCTTACTCCCTAAGTATCGAAGATTAAAAAAAAACGGTTTACTCAACTCGTACCTAGTAGATACGTGTTGAGTGAATATTTCGATTAGGGTCGAAAGTTTCGATCCCATATACAAAAATCTATACCAACTGGCTTTCAGTAACGTTAGTAAAACTTTTTTTTATGAGGAATAATTCCTTATTAGTTCATTTGTTTATTCACAAATTTACTTGTAACGCTATGATAAATTATCTCATTTTGGCTGTTTACTTAAGTACTCAAAACATTAATTTATATATCCATGCTAAAAAGTTAAAGGTCACTTATCTTTAATCTAATTATATAAATGAAAATAGCACATAAAGTTACTTATCTATTTTCTTCTTTTTGTTCTTGAATAAATTATTTTGTAAAAATGGCAAAAGACTGATAAACTAAAAAAATATGCAAGAGGTTTACAGAGGGATTGGGATGGGTTTGTTATACCTTCACAATGAGTCATTTTAGCGTATTATTTCTATGTTACGCTGATATAAAAAAGTAATGAAAATTAGCATGACCTACTCAAACATAAAAGTATCAACTTCTTCTCGAACACTCTCAGGATCGATCTTTTTGCCATCTAAATCAGCGAGCAGCAGTAAATCGAGAAAAGCGTGTCTATTTTTAATTCCTGCGAAAAATTAGTACACATTATTAGCTTGCAATTTATTTACCAAAATAAAAACAAAGTGGACAGGTATTTAATCAAATTAACCCGTCGCGTGCTTGTTTACGCCGCGTGCGATACAAGTCTCTTACACCATGTGTTCAAAAAGCACGCCGCACGCGAAGGTTTAAAGTACTATTTAGGTAGAAGGTTCAAGTTTAAGTCGTTCAGAAAAATAAGTAATTATTTCTTGTATACAAATATTATATGTTTACAGTTAGTATGAAACGCTTACCATGATCAGAATCGTCATTAAGGCTGGTAACATTTAATTTTTCCAATTCATCTTGTCTCTTGTTGATAACACTTCTTGAATATGTATGTAGAACTTCCAAGGCTCTATCTTGGACCTTTTTTACGGGCATTAAATTAAACACAGTGTCTATACTTGCAAACCCATTGCGAGTTCTATATCACACGATGTCACCTATTCTGAAAACAAACGATTGATTATTGTTAAAGAGTAGTTACAGTGGTAAGCGGTGATAGCCAGACTTGTAATTCGAAGGTCGCGGGTTCAAATCCTGGTGCGGGCCTATACCCTAAATTCGTCTTATCGGATTTATGTACGGTTTTCTAATTATCACTTGCTTAACGGTGAAGGAAAACATCGTGATGAAACCCGCCCGTCCAAGAAAATTCATTTTCGAAAGATTTTCCACCAACCCGCATTATGGCCTAATCACCTTCGTGTTTCGAAGGGAGGCCCGTGCCTCTCGATGGGGACTTATATGGGCAGAGAAAAAAGGAGTACAGTGGTTATATTTTCTTAATTATTCCTGGCAAACAAAACAATTTGCTTCAATTATATGATTCCTATTATGCAGTTTTGTAACTTTGTAATCTTAAATAATACAAAAAAGTATACGTTTTTATAAACTTACTCTGCTATTGCGTTTACATATTCTGATTCGGTGTCTGTTTGAGCATTAACAGATACTCCCATTATTGTTTCTGAAATATTGGTTCACGTTTAGTCATTAATTCACAAATGGCACATAACATCTGTGTTATAAAATTAAATACTTCACGTAAAGATTATTTTTATTCGTAGGCACAGAAGCCGGCGCATCAGGTTATCAGATTTTCATTGTATAACTGTTCTTTCCTTTTCTAGGTGTGTGGTAACACGATGTGCGGCCCTCTGTACATTAGACTATTTTAAGAGGATAGAAGCAAGTATGGCCTTTTAAATGCTAAATTCCTTCAATAAAGTGAAAAGTTGTAATACGGGCAGTAATATCTTATTTTTTAGTTGATTTACTTACTTAATTGTTAGCTTTTCTTTTACAGAAATTATGCAGCAACCGACATAAAACTTACCCGTAACATTATCCAGTGCGGCTAGTGCAATAATAGAGAACAATTCGATCTCTGTGCGATTGGCAATTGTACGTAACTTCTCTATCAAAATATTGCTGTTTTTCAAAAATGTTGGTAAGAATGTTTGCAACATATTAAAATGGAACGCAGGAGTTAAGAATCTGCGGTGCATTTTCCATTTGTAACCTGAAATGTTTTAAAATATAGCCATGATCTGGATGATCTCAATATAAGAAACGGCCTGTCCCAAAAACAGCAGGAATCAATTCCGTTAACAGGGACTTAGAAGATTTTAGTATGAAAACTTAACATAGTATAAAAATGGCAAGTACTCCTTAAACATAGTATAAGCAAGGGGAAGTAGGTTATCTTCATACAAAAGCACCGCGCGCGGCTTGTGTGGGTGCGCCATAGTAGGTACCTATCTATAGATGCATCGCCGCACGCACACTCGAAACTTTTGCGGTACTAGCGGACTCCGAAACACGCCGAGATTTTGTTGAGTGTGCGTGCGCCGACGCATAGATATTAAGGCGCATACATACATACAAGCATGTATGTTTGTATTAAGATAACCTGTTTCCCCTTTTTATACTATGCCTTAAACTTGCATCAATAAATAGCTAAAACCATTATGTAAAAACATAACTTGTACCGACAAAATCTATAATGGTGGAACAGTAGATAGGCCAAAATCTTCATAGCTCTTACCACGCAGCAGAATCGTTAGGTAGGTTGGTGATGAAGGAACTAAAGATATACTGACAACGCGTTTAAATACTCATAGGTTGGTGTTTTTATTCAACCCTTAATTTATGATTAGGTATCGTAATCTTACCTGTTGACGTAAGAAGTCCTTGGCCGAGCCAAGGGTACAAAAAGTTATAAGATCTGCCTTTTGTTATTAGTTCTGTGCTTGTTACTAAAGCCTGAAATGAAACATGAACTTTATAATGATTTGTCTTATTAAATATAATTACTTAAATGAGTTTTACACACAATACTCACTTCCACATGTTTAAGCTCAGAAAAAATAAAATATCTGTTGTAAAGAATATACACTCTCGCTAGTCCATTATATTTCTTTGTCAAATCACATAATGCATTCAAAAAATCTAAAATCAGAAAAAATATTATTAATTATTTATAGTACTAACTATATTTATTGTTCGAGAACCAAACTGATAAATATACAGAGCTTCTATTTTCTTAGTATCTCTCGGCAAACAGTGTCTGTCTCGTTTTTATCTTTTGACAATCAATTTACCTATTCGAAATTTACCGAACCACAATAAGCAAATAGAAGCACTTGTAAGTTGGTATTTAGATATTTTTTGCACGATGGCAAGTGGTTAGAGTGACTTATTAATATGCACTGAAGGTACTAGCTGCTATGTTTTCGAGGAGTTTGCTTATAATAAGTTTGCTAAGCATACAGGGTGTTATCGGGACAGCAAAGCAAAAACTGAAATCCTGAATTCAAACCATTATTCTCAATGATTTTCCACAGGAAAACGTGTATCATGTTTTTTTTGTTTAATATTTTTCTTTAAAATTAAACAATTCACTAGAATATACTCCAATAAAATACAATGATAACTGCGTAAAATATAATAACCAGAAATGTACTATCGCGTTCATAAATGGAGGCATAGTCAATACAAGATGCAGAAAACAAGTTGCTTGCGGCTGCTCGTAAACTCACACATGGACACAAATGACGCAATTCATAATTTCACATCTCAATGCATAAGCTTAGGTGGCGCAGCGGTAACCCCGTCTGCCTGCTGCAGCGACGCGTAGGCTCAAGTCCGACTGTCGCCTAGATAACTACGACGTTTTGATAAATATTTTTTGGTTTTAAAACTTTTTTTTAAAGTTTTTAGTTAGTTAGATTCCTTGTAGTGAAAGTTTAATATTAATAAATTGAGGTTTAGCTTCAACACTCTTTTCTTTACGAAAACGAATTCTGTAAGTGATCTAGTTTCAGAAAAATAAAAATGAGAATTTGTTAGTAGGATATAAAATTACCTAGTCGAATTTCATATTTTTTTCATTTAAATACTTTATCACTGATACAATAATGTAACATTATTATTATTAATGTAATATTATATGTGAAAATAGTTGTTATTACAATAGTAAACAAAAAGGTAACTACAAAAAAAAAACTTTTTGCCTGGGATTTGAACAGTAACCTTTTCACTCTGCAAGGATAATGTTTATCCGCTGAACCATACGTAACGCTAGTAAGATCGTCGAAATAAAGATACAGTACCTACATGCTCACATTTACTGATCGTTTGATATGACTCAACAGCAGCGCTGACGTATTACTAAAGGTAATACGTCACCGCTGCTGTCCTACAAAAGCTACCGAGGAGCCAAGAGATGTTGCTAAGCAAAATGATGTTCTTAGACGAGGCTACCAAGCTTGTGTGCGTGAGAAATCGTTTGAACTATGTTCAGAGGAACGTAGTCCCTATTGCATCGCGCTAAGTGGTTTAACTATGTCTCCATTAATGAATGCCACTGTACTTCGCATTCTGAATAGGCGTAGCACCAAGTAGATAAATAGCGAAAACTCTTAACCTGAGGTTTTTGAGAGATGAAAATTATTTATAGCTGACTAGCTTTCCGTCCGCGGCTCCGCCCGCGTGGACTACAAGTTATATCGTGCCCAACTGTGGGATAAAATGTAGCCTATGTCCTTTCCCAGGCTCTAATCTCTCTCTGTACCAAATTTCATCAAAATCAGTTCAGTAGTTTAGGCAGATAGTCAGACAGACAGACTGAGTTACTTTCGCATTTATAATATTAGTGAGGAAGTAAGGATAGTAAGGAAGTAATGATTATACAGGGTGTTTGGTGGATGGTCCGACAAACGGAAATGGGAGGTTGTTGGGTTCATTTGGAACAAATCGTACTTACATTTTTTTCCCCTAAGTTTTACCACTTTTTTTAGTGAATTTTTAATTTTCCCTAATTGCTAATGTAAAAAAATATTTTCGAAAAATCGGTCATCTTAATTTTGCAACTAATTAAAAAAAAACTTAAACCGATTGGGAACTTCGAATGATTTAAAAAATTGCTCTGTTTAATACTCTTTTTAACTATATGTCTCATGTCCCATAAAGCTTCAGTTTGTCCAACAAAATTTTTGATTAAACCTTCGCGTGCTTTTTGAACACATGGTGTAGGTACGAGATTTGTATCGCAGGCGGCGTAAACAAGCACGCGACGGGTTAACTCTAGAAAGGGTCATACCGATGATGTTGGTGCATAAATTTACATAATACAAGTGTAGTTATTTTGGTTTAAAATATAGCAGGTGATCACTAAATTGTATTCTTACATATAGTGCAGTAAGGAGCACCACCAGAGTGGGTATTTAGAGGGGATAAAAAATAAAATAAAATTGGATCGTTAGCGGTCTTATTTGGCTCAAAGAATTAAATTAAAATCTATTACAAATTCTACTTAAATTGAGCATCCCTTTGCAATAACTTTGTAATAAATTTTAATTTAATTCTTTGAGCTTAATAAAACCGCAAACGATCCAATTTTATTTTATTTTTTATCCCCTCTAAATACCCACTCTGGTGGTGCTCCGTAGTGCACTATGTGTAAGAATACAGTTCAGTGATCACCTGCTACTGTTTAAACCAAAAAATAACTACGATACAAGTTATTTAAATTTATACACCAACATTATCGGAATGCCGCTTCCTTTTTTTTAGAAGTTCTCAATCAGTTTCAGTTTTTTTAAAAGTAGTTGCAAAATTAAGATGACCTTTAGAAAAAGTCAAACTGGGTATAGATTGACGTAATTTAAGCCTCATTAGTTTATTTTAAAATTGAAATGTATGACTGATTAGAAAAAAATAAAAAACCGGTACAAAAACAAGTCAAACTAAATTTTACTAAGCCAAAACTGTAAAATTTTGGGAAAATTTCGAAAAAAAAACTTCACAAAAAAAAGAAAGTAAGACTTAGGGAAAAAAACGTAAGTACGATTTATTTCAAATGAACCCAACAAACTCCCATTTGGACCATCTACCAAACACCCTGTATACCTAACTTTTGGGTAGATTCTTTACACTGTATATAATTTTTTTTTATCAAGATTTAGGAAAAGCTGTATTTTTATGATGTAAAGCACGGGTGGCCAACCGGTCGATCGAGACTGTTAGTCCAGTCGATCGTGGCAAGACAAAAAAATAAAAAAATATTTCACATTTAAGTTTTTTCTCTGAATATAATAAAAAAAAATACTACATGAATGTGTACTGAACTATGCTGTTTCATTTAAGATTTCAAGAAGTAGGTATGTAATTGGTAGATCGCACAGGGTTTCGTTAGTAAACAGGAGATCTTGGGTATAATCAAGTTGGCCACCCCTGATGTAAAGGATAATAATAAGGAGGTATAATCCAGTATTTAGTTCAAAAATATTTGAATTAATTTATTCAACTTAAAGTAGGTAGGTATATGGGCTGAATTCACGCCAAAAGATATTATCTGCCAGGCAATCTGGAAAAGTATAATACGTGCTCATTACATTTTATTGTTTTGTCATTGAAGTGATAAGGGGTCATCCAGCGACTTTTTTGACTGAAGTCCATGACGTAAATATCCTTACAATCATCCTAAAATCGTCATTTTCATTAATGAATATTATGTCAACAAAAATTATCTAAACTACAAAAAAACCGTGAAATAAGTATACATAGTGATCTAAATGCCCCCTAGCACGGGGTATCCAATTTTTTCCTTTGGACGTCGGTTGCTGGGCCACCCTGTAAAATACTAAATCTTTCTTATATTTTGGGGCAATTCGTACCTTCCAGGATGACGTCAATTTTAAGACAGACTTCCCATCTCCGTACGTAATTTACCCATCATCTGCAGATTCGACTCCCCGGCGGGCCCCCTAATTTAAAATGACGTAATATATGGTCGGCCGCTAACTAAAGGATTTTGGCACCATTTCCGTTGATGATTGTGTAAATTATAAATAGGTATGTATAGGCGCAGCATAGGAAGGTCTTCCACAAGATGGACCGAAGATCTAATAAAAGCCAATATTTACGAAAAAAACTTACTTGTTGAATCTCCGAAAAACATATGACCATTTCCAACAACAGGGAGTGGCGTTGGTCCACGAAATTGTAACTTGTTTGCGTCTAGTACTAAGCTGACCCACGAATAAATCACTAATAATATTATGAATAACAAAATAACAATTAGAATCATTTTTAAAGGTAGAAGGTACAAACACAAGTGTCGTACCTCGCGCCACAGGCAGTATTAATACTAATAATATTGTAGAGCTGAGTTATCTAGACACGTCTAGACACGCGGCAGCGTGTCAAGTCAAGAGCCAAGTTCCAGCAAAAACTGGCGACTCAGCGCCGTGTGTTACACGGACATTTACACGAACCATTTCACGAACCATTTACACGAACCATTCCACGAACCATTTACACGAACCATTACGAGCGACTTTTGACCCCTCCATAACTCAAAACCTATTCGACAAAAACACATCAAATTATTTATATTTATTTATATCCATAAGGATAACTACAACCTCAAATTTCATTAACCTAGCTCAAACGGTTATTACAAAAATATGAAGGTCTAAAAGTCGCTAATTTTCCACTGACTGACATATAGATCAAAAACCTAACCCACTTCCAGATGACCTAGGCAGTTAAAATTTGGCATCTAACTAGGTAATGTGAAGAGAAAATCGATCAACGACACAATTGGTACAACACTACCAGTCCACGCGGTGTAGCGCAAAACTACACGGCACTTTGACAGATCGGTTTCGCGCGTAGATCGGTGTTTATGTGTTCTTGCATTGTAATTTGTAAAATATCGAATTAAAAGGACTGTTTAATGAGTAAAAGGTGTTTTAGTGTAACAGTAATTATGTGTAAGCGTAGGAAAAATCTGAAAACAAAAGAAAGTTAAAAAATAGAAGGGGTCCCCATACAAAAAATTGGTTTTTTTAGCTGTAGCGTTTGAACCGTTATAAGTGGATCTGTGGATATTTGAAACTTGCATAAAATATGTATTGTTACATTTGGTATATAAAAGATGTATATAAATAAAATGAAGTCAAAAAATAAAGGGTGTCCCCATACAAAAAACTTGTAACACTCGCTAAACAAACGGCCGACGCGACGGAGTGTGTTGGCGAGTATGACATTCGATCGTTCGACACGAATTCCTGTGAAAGTTTGTTTGGCATTGTAAAGTCGGATTCTGACGTTTTTGCAACCTAAACGCACGACAAGTTGAGCTTAGTTAGAGAATGAGAAACTTGAAGGCACGATTGCTCATTTGGTTATAGTTAGAGCACCAGAAGATCCAATCCTGGGGTCGTGGGTTAATCTCATTCGCGCTGAACAACATTTTTCTGTGCTTTGCTTATATCACTTAGGTCAAAAACTACTGTTACCACTTGTTTCTTTACATTGACAGCTTATTATATGTTACGTTAATATTATATTGAAAAATCGTCATCCTCATCAAGTAGCGGTGAACCCTCCTGATCAATGGGCGAGGTTTTTTTTTTAATTTTTAAAATTATTAAAGAATTGAATTGATTATTCAGAAAATTACATAGTGAGCAATATTGAGAGCAAAGGGAATACTGAAAAAAAAACGAGGATGATTCATCATTAACCGCTGGAGTATAAATTTATCACAATAAAAATAGGTGTGCGGGTAATGTTGCGCAAAAATAAAGATGTAAGTAAGGGCCTGGTAAATGACTCAATATGAGTAATACAGAAAATAAATTGGGACTGCGATAAAACAATCCCACCAAAAACATTAATAAATATGAAAAATTACAGCCAAGTTCAATAATAAGAATGTTTTTGGTTGTGGACAATAAATTTCAAATAAATATCTCTACAAAAAGTAATGATATCCCACCAAAAACATAAATGTGAAAAATGACTAGTTCAATGATAAGAATTTGTTTGGTTGTGGACTTTCCCAAAAAAGTATTGAGATATAAATGAGCGCCAAGTTCTACAGAAAATCTCGAAAAATATTTAAGTGAACAAAATAACCATTATAAATAAGCAAGTATGCAACTTTATTTCTTGTTTTATCATTATAAACTACAATAATGTCTGTTAATTAAAAATATGACATTTTAAATTGAATGTAGAATAATTTACATATACTAATTAGATATCACTTACGATGAAATTAAGCTTAAGATTTGACTTGGCTCGTTTTCACTAATAATTCATGTTTTATTAAGCTAGCTTTATAATGTTGTTTTTTAGGTAAAAACTAGCCAAGTCAAATCTTAAGCTTAATTTCATCGTAAGTGATATCTAATTAGTACACATAAATTATTCTACATTCAATTTAAAATGTCATATTTTTAATTAACAAATATAGTTGCAGTTGATAATGATAAAACAAGAAATAGAGTTGCATACTTGCTTATTTATAATGGTTATTTTGTTCTTCTAAATATTTTACGGGATTTTCTGTAGAACTTGGCGCTCATTGAGATCTCAATACTTTTTTCAGCGAAGTCCACAACCAAACATATTCTTATTATTGAACTTGGCTGTCATTTTTCACATTTATGTTTTTGGTGGGATACTGTGATACGAGTATATTATGAGTGTTAAGGTAGCGTAGAGTTAGGCCAACGAAAAAGCTGTCCACGAGAAACGGCGCCAATTTAAAAATTCGTTCTCTGAACAATGAATAAACGGAGTTAGAAAAGAAAAAATGTTAAATTAAATTGTAGTAGAAAATAAAATAGTATTAGAACTCCGTTTATTTGGTATCGTACTGAGTATTTTCAGAGTACGAATTTTTAAATTGCCGCCGTTTTTTATGGACTTTCATTGGCCAGAGTCTATACAAAAGAGTATGTAATCACGGCAATGCCAACCTACAATTGCCTAAATTGGAAAAATTATCTAATTTGGCAACACTTTTTGTTTTGCAAAAGGCAAATCAGGCAAGCAAACTTAACAATATACAGCCAAGTTACATGGATGTACGGAGAAATATTTTTTTAAGAATTTGTATGGAATTTTATATATCTGTGGGAATTCCACATACATAGGGGAGGTTATCCAATCTCCGGCCGGTTAAGCCCAGCTCTCCAAATTTTAGGCTAAAAATACTAGAAAAAATGTATAACCATATTTTTTTTAGGATGAAATATCATAAAACAGAGTCTTGTTATTCATATTTAATCAAAAAAATGAACGTTGAACTCATTGTTTCGGTGAAATTAACAAAAATACAAGAGGCTCCAGACGCCCCATTTCCAGCTTTGAGTGCCCCATCCCTGGCCACCTCTTGCACTATCCCCAGCCAGCACGCAAAAACATTTATGTTGGGATAAAAAATAGACTCATCAGTAGGTACCTAAGTTAGAAGTTAATAACATATTAGTGTCATCTAATAGGGGTTTCGGGAGTGCTTTTTTCGAAAATAACATTCATTTTTATCTATAAAAGATGGAGAAATGCGGAAGATGCACTTTTTTGAAAATGTCGACATGGCTGTCGTTCTTAAGTTTTTGGGGGTGCTGGTGTCGGAAATCACATCTATTTTGAAACCCAAGAAGAATCCGCCATTCACTTTTTATTTTAAATTCTGACATGGGTTTTGATTCATAGGTTACGGCAGATGCTGGTTTCGAAAACATCATCCATTTTGATATCCAAGACGGCGGATGCAGCAACCTCAAAAACCTTTAAAACGACACCTATGTCGACATATTCAAAAAAGGAATCCGCCATCTTGGATTTCGAAATGGATGTGATTTTCGAAATCAGTACCTACAATAACCTATTAAATAACTCCCATGTTGACATTTTCAAAAAAATGCATATGCGCCATCTTGGATTTTAAAATGGATACCTATCTTTTTCGAAATCAGAACCCCCCCCAAAAACCTATTACATTCATGTCGTTTTGATCATTATGTTTGGAGATTTATTATAGATTCTAAATACAGGGCTTTAGGTAAATCTCTTTCAACCTCTCGGATGGTTAATCAGTCCATGAAACTGAACCACTTCCTCAAGGAACATAGGTCAAAATACGAAAAAAAATTTTTGATCGCCCATACAAAATGTGCTATAGGTATGCTGATGAATTTTCTATGGGAACTCAGAATTTGACCTATGTTCCTTGGGGAAGTTGTTCAGTTTCATGGACTGGTTAATCACCCGAGAGGTTGAAAGAGATTTACCTAAAGCCTTGTTTATGTATATAAATCTTAATATTTTCAGTTGACATTAAGAAAAAAAACATTAATTAAAATAACGTCGGTAATAGGTAAATAAATATATATACGCGAATTTAGACCCGTTTTAGAATTTAATTATGTGTTCAAATCGCAAAAGCTTAAAGTGTTATATTATTTAAAGTAGTTGCTTACCTTAAAAAAAATGTTCAAAATGGTAGAAAGTTTTCCGAACTGCACAGACACTTATTTCCCGCCAAAGGTGTTTTTTCTAAATGGGCCTGGTCTTGGTACTGTATCCAGAAAAATAAAATAAAAATACTATGTTCCTGGAAAAATAAAAACAGGATTAAAAAATCCCTTCATCTTCATAGTATTGGATAAAACAAACGGATAAAGAAAAATAACACCAGAGCAATGTTTTTATCATATTTTGATGTCATGAGATGAAACTGGTATAAGTAAAGATTTTTAGGGTTCCGTAGTAATCTACGAACCCTTATAGTTTCGCCATGTCCGTCTGTCCGTCTGTCCGTCTGTCCGCAGGTTTCCTAAGAAACCCTTGATACTACAGAGCTGAAAATAAGCATGATTATACATATAAACCACGCCGACAGAACTGTAGAGTAAAATCTTGGAAAAAAAATTTTTTTCGGGTGTCTCCCATAGACGTGAAAGGGCGATGAATTTTTTTTTCTCGCCAATATCATTGAGTGGGGTGTCATAGGATAGCATTTTAAAAGATAAAAGGGGTTTACTAAGAACGTTTTTCGATTTAGCACTCCGTTTGCGAAATATACATTTTTAAAGTGAAAATTTTTGTCAAACACAAGTGTCCCCCCCCTATACCTGCTAAACGGTTGTTTCTAAAAATGTGAAAAAATTCACGTTGGTAGAATATATAACGAAATTTAAAGGAAAACTATCACACATAAGTTGGTCCTTCAAGTTTGCGAGTAATAGTCGACCAAGTGCCAAACACTGTTGGGATTAATAAGAATGTATTTGAACCATGCTGCTACGGAACCCTACAATGCGCGTGGCTCGACACGCTCTTGGCCGGTTTTCGCGCGTTCACTTGTTAACTTTCATTAATGTCATTGATTCAAAATAATGTCACCCTGAGGGATAAAATGGGGATAAACCAAGAGAAAAAAATCAAAATAATGTCAGCTGTTACTGTCATCTGTCATTCCAAAGGCGCCATATTTCATTGTAAGTAATAGCAATAATAATCAATTATAAATATTTTTCTACAATAAAACTAATGTATTTTATGAAAAATAGACGTTACTAATATCATCATTAGAGAGTACTGTACAATGACCAGGCCAAAGCTCCATATAAAAATGAAATATCACCTTTCTGGCAGCCACTTTATTTTAAAAGTATGCGACTGTTTATGTTTATAATTGTGCTAAAGCTTGTAAAATCAATAATTAAGTGAGCTGGGCGGAGTTTCGGACCCGGCTGGAGATAGGTTAATCTCCCCTACCTCAATGCTTTTGTGTCATCAATTCATGTGGTGATCGGTTGAGAATAACACCACACCATCTCTTTCCGTGGGTGTCGTATGAGGCTACTAAAGAAACACAAATGAGACCTGCCTCCTAGTAATCCATCCCAGGCAACGACACTCCATTTTTTTCTGAATCTGAGGTGTCGTCCTATGGTCTCATGCGGTGTGGTAGGCTCTGTAAAGGGCCGTCTGGTTCGCGACCACGCTCCTGCCGAAGTCCGACGCCAAACAGCTTGCTGTGTTCCGTGGGTGCGTGGGAGTACCAGTGCCTTTATAGGCATTTTCTGGGTTAACTCGCTCCATCGTCGACCTCATCTTTGACCTTATGGTCAAGATTGAGGTCAAGAGTTAACTCATCTTATAATAAAAAAAATGTTGAACGTTGAACGCGATTAACTCTAAAAAATAGTGAACGAATTTTCACACGGTTTTTACTAATGGATGGAGTGTTGAATCCACTGGGGACCTAATACACCATGGTTGAATCATGAAGAAGGTTTATGAGGAGTATATTGTTCTGTGGGTATATTTGTATAATTATTTCCCGAAATTCCCACGGAAACGAAGTCCCGGGCGGGAAAACTTGTATCTATCTATACATATTATAATGAGGAAAGATTTGATTGTTTGTACTGAATAGGCTCCGAAACTACTGGACCGATTTGTAAAATTCTTTCACCATTAGAATCCTACATTATCCGGGATGGACATAGGGTACACATGATTTTTCCGAATTCCCACGGGAACGAAGTACCGAGCGGAATACTACATATTATAAAGAGGAAAGATTTGATTGTTTGTTTGTTTGCATTGAATAGGCTCCGAAACTACTGGACCGATTTAAAAAAATCTTTCACCATTAAAAAGCTACATTATCCCCGATGGACATAGGCTACATAATTTTCCTGAATTCCCACGGGAACGAAGTCCCAGGCTGAATGCTAGTTAGATTATAAAATTAATTCCCGAGATGAGCGTACTGCAAAGAAGCTTCCGTGACTTTGAGAATCTTATTTATGTATACTTATAACGAATCAGATTCTAATAAAATTGGTAATTTGTAAGAATGAAAGAACATAAAATAAATACCTACTTAATAAGTGAGGGAGAACTTTTAGGTACCCTATTGTTGGTGACACTATGTTAATTTATAGTACCTACTTACATTTTTTTATACTTTAGTACTTACATTTTAGTCGTAAGTATATGATCTCAATCATGGATCACACCGCCTCATGTCGTCCCCACAGGAGTCTGAGCCGAAAGTGCGACACATAGAGATTTATTATCCAAGTACCCTGTTTATGCCCCATACCTATTAGGCATCTGAATCATCATCAGATTAGCGAATAACAAGCTTGAGTGGATACCTCATTAAGAGAATCGAACTATACCTGAGGTATGCGAACGCGTATGGAACTCTTTAGGTACTTAACCAACTAGTTTACTTTCGTCGTAAATATACAATTTAAATCGCAAAAGGGTCCCTCTCAAAAAAGTGGCACCGCCTGAATTTTTTTACACATTTTCAAAAAAGTGTGAGAATAACGTATTTGAAAAAAAAAATGTATTCCCCCTCTTAAATATACATACGTAAGAGGGAACAGGTTTTTTAAAGAATTGTGCCTTTGAGAGTACGCAGAAAAAATAGGTGGACAGGTAAATGAGGTATCGTACAGGTTAACTGAGAAACGGGCACAGGTTAATGTGATTCTATACTAAGAATAGGCAACTACAAATGCTATGATTATTCTATTTATGCCCTAGATTTAAAACTTAATACCTAATTTTACAATATTACTACGTAATTGTTCTTAGCAGTGGGATCTTGTAGGCTAGATAAATAAAAATTCTTATATACTACGATTTTTCCTCCACTGTCTTTTAAACTGTCTTTTAGACTGATTTTTCCTCCACTGTCTCCACTGTCTTTTTAAAACCCCCGGCGAAGTCTTGACGTAGCCTTCTATGGGTTGACAGCGGGCTTGTCCTTCTGTAGCACTGCCAGCTTCGACGTAGGCCTCCTGAAGATCCCTCCTTGCGTGCGGACGTCGGCACTGCGTGTGTGACCATCTGGACCCGGATAAACCTTCTCTATGACGCCTTTAGGCCATGTGTTCCTGGGTAGTGAGGGGTCGACGATTATGACCACAACTCCTTTTTTTATAGTTAATGAATTTGCTTTTGACCACAATCTAGTCCAGAAGCAGAAATGTGATCGAGGATATAGCAAGCTCACCAGAATGCCTATTCACTCGAACTTTAAAGAGATGCGGGTCATATGTGCCTGGAAATACAGACGCAGGCAGAGAATACAAAGTTGAAGAGTAGCGTTCAGTACGGATCCGGGGATTCTCCACAAGGTAAGGGTGGTACCCAGCGGTGCGTCTGGCTGAACGTCCGGTAGAAGAAAGGGGCAGGCGGAATGATCTCGTGTAGCTCATGAGCACACTCCCCGAAGTACATCTTGTAAAAAACACACAGGCAAGCTACTTTGCGCCTATGAGTCAGGCTTTGGAGTTTACTGTTTACTAGCTTTTTGTCACCAATGAGCCTCCTGGCTCTGCGATCCACCGGTTCCAGGGCGGCTAGGTGATATTTGGCCGAACCATCACAAAAGTGGCTGCAATACTCCATGCACGACCGGACCTGCGCTTTATAAAGGGTTAGGAGTTGGTCAGGCGAGAAGTATCGCTTGACCTTATTAAGGATGCCCAGCTTTTTGGCTGCAGTTTGAGCTTTGGATTCGATGGATGTGCCGAAGATAAGGTTGGCAGATAACTTCATGCCGAGGAGTTGAAGCTCATCAGTGACAGGTACAGATGTAAGTACTTCAGAAGTAGGAGTCAGATCAAAAGGACTCCGTTTCGCGGAAAACACAAGACTTAAGATTGAGTGCACTCGCTCTAACATTACTTCCCTCTCAGATCGAATTTTATCCCCGCTGTCTCCTGCTTTGGACAATATCTCTTCATGACTGTGCTGTCATCTGCGTACGCAGCAACTCCAGGCATAAGCATGTCGTTGATGTGCAGCAGGAAACGAGTCGCAGAGAGTACGGACCCCTGAAGTCAAGAAGTCAGCGATCCAGGAACAAAAGTTGGGAGGTATTCCGTATGCAGGAAGCTTGCCTAGAAGACTTGCGTGCCAAACCCTGTCAAATGCCTTCGAGATGTCGAGTAACACGGCGAGAACTTCGCCGTGCTATTCTCGATGGCTTCATCATTGAGCAAGTGGTTATCCTCTAGGTATGTCAACAACTTGTTGTTCAGTACTTTCTCCATAACTTTACAGAGTATGGAGGTGATGGCGATGGGTTGGTAATGCAGGAGTCGGCACGACTACCCTTTTTGGGTACTGGTTGCACGTTGGCAAGCTTCCACGACTTGGGTACGGCTTTAGTACTAAGAGAGAGACGGTACAAGCGTGGCAGTACTGAAGACAATTCGGGACCACAATACCTCAAGACTTTAGTAGGTATACCATCCGGACCACTCGCTTTGTTCACGTCTAGACTCTGTAGTGCTCTGCGGACCTCTTTATTATGTACTAGCTTTTCCCCGCGGCTTCGCTCGCGCAAAGAACTCTTTTAGTCACCCATTTCATTCTTGACCCTTTAGGGGATGATTTTTGAAAAAATAGCGAAACACGTGTCCGTTTATTTGCTTCGAGGTATATCTTGACGAAGTTTTGAGTCAAAATGTGCAAAAAAATTGTCTTCTCCATACAAACTTTGAACCCCCGTTTCACCCCCTTAGGGTAGAATTTAGAAAAATCCTTTCTTAGTGATGTAAAGTTCATCGCCATTTTGATGATTCCTAACTAAACAAATAAAAGTTGAGATCTTATACACTTGACATTGATAAGTATTACATAGAAAGCTGCAGAAAGGTATACTTACATAGAATACAATGGTGCTATAAAAGTACAACTTTTTGATTTGAATTACTTACTTACTAAAGACGTAAGCTGAATAGAATAATCATGTTTGTTACATAGATAAAACACCTTTTTAACAGACGAATATTTGCTAATCCAGATTAATCTATTTGGCTATGCTTATTACCTAAGATATTAAATTTAAGTCTTTCAATTAAGTTATGAATAAATAAATGTTTGAAACCTAAAATAGCATATAGGTAGCCTTATTGTGAAGTATTTATCATATACGAAGAGGGTATTCTAATTGCTTGAAATGCTCTGAGCACTTATGCAATGTGCATCTAAGGTCCGTATTATAGAACGCGACTCAGACTGATCTATACTTAAGCAGCAGTCGTCTTTGTCATTTTGATAGTGAAAGAAAGAGACAATCAATACTTAAGTATATATCAAGCTTGGTAATTTAGGTAATACGGACCTAAACTACCAGTAGAGGGAATGTCCACCGAGACTGGAAAAGCAGTCTGCATTGCTGTCATACAGCATACACAACTATAGATATTGATTGATTTTATAACATATTATTAAACTTTCTGAAGTTTTTTTTTTCATTTCTTGACATTGACTCCCCGCCCGTACGGCCCGTACCCCAGTGACGCCTACATCGCATAAGGTGCTGCCTAGCTAGCTAGCTGAGCAGGATGAGCGGCGACCACGAAACTTTTTTCTAATACTTACATTTTTAAACTCGTGATATCTTTTGAATGGAATGTCCAAATTGCATAATTCAAAAAGTTGTATAAAGATATTGAAGCAGTCTTGAATATGAAGTAATTTATTTTGATAAGGATTAATACCAAGATACAAATAAAGAGCATTTTATAGCGGGCGGCATTTCAATTAAATTTTTAAAATAAAAGAACACATATTGTGGCATAACTACAATAGTTAGACGTATGCTGTCGCGACATTTTTTGTAAATATTTATGTGTTCTGCAAAGTCGTAGTACATTATTTTATTCTATCATCAATAGTTTACGCAGCGCACGCAATGTAAAGAATATTTTAGGTAATTTTTTTACACCTTGAGTTACATTATTTGAGTTTCAGTAAAGATCCCTAATTTTTTTGAAAATATAATATAGCCTATGTCCATCGGGGATAATGTAGCTTTCTAATGGTGAAAGAATTTTTCAAATCGGTCCAGTAGTTTCGGAGCCTATTCGATGCAAACAAACAAACAAACAAACAAACAATCAAATCTTTCCTCTTTATTAAAAGAAAAAACACATATTGTGGCATAACTACAATAGTTAGACGTATTCTGTCGCGACACTTTTTGTAAATATTTATGTGTTCTGCAAAGTCGTAGTACATTATTTTATTCTATCATCAATAGTTTACGCAGCGCACGCAATGTAAAGAATATTTTAGGTAATTTTTTTACACCTTGAGTTACATTATTTGAGTTTCAGTAAGGATCCCTAATTTTTTTGAAAATATAATATAGCCTATGTCCATCGGGGATAATGTAGCTTTCTAATGGTGAAAGAATTTTTCAAATCGGTCCAGTAGTTTCGGAGCCTATTCGATGCAAACAAACAAACAAACAAACAAACAATCAAATCTTTCCTCTTTATAATATTAGTATAGATCATGACTTTCGGCATTGAGAAGTCACAGCGAGGTATTGACGGTGGCTGATGAGAGCCAGAGTCCAGAAGAGAATTGCTCGCAAAAAGACATGCAAAGAAGTCTGCTTTCTCTTTTGCGGAGTGTGCTAGCGATCCATCAGGTTTCTGCATCGGAGACGGCAGAAATTGGTTTCAACAGATTTTGATAGGGACCAGAACTGCTTTCTGCCTAGTGAGTAAGATGCTAATCTGTTCCTTATTCGGCTAATGTGGTCGAAACGAGCCTTGCGGATAACCCGTTTACATGACTTGGCAGTTGCGTTGAATGCCCTTTTTTTCGAACGAACCCTCCTAGCCCGGATTTCGCGATCGCAGGCTCAACACTACAGAGTCTAGACGTGAATAGACTGCGTTCGGCCTACGGCGGGAGACCGTGCTTAAAATCCCGCTACCCTCCAAGATGAGTTGCCCAGGACGGTATTGCCCATCAGTCGAGACCGGTCTTAAACTGCGCAACTGACTTCTTCCTTATTTCCCCAATGGTACTGGCACTTTCGTGCACCAGCGGAACGCAGATGTGGCTAGCAAGTCTGCTTGGCGCTGGACTCCGGCGGAAGGGTCCTTCCTTAAGTGGCTGGTGAGGCTGCGATGCGTCTCCTTGAGACACCAATTAGTGTGGGCAGGTACTCCTTCAGCCAGCGCCTCCAGTATTTGTCAGCTAGTCCTTGGGCTGCTCCTATTCTTCCGTTAAGCCGTAGTAACCCATCTCTCATGATCGGGTCAAGTAAGTGAAGTAGACTGGCCCGTAGTAATCATTTGCTCTTCTTCAGCATTTCTATTTCCTGTGCAAAGTCATCTCGTTGTACTTTCTTCATCCATTCATCGTCAACCTTCTTAAGATGGTCCACTTCCAAATCCTTCTTATTGATATCAGGTAGGTATGTCGCTTCAGGCTCTACCAGGTGGAGGGCAACTTGCTCGATTTCTTCTCCATGGCTTGGTACATTCTAGGGCCACTCGCTCGTTGGCATCTTCAAAACTTCCGGACCGTTGAACCAGGGGTCTTCTTCATTTTCAGGTACGTAGCTTGCTCGGGTTGCTAGGTCGGCTACGTTGCTCTTCGTGGGTACCCATCTCCATTGGTGGACGGAGATGAGTTCAGTTATCTCTCCAAGTTGGTGCGCCACGTAGGGTGTATAGCGCCGGCTGTTGTTGCGGATCCAATGCAGCACTATCTGGGCATCAGTCCAATATATCACGCTGTCGGTATTCCATCTGTGCTCCTTTATTACATGACTGTCCAATCTGGCTCCGATGAGTGCTGCTTGCAACTCCATGTGGGGTATGGTTAGCGCCTTGAGTGGTGCGACCTTGGCTTTGGCTGCCACCAACACGACTTTGACCTCTCCCTCCTCTTGCTCGAGTCTCCAGTAGGCTGCTGCAGCGTAGGCGTCTTGTCTGGCGTCGCAGAAAACATGAACTGGTTCGTCCTATTCCATCTTCTGGCGCCATAGATTCTGTAGCCCAATCTTTGCTGTTATGGTGTAGCAGCTGAGTAGTCCAAGTGGGTCGTAAATACTCATGACTGCGCTGAGTGCTTCCCTTTTGGTCAGAGGGCGTGTGGTTTCTCTGGCTTCTTTGTCGACTCTGTTGAGAGAAGTGTTGAACCGTAGCTTGTCGTTCTTGGGGTCCCATAATAACCAGAGTGTCTTCTGTTCCTGTGCGGCACCCATGATTGGCTTAAAAAAATCAATTTTTATGAAGTTTAGAATGAAATTGGTAACAATCTTATAAACCACTGCTGGCGGATAAAAGTGTAATAATAAAAATATATTCTGTATACGACTGTATTCGATTCATAGCTCATTCTCTGCACAAGTTTCGTTCTTGGTGTCATAGCATAAAATGAAGCTATTGTTATGGCCTTTAAAATGACATATAACACAACCTTTACAACACTGGAGACGCACCCGCCCAGTCTCCTTTATATACAAAATGAAATAAACTATTATTCTAAGGAAGAACGTTTTTATACTGAATAAAAATGCTTTTAGTGTATGTGATTTGATCAATAAGTTTAGGTATTTGGTTAACATACTCGACAGTACTAAATAACAATGAATATCAACAACTCTCATAGTAATCTGACTAGTTTCTCATTCACCTGTCTAGTTTCTCTTTCACCTGTCATAATAAGGCAGGTTAAATAGGCACAGAATAATGAGAATCAGCCGAAAAATAATTATTATTATCAAACGCTTTGTTGTACTGAGCTGGAGAAACCGTTATCTAAAAATAGGCTAATTGAAGAAGGAATACATATTATTCACATAAAATAAACGATTCAATTTGAAAAAATATCGTGCACAGGATAAATATAACATACCTGTTACAAAACCCAGATCCAGATAGATCGTCGCTGATAGCTTGAAAATTTGGCAACAACGGACACGTATTTCACCTTTGATGCGTAGCCAGTGACTGAGTGCGTTGTTACATGGGAGGAGAGTGGTTCAAATTGCAATAGTGTGAGTGGTACGCGTGTGTGTTTACGGCGACAGGTTGATGACAAAATAACGCCGGACAAAGTTTAACTTAAGTTAATTTAGTACTTACTTATAAATATGAGCCATAATTTACAAAACGACAATGTTTAGTTCACTATCTTTCAATTAAAGTGGACAGAACAAAAGAAATCACTTTATTAATTCAGTCAAATTGATTTTAAATCGATGTAAGTCGCGTTAGGACACGGCAGGTTGATGGGAAACTGGTGTTACAAACTCTTACTGCTCAAGAAATATTCATTTTATTGCCATTAAAATAGCTGGCCTCTATGTAATAAGACTCGATACAACATTTTAATATAACATTTAGTTTACAAAACTCAAAAATTCATACTTTTCTAATCAAAAACTGTACGGCAGGTTACGGTGCTACTTTTTTGAGAGAGACCCAAAATCCATTGCTCGTGCACAACGTGACTTCAATTGAAGGTTTGAGCCAAACACAGCCGTTTATGCATCTAGCTAGCTGGTAAGAGACCTATCGATATTAATTGTCCAATGCTGCCTCTGGACATCAGCAGATGCATCGGCCGACGCATCTGTGAAGTCCGCCGATGCATCAGCAGATGGATCACCGCGAGGCGTCCACACATCTGATTGCGTCTGTAGGTGTAGGTCGATCAGTCTGTGTTAAACCTCGACAGACGCAACACGTATTAAATGGACGTTGAGACCGTTTTCTGCTTGATAAAGTTCAATGAATTTAAAAATTTCATTCGTATCCATTGCCGCCATGATAACACGGAGCCAGTACGATAAAAAAATGTACGTGTTCACTACCTCGCGACTCATGGGCGTTTCCCCACTGGCCGGCACCGGCGACGGCGACGGCGAGAGTGACAGAGCTATACTAGGAAGCAAGAAATCGGTAGTCGGTAGGTAGTAGAGTGACAGAGATACTTGCTTCATATTATAGCTCTGTCACTCTCGCCGTCGCCGTCGCCGTCGCCGTCGCCGTGCCGGCCAGTCGGAAAACGCCCATTCGCAACTGATGCGTTGCCAGACGTGTGGACAGACATCAGACGTGCGCGCCAATCCCTTTGATCCATGCCACAAAAACCGACAAACGACGAATAAGTGGCATGCAGACGCCGAAGTGTGACTGCAGACACACGCACTCATACAGATACATACACTTATCCCACGATCATACACACAAACAATCATACCTAGATACTTTTATTTTGCGAACTATAATGTTCATTAGCCTAAAAAATTAAATAAATAAAATAATACATAATATATGTCAGTACTTACCATAAACTGATCTCATTTTAGTTTTAAGTATGTGTAGGTATAAGATAAATGTTGTTATACATATAAGAAAAACATTGTTGTAGTGCCCCAACGGGGTTCGTGTATGTGCTTTAATGATTTAACACCTTAAAAAACTCACGATACAATAAAGAATTTTGAATTTTGAACCATCTGCTGATGTGTAGAGGCAGCATAATATCGAAGTTCACGTGCCTCTTTGGCCCCCTGAATATAACGTGTAGGTATTGGGTGACTTTGCCCATTCAACCCCAACCAAGGAACACAAGGTCGAAATGTTTTTAAAACATTCGCCTCTCCCTACATCTTGACAGATGAGCCTACTACTTACAGTATTTTTTGAAGAAAAGTTTTTAGTTTCATCCAGTTTCGAACTAAAATTTGTCGCAATGTCTACAAATAGATAAATTGTTTTCCGCTTGGACTAACATCGACTTATCCATGGTTACACAAATATTTGCCCCGACTGGGAATCGAACCCAGGACCCGCCGATCAAGAGGCAGCGCCACTACCACTCGACCAAACCAGTAGTAAATGTTTATCTCTTAAATTAGCCTTGTTTCTGTGTTGCAACAGTCCTAACTGTGATTGATACTTTTATGCAACGGAAATTCTAGGTAAGTAATTCGTGAAAAAAATAATTACTTTAGCTTTTACAAATACTTAATTAAAATAACTCCCGTACAACGTAGCGCCTTAATTTTATTTATTTATTTATTGACGTGATAACGTCTTTAAAATCGTTTTAGTCGGGTGACATGTTCAGAAACTTGTGTCACACCAAAACCTCACGAGCGCGATCGCAGGTATAACGAGAGAGAGACGGACCGATCTCCCGTCTCATCTCGAGCGCTGCCAGTCATTCCGTGAAACTTGTCACGCGGAATCCTCACGAGCGGAGGCTGGCATAGCGTTCGAGTGAGTGGACCGATCTTCCGTCTCTCTCACCAATAAGACGTTATCACGTAAACATCTCGATCGTAAACCTACTTTACAAACAACCAATTTTTATTTATTTATTAAGGTACATCAGCAATAAATACATAACACTATTATGGGTCTTACATCTAGGTATACCTACAATATACATCTAAAAAAAAAAAATATTTGTGAATATACATCTAATGCACTTATCAATTACAGATGTACACAACATTTACAATAATCGATCACTAGGTGAAAACAGATAACTTATTCTATTAAAGAAACCTCTTTAATGTAAAAACAAGTTGGTTTACGATGAAGCTAAGTATTGCATATTTTTTTTCATTTTCTTTTGAAGAGAACCTTAATTTAGGCGAACTAGTCTGAAACATTTTGACTTAAAGATAAAACAACGCCTTAGGTTGTGTTCAGTAAAACATAGTTTAAGTTTAAATAGAATTTATATTTATTGAAATAAAAAACCCCCCCCGCAAAAAAGTAAAGCGGACATTTAAAAAGTAAAAAATAATACCTTTCGTTGAGCCATCAAATTCATTTCAGAAATACCTATATATATATTTTAATTATCGAAATCGATGGATGGCACGATAGGGTTTGCTCATTAAAATGGCGCTATAATGTCGCGTCGGGGTACCGCTTTAGTGAATCAGTGAATAGTCAATCAAATGAAGGGTCTGATTCACTAAAGCGGTACCCCGACGCGACATTATAGCGCCATTTTAATGAGCAAACCCTATCGTGCCATCCATCGATTTCGATAATTAAAATATATATATAGGTATTTCTGAAATGAATTTGATGGCTCAACGAAAGGTATTATTTTTTACTTTTTAAATGTCCGCTTTACTTTTTTGCGGGGGGGGTTTTTTAAATTTTTAATTTAATTTTTATTTCAAAATTTTTAACTTATTTTCAAAATAATTAAGAGTGTACTAGTGTGCTGGATATCCTGGCCGCAGCATCAGCTCACGGTGTTGCCACCATTGCATTGTATGCAGAATCAAATACTGATCAAAACGAGTCCAAACACGACATATCTGCTATTATTTTTTCAAGGATGTGCTAGTGTTCTGGATATCCTGGCCGCAGCATCAGCTCACCGTGTTGCCACCATTGCATTGTATGCAGAATCAAATACTGAACAAAACGAGTCCAAACACGACATATCTGCTATAATTTTTTTAAGAGTGTGCTAGTGTTCTGGATATCCTGGCTGCAGCATCAGACCAAGAGTTCCATAACCCTGCATAGTTATTAAGCATACATGAGTATTTCAAGTTTTAGGTCACATGTATGTTTGAAAGTAAAGTAAATACACATTAAGAGTCTAAGAACCCTACCGCAGCTAACAAAAGAGCTGATGACCTTGAAACGGCTGAACCGATTTTGATAAAACGTATCTAAGAACCATCGCCAAAAACCCTGCTTGTAAATAAAAAAAACCGCATCCAAATCGGTTCACCCGTTTGAGAGCTACGGTGCCACAGACAGACACACAGACACACAGACACACAGACACACAGACACACAGACACACAGACACACACACATAGCGGTCAAACTTATAACACCCCTCTTTTTGCGTCGGGGGTTAATAAAAAGCAGCTTATAGAAGCTAACAAATTGTAGGAAAGAATGACAGAATAGAAAAAAAAAACATAACAAGCATAAACTAAAACTAAATAGATTTTAAATGTAAAAAAGACATTTTATGTATCAAACAGGTTGGAAAAACGGACAAATGTGAACTTCTACGAAGATCGGAATAGGTAGAAAATAAAATGTAGAGTTGAAATAAAAATACAATGTTAATTCGGATTAATTTATTCCAATTTTTTTTATTTTAAACACATTCAATTAGCAGTTTGTTTAGGCGCACTTTTGAAGTACGTGTTTTTAAAAGCAGTACAAACCAAAATGACTTTACATACATAATATGGAAATCGTATTATAATATCTATTCTATTAAGCTTTAGAAGCATCTCCTTCCCTAATCATTCCCCTTACTTCTAATTTAAAACTAAAGGCAGTGAAATATTACACGATAAAAGCATAGTATAAAAACTATACAAACGGCAAAGTAGGTTATCTTTGTACAAACGCATCGCATGCGGTTTGTATGTGTGCGCCATAGTATCTATGCGTCGCCGCACGCACACTCAACAGAATCTCGGCGTGTTTCGCAGTCCGCCAGTACCGCACAAGGTTCGAGTGTGCGTGCGGCGACGCATAAATACTATGGCGCACCCATACAAGCCGCGCGCGGTGCGTTTGTATGAAGTTAACCTTCTTCCCCTTTTTATACTATGATAAAAGTCCAGGGCTGTACAACCTTTGGTAAATCTTTCACAATCAACAAACTGAGGATGCCAAAACTGACTAATAACTTTAACAAGTAATTATCTTAAATTATAAAATATGACATTAAATAAATAAATAAAAGCACAGGACAGGAAAGCGAGTAAGTAGCACGTGCGTTCATGGCACATGTTTTAAACTTAAGAAACTTATACAACTAATGTGTTTTAATGTTTAAAATATGTTCGTGTTGTTTTTTAATTTATCGTAAAAGGTATTATTTTATTTTCAATCAGTTTAGAGTACTCAAAAAGTTCATCCACTTAAAAAGTTCATAGTTAATATATTTAGTTACAGACCTAAACATATTTTAAGGAGTTGTACAAGCAAGATAGGTATACATACATACACAAGAGCGCGGTTATTTACATTAGGTTAAAAACTAATTAAATAATACGGCTAAATAGCGCTAACATCACATTCTTACTAAGTTCTAACTTGATCCTTGTAATGGGACAAACTAGAGTTTCATCGAACCACAAGTAAGCTTAATTCTACAACAAGTAAGAAAATGTTCACAACCCCTTTTTAGGAACATGTTTGAAAGGAAAAACCGGTTAAGTGGTAGTCCTCCTCTCACACTGAGAGGGTTTCGTACATAAAAAGATATCAATTAAAAAAAAAGATATCAATTTAATCTAAAGCCATTGGCTTTTATAAGTACACATTAAATGTTAATTTGTTAACCGCAAAACTGAGCTATTTTATAATTATTTTTAGCGGTTTCAGAAAGATTACAATTTTCTTTTCTCTCGTTTATATATACCTGGAAACATTCTTTTGGTTTAACTACGTAGATAAAATTTTACATAAATTGAACTGTAACTAGTTAATAGTTACGTAAAAAAAGGTTTTTAATGTTTTTTTGGAATAATTTTTAATATAAGTTCTCAATTATTGGCTGTTATTGGCTGATAGGTGGCTATAACAGATTCAAATGGGACTCACATATAGAGAAGTAGCTTAAATGGTTCTTTTATTTTTGCACGAAACCCTAAAAAGGGAAAGCTCTTTCTAAAATCGTAAACATTTTCTTTTTCTTAAAGGGTTATCTGTCTAAATCAGTACATTTAATATCACTAGTCCTAATTTTGATAATGTTGATTCCATGGAGTGACCTTAAATTAGGTAACGAAACTTTAGGGGATGAGTTTTCCCATGAAACAGTACAACTTCCCCTAGGAAACTACATTAAAAAAAAGACTTTTCATTCAAAGGCTCGTGGCCCAGTGGCTCTCGCTGATCTCATCCGATCAGTGAGGCTAAGCAACGTTCACAGAGGCAGGGAACCTGATGGGTGACCAAAGTGGCAATTTATCACGAGCGTTTCCGTGCTTCGGAGGGCACGTTAAGCAGTCGGTCCCGGCTGTTGTCGATTGTGCGGTTTGAAAACTCTTGACACCAGGGTTAGCCAAGTTCGCCACACACTTGACTATACCTACACGATAAGAAGAATACAAAGACAAAACAGCTGATCGCACAAGTTGGGGAGTCGAATTTTTCGTTCATATTTAGACCTATGCTCCTAGGGGACAATTATTCAGTTTCGCATCCAAAATTTTTGCTAACTAATTTAAATTCACCCAATATATCAGCTACCGCTACCTAGGTACATTATATTGAGCACTCGCAACACATAGTGCATACTTATGACACTTTCGGAAAAGTTTCAGTCCTTAAGAGGAAAAGCAACACTCGTAAAACAAAAGAACATCGCATATCTACCTAAAGAGCTTCTATTTTTAAAACGTATTTCTATGACAAACTTCATGTTTCAGAAATAAAAAAGAAGTTCAGAATTTAAATTGTAGGTAATGGGTATTATGTACGTCCATCAAAATGAAAAAAAAAACGTAGACATTTAGATGTCTCATATTTTGAAAATAGAAGCATTTGTAAATTCGGCTAGAACTTCTCCCGAAGCTGCACGCATGGGTTTTCATTTAAACACGGTGTTTTATTTTAGTACGGACTCTTTGTTAGACTGTACATAACAAACTGAAATAGTTCAATGTGACAAATAAAGTTATGTACCTACATAACTTTAGTTTTAACAATCAAGACCACTCACGATAATAAACCGGCGGCTTAACTGACATTTGATAAGACGTTAATCATGAGTAATTTTGTATTCCCTCGAAATACCTACTTATAAATCAATAAAAGAATTTATGGCTCATAATTACAAAACTTTTTTTAAGGGCTTTTATTATATATTAATCGACATTGTAGTGTTAAATGGTGAACAGAAAAAAAAAACAGAAAGTGGTTGCGTAACTATTGTAAAGAATTACTGACACACTGAGCTATAACAGACTATTGCTTCTATTGGACAAACAAACATTCAGAGAGTCCAACAGGTGGATTACTTCTATTCAAAGATTTCCACCAATTTGTTTTACCTATTCAGAGTTTCCCACTAATGTGTATATTTCGTAAGAGTTAACTTGAGACCTGGGCCGACGACGTCACCTTCAATGTACGGTGTGCAAAAATATAAAAATATATCGAAAAATATATACAAAGATATAGCATCTTTATACCGATACGAGTCTCAACTCTCTTTCGATATTTTTTTATCACTCTGCAAACCTTACAGCGGAGATGACGTCGTCGGCCCAGGTCTCAAGATAACTCGTACGGGTAATAACATCCTCCAGCTAGCCGGAGCCAGTAGAGTAGGCGTCGGTAGCAGCTCGCTGGCCAGCTCGGATCACGTTCTGCACCGTCTGGGCGGCACCCTGGAATTCACAACAAACAATATCAGAAAAATAAAACTAAATTTCAAACTATAAGGGAAGCATGTCCTTTTTATAATTCGAACGGCACGGCAGAATTTGTATTACCATTGCTGCCTATATTTCTAGTTTCTAGTCTCACTAGTTCATAGGAGGCAATGGTAATACAATTTTGCGCCGTGGCATTTTCGAATTATAAAAAGGCCCTAACTGCTAACTCTTACTGTAAAAGTCAGTAAGTAGGACGCGAGGGTTTTGCTGTATTATGGGAAAATGCTGAGAACCGCTCACTATGATACATCATGTTTCGAACAACCCTCAGAATGCATGTCAAATCAAGGGGTTCCAGATTCACTGACGCTCTGATATCTATGTGTAAGGGAAGTGTTGCGACATTTGGTAATGCGTTTTCATGGAAAAAAGTAGTGCTTTTTTACCTAAATAATTAGTTACGGAAACATTGCAAAGGAGTTACTATACAATATACAATACAATATACTTTATTTGCACACAAGGACATACAGCACAATCAACAGAACATAAAACATTGTGTGCAACAAGGCGGCCTTATTGCTAGGTAGCAATTTCTTCCAGGCAACCTTAGGGTAGAACAGAAGCAAGATAAGAAGTAGTAGGTAACTTGAAGGTTTAAGGTAACTTGAAGTGACGTGACAAGTGACTAAGAAAAAATCCAAAAGAACTCCCCAAAATGTTGGTTTTCGAAGGTTCTAAGTTGCAAGTACAAATCATAAGTTATTTTATGCAAGGGCTTTTTACAATACTACTAACAACTTTCAGTTGGCGGTGGCGCTGCCGATTTCGATAAAATGGTCAATATCGTCATTCCAGTGCCATTAAAACGCGAATATTCGGAATATTCGCCATGTTCAAGTTACTTATTTACTTTAAAAAGAATGAAATACAAATTGGTTTATTTGTGACGAGGGTTTGTATTAATTTTTAGTTAAGCACTGTTGATTAAAAAGTTGATTAGTTGAAAATTGATACTTTTAGTCATTGTTAGCCATAATTTTCAAAAATCGATTACTTATCTAAAAAAACTGTCCTGAAAATGCCAATAGTATAAAAATAAAATTTAAAAGTTTACATTTGAGTATACCATAGTATTCGGAAGAAACACCGAAAATAAACGAACAAAAAACATCAAAAGGAAAGAGAAAAACATAGAGCTGAAAATATTACCGCAATAGCAGCCCCCAGGAACTGAGAGAAGGCTCTTGTGACGTTAATGGCAGCTGAGACCAGTTGCCCTCGGCCCGGGCCTTGCTCTGTAGCGACTACTCGTGGCGGCTCCAGAGGTATCTATGGGTGGTACACATATGAAACAACATTCAGAATTCAGATCTGAATTTCTTGGAGCAAGCAAGACCTTGCAAAAGTAACATTATATCTCAATAAATTGAAATAAAATATGTTTTGAGAAATTCTAAAGTGAAAAATAGTGTATAAGATTCACGCGGTTATTTTCACTAGAACCTGTTATAAGTTTAAAACTAGTGAACAATGTTGGCTTTTGCAATGTCTTACTTCTGCATTTATTTTGTGAAGAAGCTTATCTTTTGCAGTTTTATGAAAATAAATGTTGAAAGTAGATGTATAAAGTGATAAGACAAGCTACATTACTGAATTAGAAGATGTGAGCTACATAAATATTAGAGAGAGGTACATTATTTTCATTTTTGTTATATGCTTCGTAGTATTTATTTACAATGTTACAATGATAATGAAACTCTGTATGAATGTTGATTTCAAATCTTTAGCGAACAATAAAAATTGCTTTGCTGCCTAAATTCTCAATGTGTGAAGAAAAAACCTTATAAGTGCAAATGGTGTGGTATGGTACCACTGATGATCTGCCTATCCTCATACGAATGGTATGCAGAGCTGAGCTGAACACCGATTTGTATAAACCCATAAATTTTAATTTTTTTATACTTTAATGTTTAAAACATTGGCCTAATACACCAATCGTAAAGATAACTGAACTTATTAAAATTTTGTTAGCTATTTACAAATTTAGGGAGTGTATGTATAAAGCGATTTACATAAAAGACTTTGCCAACCTCTACCAGACTTAGCAAAATGTACCTATATCTTTATGTTACAAAAGTCTTCGTAATGAAGAATGTTCCTTGATTTCTAGGACTTTTTTTTAAGTCTCCTATGAGACTCGTGAGTGTAAAAGACGTCCCAAGCGTCGCTAAAATTGAAATAATAAAAAAAAACACACTACTATACTCGGTATTTTAGTGACTATTTTATACAGAGTAATTTTTTTTATCACCATCCAAATTTTTCTTACGGTGTCTGTTACGTTGATAGAACGTAAAAAGGATGATTTTTTTTCCGAAATTTACAGATTTTGATACCCCTTTATAACGTCTTAGAGGTGAATTTTGTAAAACGCAGAAACACGGGTGTGACAAATTGTGTTGAAGAGTACTATTACAAAGTTTCAAGTCAATTGGACGATGTTATTTTTTTTTCCATACAAAAATTTAAATTTATTTTCATGCTTTAGACGATCTAGCTTGAATCCCTACTAATATTATAAATGCGAAAGTAACTCTGTCTGTCTGTCTGTCTGTCTGTTACCTTTTCACGCCTAAACCGCTGAACCGATTTTGATGAATTTTGGTACAGAGATAGATTAGAGCCTGGGAAAGGACATAGGCTACATTTTATCCCACAGTTGGGCACGATATAACCTGTAGTCCACGCGGGCGGAGCCGCGGGCGGAAAGCTAGTATTTATATAAAACGTAGAAACAAAAAAATACGGGTCTGTTAAATTTTCATAAAGTTTACGCACGAAAAATTTGGATGGTGATAAAAATATCTTCCTGTATAAATTCCATTTGATACCGACCGACACGACAGTCGGATGGAAATGCTGACAGTGACAGGTGTAGTCTTGACGAATATCGAAGCAGAGTAAGCTTGTGTCATTGTATCAAAAAAAGTTTAGTATTTTTTATATGAACAAATATTAGGAATAACGGTACAGGGTGAAAAGCTAATTAGTGCAGTCAGGAGTTAGTTGTTATTGTATCAAAAAAAATTTAAAACTTACCTTGAACAATAAAGTAGTGCTAGAACATTCCAGGCACTGAATTGATTAATATTTTATACACATTTACACGCGTATAAAAGCCACTTTACCATAAAAAAATTCAGAAAAAATGGTAAAATAGCTTTTAATAACTTTTTTTATTTTTGGACACCTCTACCCAAAAAGGAACCACAGGGTATTTGATTAATAAAAAAAATCACCGGGATCAGGTAGGTACGGGAGGATAATAATGACTAGATTTTATTTTATTTCAATATCAATGCAAAATGTAATTTGCAAATTGTTTATCTACACTTTTGTCATAGTATAAAAAGGGGAAGTGAGTTATCTTCATATAAACGCACCGCGCCCGGCTTGTATGTGTGCGCCATAGTATCTATGCGTCGCCGCACGCACACTCAACAAAATCTCGGCGTGTTTCGAAGTCCGCCAGTACCGCACAAAGTTCGAGTGTGCGTGCAGCGACGCATATACAGGTGGCCCACCGAAACCGGTCAGTATGGTAATTTCAGAAATATAAGAGATAGAAGATTATCTTTCAAGGAACCACGATATCGATTTTAGAGAAAACAAAAACTGCATTCATAGATTTTCAATAAAATCATACACGACTCTGGAATCGAACCCAGTCATTTTGGATAAAAAAAATCATTTTTGTTTTATTGCCATATTGATAGTGTAGGTTGTAAGGAGTGATTGTTGCTATGAAACCTTGTGTCTAAAATTATAAGAAATTGCTTTATTTGATATTATTTCATGTAAGTTGTCGGTTTTACTCGTTAATTTTTTTAATAATAATATCAAATAAAGCAATTTCTTTTAATTTTAGACACAAGGTTAGACACAAGATAGCAACAATCACTCCTTACAACCTACACTATCAATATTGCAATAAAACAAAAATGTCTTTTTTTTTCAAAAAGACCGGGTTCGATTCCCGAGCCGTGTATGATTTTTTTTTGAAAATCTATGAATGCAGTTTTTGTTTTCTCTAAAATCGATATCGTGGTTCCTTAGAAGATATTCTTCTATCTCTTAAATATTCTGAAATTCCCATACTGACCGGTTTGGGTGGGCCACCCTGTATACTATGGTGCACACGTACAAGCCGCGCGCGGTGCGTTTGTATGAAGATAACCTACTTCCCCTTTTTATACTATGCTATCATTATAAAGAGGAAAGATTTTTATTTTTGTATATTTGTAACGAATAACCTCAAACACTACTGGACCGATTTAAAAAAAAAACACCAATAGATAGCTTTCTTATCAGTGAGTCACATAAGCTTCATAATTTTTCCGAATGCCCACGAGAACTAAGTCCAGGGCGGAAAGCTAGTCATCAATAAAGGATTGAAAACGAAAATAAAATCTAGTCGAACTGATAGCGGGTATTATATTTACAACATTTCCAAACCACGGAATAAGTAAAATTACCAATTTGCCGCATTATAATTAATATACAACGTCACTTTGGTTGGGACGTAAATAATTAAGGGATGATGAATAATTAATTACAAAATATTTCTACACTTTATTGTAAAAAAGTTAATATTTACGGCACAATAATTATATTTTAGGAGTATGTATTTGTATATACAAGCCACAAAAGCCAATTTTTTATAAAGTAAGTTTTTTAAGATACCTATTTATTAATAAAATTGTCCTACCTACTTAACGTTACGAGAAAATTTAAATAAATCTATATTTATTTGTAAATATTATATACAAAATTAATAATATCCCAACCGTCACAACCCATTGAAATGTACAAAAACATTAGGAACAAGTCTGTGTCACTCCCATATGCCAAGTCTCCCAATAACATAGTGTGTATATTCAAAATGTACACAGTTTTAAATTAACCTAGAGTCCAAACCACCACCTCATCCCCAGTCACAAAGTCTGAGTAAAAGGGAAGCGAAACCCACTCGGTTTGATGAGGGTCGGTCGTCGGCGTTCCCAAGGAACGGTCCCGAGCCGAACCAGCTGGTCGCCGGAGCTGAGGAGGGGGGGCTGGAGGGGTCGGCGGGGCGGCGGTTAGGCCTGCTGTTGGGCCCCGGGGCGGTCTCCCTCCATTGCTGCCACAGCCACGCCAGCCCGTCCAGGACAGGACGTCTCGGAGGCGGCGGCGGCGGCGGCGGTAGCGTTGTCGTCCGCCTCGCCTTCGGCGTCACTACCACTTGGTTGAGCAAAGCCTACGAGGTTATTCAATCCAATGTTATACTAGCTATGAATATCGAAAATGAAAATAAGTCTGTAAATACTACTGACAGTTAAAAAAGGTATAGTAAGAAGCTAGAATAGAAGTCAGAACAGAAATGAACGAGATGCAATAATTCATGAAAGTAGAAATTCCGTTGTTAATAATGACATTTTACCTTAAGACGAAGAGCTGAATTTGCCAATTTGAAAATTTGTCAGTAATGCTTTGGTTCAGGTGTTGTACCTGATACGCATACTTATCAAATTAGTCAATTTATTCAGATCAATATACCAATATGCAACATTGTTAGTGTTAAAACTCCCATTGCTGATTAAAAGTTAGAAAAAGAAATGAAAAGGTTAGGAACTAACAGCAAGCCTGAGTTGCTCATCCAAAGAACTTGCCGTGGTGGGCCCGAAGCCCTGCTCCTTCAGCAGGGCTGCTAGCAAGGCGTCGTTGCTCTTGCCGTACTCCGTGCTGATAGCTACAGGCGCTTTAGTTGCCTCCGAGACCATGCCAGGTTTTGTCTGCTGGATCAGCTTTTTCAACGCCTCATCTGGAGATTGCCCTGAAATTCGAAAAATTAAAAACCCAATAAGTGAATTTTACTCAGTAGTTTCACCACCAGAGAAGATATAGAATAGGATATTTTTTCCTATAGAATTGTAGAATCCCTTGAGCAGGTATTAAAGAGTTGCTAATTGAATTGCTGGACAGCTAAATAAAGTTAACTAGCATCCCGCTTGGGACTTCGTTCCCGTGGGAATTCGGGAAAATTATGTAGCCTATGTTACTCAGGGATAATGTAGCATCCTAATGGTGAAAGAATTTTTGAAACCGGTCTCGTAGTTTCGGAGCCTATTCGTTACATACATACACAAATACAAATCTTTCCTCTATATAATATCAGTATAGATTAGTATAGATAAAATCGAAATGTTTACGCCACGTGAGATACAAATCCTGCACACATACGGGTGTGCAGACGTTATAAGACTTACCTGTAATAGCAAGCTTACTCCTCGGCGTCGTGGTCTCTCGAGCACCCTGTAATTTTATTAAAGTTTGTAACAATTTCTCATCATCTCTTTCATTTTTCACCTGGTCTTTAACCACTATCTTAGCACCAAAAGGTCTAGGTGTAGTCTTAGCTGTCGTAGTTGGCTTAGGTATTTCAGTGAGAGAATCGAAAGGTTCGTTTAGCGGCGAAGGCGAAGCAAGTAAATTGGAGAGTAGTTTCAAGTCGGCAGTGGCTCTGGACGGTATCTTGGGACTCACGTTTGTAGGTGAAGTCGGTGTAACAGTAGGCAGTGTAGGTATGTTAAATTTGGATGGGTCTTGTCCAGTTGCTTTTAGCAAAGCTTGGAGAAGTTTAGTGTCTTCCTGGAACTGTTTTAGATCTTCTTCTATTGATGGTGTATTGTCTTTGATAGTTGTTGTGGTACTAGGTGTAGTGGTAGTTGTTGTAGTGGTGGTTGTAGTAACAGGTCTAGTGACTGGTGGATTGGCTAGGGTCTTCCCAGTCCTGCCATCATTGGCTGTCTTGCCAGATTCAATTTCATTCAAACTCTTTTCAACGGCTAGAGCAATAATACGATTAGCTAGTGCAGCTTCAGGATCTTCATTATTTGGATTGGTTTGAAGAACGGTTTTCTGTGAAAATAAAAAAATAATTGGTTAGGCTACAATTTTTTTAGTTTGTTTAAGTGTTAAAATAATATTAAAATATTAAAAAGTTGGTGTAGATTATACTTACCAAATTTTGAAGGAACATTATGTCTTCCTCGTCTGAGAAAGTTGAAGTGCTAGGAATTTCAGTAGTCACCGTAAATCTGGTGGCAGGTGCTCGTCGACCAGTCGGGACAGTTGTGGTTGGAAACCTTCTTCTCTCTTTAGGTGGCAGTGTCGATGAGACCTCCGCGTCTTGCATCTCTGTACTCGGAGTCTGCGGCTGTAACGTAGTCAACACAGGCTGTACAGTCGAGAACACAGGTCTGGCGGGTGTTGTTGTCCTAGATGCATACACTGGGCGAACATTCACAGGTGCTGTAGGTTTAGCTCCCACAAAGGTTGTTTTCGGGTTAGAAGCAATTCGTACGTTTGATGTTACCCCAGATATGATAGGAACGTTAGTATTGTCAGTATTTTGTGCAGTAGCCTGTAGTAAGGCTTGCAAAAGTTTTGCGTCCTCGGTTAGTTGTCTTATGTCATCTTTGACTAATTGTGTTGTGGTTTGAATTTTAATGGTGGTTGTAGTCTGAGCTGTGGGTGGAATAGCAGTAGTTGGTCGAGGAGTAGTAGTAGTTGTTATGATGGTAGATGGTCTTGTGGGTATATTGTTTAGTAACGGTATATTTACTTTATTCGGATCTTGTCCTGTAGCTGCTAAAAGAGCCTTGAGTAGTTGTGTGTCCTCTTCGAGCTGTTTGTAAATATCAGACAAGTTTTCAGTGGTTGTTGTAATTGTTGTTTGTGGTCTAGTTGTAACTCTTGTGTTACTATTATGGTTAGGTACCGTAATTGTGCTCGGATTTTGTGTGTTGCCTCCCAATAAAGCCTGTAGTAATTTCAGCTCATCGCTTGCTTTCGAAGTGGTAGTAGCTCTTGTAGTAGTAGCTCTTGCGGTCGAGGCAGTAATGATAGATAAATCAGGTAGAATTTGATTGCTGTTACTAACAGCATTTAGACTTTTTGGAGTTCGTTCTGTTCCGAGTAAACTTTGTAAAATTTTTGCATCCTCTTGGAATGTGGTATCACCAGTATTTGTGGTCGTTGGTAGATCTCCTGTAGTCAGTATAGGCGTATTGGAAGTAACAAATGGTGTCATGGTAATTGGCGGTGTTGTTTCAGTCGTTGTTGTTGGCTCTGTTGTGATCTTAGTAGTTGCTGCTAAAGTGGTTGTGGTTATTTCCGTAGTAGTCATTTCTTCTGCTGTCATTGAAATAGTTGTTACAAGTGGCATGGTATTGGTCGGTGGGGTTGTTCCAGTGCTAATACCGTTTGTGAACATTTCTGAGATGGTTTCAGCTGTAGTCCCAACCGTCAATTGCTCAGTTGTTGTCGGGCTATCAGTTTGTAACCGTGTTTGAATCTGTGGCACTTGAGTATTCGTTTCTGTTACCGTCGATGTTTGATCTGTGTTCAAAGTACTTGATGAAGAAGGTGCTCTAGTCGATGCCAGTTTTAAAACATTTGTGTCTTGCGGTGCTGACGATACTTCGTCAATTGGTATGAACTTAAATACAGTGCCATCACTTCCATCACCTGGTCTTTCCGTTCGTATTTGCTTTGTCTGCAAATTTTAAAACTCATTTTAATTGTATGTTTAGCTTATGCAAATAAAAGCAAACATAAGTTTCTAATTTCATTTCACACAAAAATAACATTAAACTAACTAGACCATACCGGCACCCTTTCACCTTAACCATAAGTCCAAAATAACATATTAAAAATGATACATAAATGTTTCCTTCTTACTCATAAATAAATATTATAAATAAATTAAATCATTTTAGTGCGCCATGATGATACTCTATCTACTCCCAACAGATTTTAAGTTGTTGGTGCTAATAAGATAAATAATTTGTAAATAGATTATAAATAAATGTAATGTGATGAAATAATGAATATACCTCCGGATCGATATCCAGTGTTAATATTCTTGGTTCATGAGTAGAGCTCGTCATTGATGATATGACCATTTCCTCTTTAACGGCTGATGATATACTATTAAGCAGAATCTCATCAATAGAAGGTAGTATTGTAGTTGTGCGTAAACTCAAAACATGCGAGGCAGTGCTTTTTTCAGCAGGCGGCTTATTTGAGGCAGTAGTTATACCCAATGAACTGCTATCGTTTATATTAAGTGACGAAGGTATCTGCAATTACGAAATCAAATGTTATCCCCTGCTGTGTTAGTCAACAGAAGTGTTACCGTGCAGTAACATTTACCACATGCAACCCAGCACATGCGCTCGCGCCTTTCCATGCTCTAATAGACTGCTAAAAGTGATAAAAAGCCCCAAGCACAGCGTTCAAGCTAAACAACATAAAGTCAATACCATATTTTGTTGGTTATTTACAGTATCGTTGTTGGTTAATCGGTTTTCTGTTCCGTTATTGAAGGTGTCTGTGGATGTCACGATATTAGTGGATACTCGGATGGGGTTATTCGGTTTGACAATGGCCGGATTATTATGGACAGGGCTGTATGGGTTCCGTAAACTTGATGGACTGATTGGTAGTACGTCAATTTTTTGCATGATTCGTGGTACTCTAGTTCCATTCGGGAATCTACGGATTACTGTGTTATTGGGCAGCAAACTGTAAACGATATAAGGGCTCGCTTCTGTTAATGTTTCCAATGCATCATCGTTAGGATCTTTACGTACCACTGTATTGTTTGGCAAGATTCCAAATATTACGTAATCTTTTTTCGGCGTTGCATTAACGGTGGCCTGATTATTACTATTAGTAACAACCGAAACCAAATTTTGTTTTGTTTCTGTAGCAGGCGTGCTGGAAACATTTTCAGAATCAGCTTGCAGAGTTGTGTCTATAAAAAATGTAGATTCAGTGGTGGCTGGGGTAGTTTCGGTGTTTTCTGGTGCAGTCGTAGTTTCCGTGTTTGCTTGAGTAGTGGTAGCTATATCTTGAGATCTGTATTCATTTACTGCTTCTTGAGTTGAGGTTGACAAAGTGATGGTTTGTGTTGTATCATCATTTTGAGTTGAACTTTGTGTTGTTGTCGCCTCTGAGCCAGTAAAAGCGAGCCGAGAAAATATGTCGGTAGAGCTGGGAGCCTCCGTCATGAAAGTTGTTGCACGGCCATTTCCGGAATCATCTGATTGAGAGGTTGTGAAAAGTGGGAAAGGACTTAAGGAAGGAGTAGTCATAGGAGAAGTACTACCTTGAGTGGTAGAGTCAGGAGTTTCAGTTGTGGTACTCATAGTGTTTAAGATTTCAGTCAAACGATTGGATAAAGGAATATTGTTTGGTTGGTTAAGTAGTTCTGTCAGTGGTGGAGCAGTCGCTATTTCATCGTTGTGTTGTCGGATGAGGTCCTCAATCATTTTCAAAACTTGAGCTTTTTTAGAGAGTACCCACAATTGTTGTGATGAGACTGGATTCGAGTCCTGTAACTCTAAAGCTTCTTGTGATGAAGAAAAAGACGACGTCAATGGGAGACTTGCTTTAGTTAAGGGACCAGGTAAAGCATCCGTCATTGTCGTCGATGCACTGCTACTTTCTAAATCACCTGAATCACTGGCAGTAAAATCTTTTACTTTAAAGTTTGTGAAAAAAGGGAGGGGAACATTATCGTTAGTAATATTTAATGTGGAATCACCAAGTCTATTTACATCCCCGCTAGTATTAATAGATTCTGTATTCAAGGAGGCAGGCGACGTAGCTGTGGCCACGTCTAATATCGTTGTAGGTGTTGTTGTAGAAGATAAAAGTGAAGTGGTTTGTGAAATTGTGGTTAGAGTAGCATCTGCTAAAGTCGCCTGGCTACTTGAAATTATTTGTGTGCTGATATTTTCTTGTGTTTTGTCGCTATATACAGCTAGGGTAGGCGTGTCGGTAATACCAATTGTTGTACCATTATTATTTACACTAGATTCTGTCACTATAGTTTGGTGGCTACTAGAACTGCTGATATCATTAGTGTCAGTATTATTATTATCATCCATATCAACATTTCCGGTATCATTTAATTCCTCCAAACTATAGGGGGTGGTGTTGTCAACGTCAAAATTCGTAGTTTCAAGTCCTTTTAAAGCTCTAGGGATCAAGGATTTTAACAATTTTGCCATATCTACGGATATTTTAGATCTAGTGGTTTCGTCCATGTTTTTAATAATATCAAGAATGTTATTAGACAACATGCTAGTTAGTTCGGACGACATCAAGTGGTTATTAGTTACCAAAAGATCAGATACAGTGTTATATACCGTTGACTGGAGATCAGTTGATGGCTGGTTTGATGTTCGAGTGGATTCGGTTACTGTAGCAGTCGATATGTCAGTTTTTTCTGTATCTGAATATAGCACTTTAATGGCAAAAGGTCTTCTTGCGGATATAGGGGTGGTGGGAGGAGGGATGGAGGGGGTAGGTGTATTCACAGGAGTCATTATTCCATCTTGAGTGTTTAGTGACGGTGTCGCAGCTTCCACCGACAGGCGGTTAATCACAGTAGGTGTTGCCTGTGTGGTTTGTACAGATTTAGTATTTGAGTACGCATCAGATATGGTCGTGAATGTGTCTTGACTTGCTAAGCCTCTGACACTATTTACAGTGATACTGTTACTCACTCCGTTAAGTGATTGTAAATCGTTAAAGTTTTGTTTTTGCATTACTTTTGTAGTCGATGATAGTCGGGGTGTTCTAGGTGTTGATGTAAGTATATCAGCTAGAGCATCAAAAATAGATACTGTAACTGATGGCGAATGCTGGGATGCTTCGACGTTCATGGTGTGTGAGGATTTCGTCAGGCTCTCGGAGAGCCTCAAGTCTGCTGAGGATATGGTACTTCGTGTCTTAGTAAAGGAGATAGCGTTCATGTCGGGCCCTAATTGGATTTCTTCTCCCTCTACCTGAAACAAGAAGTAATCTCACCCATATAAAGAGAATAGATAATGTCGTGAATTGAAAGTATTCATAAAATAGTGTAAAAGGACCCAAAGAGTAGACTATAGTAGAAACTCGTGCAAGTACCAAAGCCTCTTTATTACTTTTGGAATTAAGAAGAGAAGATAAACTTGTTAGTGATAATGAAAACTGAAGAGACAGTAAAAGAAAACCTGTAGTAACAGTAAAACAATTTGAAATTAATATCATTAAATTTAATATTTTCAAAGTCATGTTAGTAAATTACACCCTATTTACATTCTTTTCCTGAGACTTTTGCATTTAAGTCGATATTAAACTTAATGCAGGCGCTTCTACTTTGAAAGAATAAAATAATATTATATGTCTTAAAGAGATGCTTAGTAACAATAAATGCTTACAAACTTCTAATGAAATAAATAAATCTAAACTCCGCTCTATCAACAATAACAACATTACAAAAATCAACACTAAACGAAAACATCTCTTCAAAACTTAATAATATGATTAATAACACTATATGATACAATGAATGCGTGAATGGAATGTCCATGTTATGTGATAGTGAATTGTTCATTATGACTAAATGATTCCATTAACCAGTTCTAATGATGATTCGTGATTGATTGGCGGTGTAGTGGAGTTTTTTCTCGACATCTCTGTGGTAACGTATATGTCGTCCCCTCCAAACCAGTAAGGCTCCTCAACAGACTTTGCTAACTGGGGGTCAGTCACGAAGAATTTCAGCCAAGCCTTTAGCAACAAGAAACTTTTAGTTACAACTCGGAAGACATTAAATTTCATCAAGACTGTAATTAGGATAAATTATATTGAATGGAAATAATCAATTCAATTACTGACTAAACGAAAACTAAACGATGAGCCCGATAAAAATGCAGGTAAAAATGTCATGAAGATGATGAACAAGATGAGGCCCTAGGTAATTGTTATTCACGATGATAAATGCAGATGATGAGTTAGGTGATTATGATGGTTTTGTTTTTGCAGTTCTTAATGCCAATTTTATAAAGGGGCTTTGGGGATTTGATGCTCTGTTGATGTAGTATCAAAGGTTTTGAAGTTTTTTTGTTCTTGTTTTGTGTTCCATTTGAATACTTTTAACGTACGTACGTATTCTATTCTATTTCTTGATCCTGGACGCTAATCAATTTAAAACAATTGAAGAATAATTAATTACTTACTAGTACTTACCGTTGATGGAGTAACAGTGGGCACAGTGGGTTTATAATATGGTTTATCAAGATAAGATGACCGATATTTGGAACTGAAACGACTTTTTTGTTTTTCAGTTTCAGGCGATATCTGAAAATCAATTGATATATGGATAAACTCAATTTATCGAAAACTCAAAGACATAATTACAGATCTACTTACACCATTTGTTGAGGGTTCTGTTGACTTAGATAGGTTTTCGTCGTTATATTTTCTGAAATTCCGTTCTCTTATTCTTGGTGTAGATTCAGAGGTATTTTCTTGATTTTCTAGCCTTCCACGACTTCTTGTTTGTTTTCTCGTTTGTATATTTCTAATAGGAGGTGTTGCTTCATGCGCCACTTGATCTTTACTGTCAAGTTCCTTTTCTGCCACTTGATTTTTATAATTTGAATGAAACTTTAATGAAATAGCCTTAGCTACTTCTCGATTTTCTATCATGTCTTCTTTATTGCTAACTTCATTTTCTGTACTGTTTTCAGAAGATTCCTTGCTAGTGACAGCTATTATGAACATTTGCTTCTGCTGTTCTGGTTTCTTGGTTGTTAATGATTCCTCTTTAGAGGATTCATTTTCAGATGGATTTTTTAGCAAACTAAATATCAAAGGCTTATCCAGTGAATCTTCCATTTTCTTGTCAGCAGGTGTCTGAACTGAATTAGTTACTGCTTCCGTCGTAGTAGACGTAGGTGTTGTTTCATTTTTCTTACTTCGTAGTCTCGAATAGTAAGAGGTTCTTGGCAAAACACTCTTTATTTTAACCGTAGAATTTGTGACTCCGTTTGTCCCTCTTTCTGTGCTAGAAAATACCTCAGAGCTAGTCGAATTTCTGCGAGGAGTGTAAGTTGGTCGAACCAATGATTTTTTTAAAAGAGTATTTGCACCCAGTCTTTTAAATTTACTTGTCTCTGATCTTGGTGCTTCTGTTGTAGAAATTTTAAATTTTCTGTTATATTTGTACGTTGATCTTTCAGAACTTTGACTTGAAATTGTATTTTCAGAGCTCTTTGATGTGTTCACGATTGGTTTTCTTGTTCTTGGACTATAACTACCTCTCGGTCTGAATTCAGGGATTTTAGATTTAGGTCGTTCAGGAGCTGGTGTTATTTCCACTGGTGTTTCTTCGCTCTTCGATTCAATTGTGTCTTCTTTTGTTTCATCTGTTTTATCTTCTACTATTATTTTTGTGCGGAACTGTAAAATTCATACCTTACTATTAACCCTATTGTAATGTGTATTGTGTCAACGTGACAAATTATAAAGTTTGGATAAGTATGTTAGGATAATGTAAAAATAGAATGTGTGTAATAGCTTGTTTCACGTTACCCTGGAGTATTTGTTTTTTGGAGTTCCAGTGTTAGTAGACTGTGACGAGGTTGAGTAGGTGTTGTAAATTTTTTGAGATGCTTTCACTGACAAACTCTCACTGATTGGAGAGCCTGTTTGTGTCTGAAAATTTCAAAAGTCATTATTTGCCAATACTTTGTAGGAAGTGTTTCTATGGTATTTTTTCATCTTATTAGTTGATTAATATACGTACCGATGCATTTTTCGCTTGAATCAGGGCTTTGAACGGGGCAGGGTAGTTGTCGTCTTCACCAATTTCATCAGACTCCTTTTTCAATTTCGATATCGTCGCAGCTGGCCTGAAGTTTACTTTGCCTCGGGTTAGTGGCCGTCTAATCAACTTCATTGTTTTCAAGTTCGTTGGTTTCTCAGATAGTGCTTCAGTGCTGGTTTCAGGTTTAGGTTGCGTTGTAGTCTCAGGCAAAGATGTAGCAGTTTGGATTTCCGGTTGACTAGTATAGCTTTCTTTGATCTGACTAGAAATTGTGACTTCGTTTGCTGTTGATATGCCTTCACCTGTCAAGTTTGTATCAGTTTCCAATGGTCGAGTTCTATATCTTAATTTTCTTGAATTTTTAAAATCAGCCGCACTTCTTACTGTTGTTGGTTCTTTGTTGGAAAGAGATATGGTGTTAGTGGTTCCAGATACAGTTAAATCTAATGTTCGCGTATCTACACGCGTGTTGATTCGACCTCTCCTCCTAGCTGTGGTTTCTGTGGTAGTCGAAGTGGAGCCGCGTCGTCTGACTTGAGACTCAGGATCTGGTCTCTCTGACGTCACTCTAGGTGCAATGTAATTACGATTTGCATTTTCAATTTTTATTTTTTCATCTCTTGGAGTAACTGTGTCAGATGTGGATAGTGGTACCTTCCACTTGCTCTGTCTAGTTCTGTTACGAGAGATATTTTCTCTAGCAGTTGGAAGGTTTCTGCTCGTTTCGCTTTCAGCAGGCCTCTGCCTCGTTCGACTACTGTACCTTTTCGAGCCAAAATCTTCGTTGCTTGGTTGTATTTCTTCAGGCGTACTGGGTCTGCTCTGCATTCTCGTTCGATCATTGTTATAGGTCTCTTCTCGTCGCCTCGAGGAGCGTGGCCTGAAGGTCGGCACATTCTCGGGCTGTTCAGGGATGTCTAGTGAACCATCAGAAGCCGATGGCGCTGGTAATCTTCTGCCGGTTCGACTTGCGCCTTCCACCTGAAATACAACAAAAATACCATTAATTACTTCTTTGAGAGAAGTAAGTTTGCACGATTTATTTTTATCTTTGATACTAACAGACATTGTTTGATAAGAATGAAATAGCCTCGTGACAAGAATAATGGCTTTGATTGTTAATGTGATGATACTTTAGAAAAATATCTAATCAGTAAAGAATCCCTACTAATATTATAAATGCGAAAGTAACTCTGTCTGTCTGTCTGTCTGTCTGTTACCTTTTCACGCCTAAACCGCTGAACCGATTTTGATGAATTTTGGTACAGAGATAGATTAGAGCCTGGGAAAGGACATAGGCTACATTTTATCCCACAGTTGGGCACGATATAACCTGTAGTCCACGCGGGCGGAGCCGCGGGCGGAAAGCTAGTCTTAAATAATCTTTAATAAAAAAGTCTTAAAGTCTTAATTTAACAACATTCTTCAAATTCTTGAAATTGAAATGAAATGCACTTGTTTCTTAAACCGTGTAATGGGGTAATTTCTTCTGATGGAAAGTGCAGTAGAGATGTAAAAGCAATCGCAACAATGTAAGTTGATGAAATCAGTTGCATCTTATGGTAATCTAGGCTAACACAGAATAGTGCAATAACATACAGTAAATCATCATCAAAAAAGCCTTTCACGGTGAAACATTATTGGCAAAAACATTTGACTTAAGCACTTTCGTATCTAATTAGATATACGTTAACTATGCTTAACTCATATTTCCCTTAACGTCACCTTAAACGTCTACAGAGTGAAAGTCAATTTGAAAACTTTTTAAGAAAGTTTGTGGTTTTGTATATTTCAGATTAATATGTTAACATATTATATTTTGTCTAGATTTTAATCTATTTCAGGGGCAAGGATTCAATCGAAAGTTTAGCTACTAATAATAAGCGTCATTTTACTTATGTGGGCGTCATTTATTTATTTATGTACAATGCACAGGCTAACATGATAACTAAACAGGAAACAAGAAATATTAATTTTTTCTCCAAATATTGTTGCCCATTTAAGTGCAAATACAGGGCTTTAGGTAAATCTCTTTCAACCTCTCGTGCTAAATCAGTCCATGAAACTGAACAACTTTCCCCAAGGAACATAGGTCAAAATACGAAAAAAAAATGTTGATCTCCCATACTACTAAATGCGCTATTGCTGATGAAGTTTGTATGGGAGATCAAATTATTTTTTTTTCGTATTTTGACCTATGTTCCTTGGGGAAAGTTGTTCAGTTTCATGAACTGATTAACCACCCGAGAGGTTGAAAGAGATTTACCTAAAGCCCTGTAGATCCATGTCTGGTGATGCATTCTAGAGGCCACGGAGGAGTTCACGTCCGCGTAACACGGGTGACTGATGACGTCTCGCCACCGTGCGATAAACCATATGATGCTCGCTCTGCCTAGCCCGTCTGGTTTTATAGGCGTGAGTCTATAAATGTTAGGACAGATCGTTTTTCTACCTACAAACTAGGTTCAATTTCTTTTTTTATTCAGTACAAGTTATTGCAGTCATAAAGGTTCCCGTAGATTCCATACTCTACCATTTATGAATGGTACCTACGTGAACGCTGAAAGAGTAACTTAAAACAATAGCGGTGATTCGAGGGCTGCGCACGCGCATTGTAACGGTGTCTGGATAAGTTGTTACTTAACGTGATATAACTGGCGACCATTGTCTGCTGATATAAGTGATATAAGAGTCGCATACCTCATGCGTGGTCAACGTGCGTGACGTCATCTTGCAGTTGGACTTATATGATGATATACGGAAGATGACTATTTAACTCGAAATTCGTTTTAATTATTTTTTTGTAGAGTCCATTTTCATCCCTTTGACACACGCGGGGGATTAGAGGATTCACCACGTTTCGGAAACGATTTTTTTAAACGTGCGGTTTCATCATGATGTTTTCAGTCAGCATAAATTAAGTACCCATGTCTGATTCACATGGGTACTTAATTTACTCTAATAAACAAGATTCTCCAATATCCAACATAGGTCTAAATATGAAAAGAAATTTTCAGCTCGTCATACCACTTGAGCGAAAAGCTGATAGCCTTAGTATAAGAACTTGAAATTTTGATTGAAATTAGAAATTAGAAACGGAGAGATTTTAATTTTTTAATATTTTTTTTTATTATAAAATGGGTTAACTCTTGACCTCAATCTTGACCATGGAGCGAGTTAACCCAGAAAATGCCTATAAAGGTACTGGTACTCCCACGCACCATCGGAACACAGCAAGCTGTTTGGCGTCGGACTTCGGTAGGAGGGTGGTCGCGAACCAGACGGCCCTTTACAGAGCCTACCACACCGCAAATGAAAATAAAAAATTCAATTTCATGAAGAGTATCAAATAATAATAAATAAATAAAATTATGTTTATTACCACAAGGAAGGTTTCAAGAGATATTGAAAATGAGAAAGAGAAAGTAGAAAATTGACGACTAGTTTTTTTTACCTACCCTTGCACTAAGTCAAGCTTGTATCGAAGGGGTCAGAAATTGATTGCTTTCGATGCATTTAATGGTGGCGAAAGTGAGATGTTAACCAGATTTTAATCAGCTCCTAAAGTATTGAAGATCCTCTAAAAGAAAATAGCAATAAAATTTATAATTGTACACACGGCAGCACATCAGGCTATACATGTTGACCTTGACGTCGCCCTTATCTCGCTCGTAATAGTGTCGGCTTTCGTAGTGCAAATAAGTAACTTGACGTACTGCTGTATGACATACATTTGTAACACAATATTCCCAATTTAGAGGTTGACGAAGCACATAATGTTCCATACATTAGCTCCACAGTTCTTGTTTTTTTTGTGTTCAACATTATAAACACGTAACTCGATCCGTTTATACTAAAATACAACAGGAGACATATTTTTGAAACGATAGAATTCCAATTCGAATACGAATTGACAAGATTCGCATGAGAATCTCATACAAATCTTGTCAATTCGTATGCGAATTGGAATTCTATTGTTTCAAAAATCAGACCCCAGTATTAGTTTCGATTCATTCATGTAGAATATTTATTTAGTTACATTTTCGGTCCAAGAGACACTACAGTAACTGGCTGTAATGAGATTAGAATTAGATTAAAACTCTGACACCGGGTTAGCCAATTTCACCACACACTTGACTATGAAGAAGAAGATTAGATTAGAACAACGACGAAATCCACTGAGCTGAACCACTTTAAGTTTAATCGAAGTAGATAGGAGTTTTATTATTATTTTTATTATTTTTGGTGGCAAGTGTTTCAGTTTTGTAAGGTGTTTCGTAAACATTAACAGTCAATATATGTGATTTTAAATTTAAGATGCATTGTTTGATTAAACATATCTTTGTTACATCTCAGCTTTACTTTTTTGATAGAAATTAGGTCTCTTTATAATAAAGATTAAAAGCGATCATTAACTACTGCAAAAAATTATTAGTTAGCTATACCTTTAATAAATAATGGCATAGTAACTGCACTGTATTGATTGTTAGCCTTGCTTAAAAACCTTTGTCAAACATAAACTTAGAGCACATACAATAATTATGTTGGCTGAATTCATTATTGAATGAATGAATGAATGAATAAATTCTTTATTGCACACGTAAACAAAAACATTATGGAAAATTTACATTAGTGCAAAAGGCGGCCTTATCACTAAAAGTGATCTCTTCCAGACAACCCTTTGGCTGAAAGGAACCATTTTAAAAGACTGAAGCGTAGTGCGCAGATCAAGTAATAGATAAGTAATAAAGATATAAAAGTTTTCGAATAAAATAAATATACACAAAATAAATTAATGAAAAGTACATAAATAATACATAAATACATATGCAAGCATAAATATATACAACATAAGTAATCAGTTGCAAGTTTTAGATTTTATAAGTAAGTGCTCACGAAGCTTGTGTTTGAAAATAGTGAGAGATTTAGAGTGACGGACATCAGACGGCAGCTCATTCCATAGGCTTGTAGATTTTAAAGTAAAAGAATCCTTGTAGTACCCAGACCGAGAAAGGGGCACCAGGAGAATATTATCATTCTTTGAGCGCAGTTCACGAGTGTGACCAGTACCAAGGTACTCAAAACGTTCCTTTAAATAGGGAGGGGAGCGCGGATCATACAGAACCTTATAAAGAAGCGTCAGAACATGCTCTTCACGTCGCAGTCGGATCGGAAGCCATTGCAACCCATTCCTATACTCGGACACATGATCGAACTTGCGCAGACCATATATAAATCTGATGCAAACATTTTGAAGCCGTTGTAGCTTATTTAAAAGTTCTTCATTTAGGTCAGTCATGCAGGCATCAGCGTAATCTAAAATGGGTAAAAGGAGAGACTGCGCCAGTTCAATTTTGGTCCTAATAGGAAGTAGGTTCTTCCACCTCTTCAAGGAACCATAGGCAGCAAAGATTTTACGGCTCACCTCAGTGATATGCGGAGACCAGGATAGACTGCTATCGAAAAGAACGCCAAGATTCTTTACTACCTTACTGTATGCCAAAGGAATACCATTGAAGTTGACAGATGGAAGGCTTCCAAAATCAAGTCTTGATATCTGTAAGGAGCCACCTGTGATGATGACTTGAGATTTGTTTGGGTTTACCGTTAGGCCATGACGCTGGCTCCATTCGTAGACAGTGACAAGATCAGAGTTTAAATTATTAATAACAGAATCAAGCTTCTCAAGATTTCCCTGGGCATAGATTTGCAGGTCGTCAGCATAAAGGTGATAATTACAGGAAAGAAGGGGTGTGAGAAAATTAATGAAGATAGAAAAAAGAAGTGGCGAAAGAACCCCTCCCTGGGGTACCCCAGCAGAAAGGTTACAGAAGCGAGAGGATTTGTCATCAGCACGTATACACTGCCGCCGTCCCACCAGATAGCTGCGGAACCATTCAGTTGCAGTATTAGATATGGAAAGTGATTTCAGCATTGCTATTAGAATGTCAAAATCAACAGTGTTGAAAGCATTGCTAAAATCAAGGAGAACAATTACAGTAAACTGTTGATTTGACATTCCGAATCGCACATCATCTGAGACTTTGGAGAGGGCAGTGACAGTACTGTGACCGGGACGGAAACCGGATTGAAAGGGACTTAGGATGTTATGGGTACAAAGGAATACAGTAAGTTGATGATGAACAAGGCGTTCAAGGATTTTAGACAAGAAAGGAAGAATGGATATAGGACGATAATGGGCAAAAGAGGTAGGGTTACTAGTTTTAGGAATCGGAATAACTGCGGCCTGACGCCAACACCCAGGAAAAGTGCCAGAGCTAAGCGAGAAATTGAAAATATGACAAAGAGTTGGCATAACCATTTCAAGACTTAAGGTAATCATCCGACGTCCGATACCGTCAATGCCCTCAGCATTAGATTTTATTGCATGGATATTATTTTCAATTTCTCGCTCAGAAACTGTCCGGAAAGAAAAAGAAGAATCATGAAGTTTAGGAAGTGATGAGAGCGAGTTCAAGGAAGAAAGTTTAATAGAATAAGGAATAGAAGAAGCAGTGGTAAAGTGATTGTTTAAAGAGTTGAGATCGAGATTATGTGGAAGTGTGGATACTTTGGCTTTTCCTATACCGAGACTTTTTAAAAAAGACCATACTTTTGCAGAATTACTATTTTGGACAGAGGAATGTATGTGACGACGCTGCGCATCCCTACACATTCGACTACAACGGTTTCTCAATTGTTTATACTGCCAGTGGTTCCCTTCAGTGGGATCATTTCTATATTTTGCTTTCGCGACATTCCTTTTACACATGAGCTTCTTCAGATCTTCAGTAAGCCACGGAGCAGGTAGATGCTTTAACTTAACCGGGCGAAGCGGTGCATGAATGTCGAAAACCTGCGTTAGAAGAGAATTAAAAATTTCTAGTTTATCATCGATAGTGTCAGCATTCATCACCGCATCCCAGTCCATTTCAGCAAGGTCGGCCATAAACCGCTCGGAATTAATGGATTTAAAATTTCGTTGCATGACCACGCGAGGTTTATTCTTAGGACATCGAATTTTGTAGGAAACGAATATAAGGTCATGGTAAGAAAAAGCTTCAGCAGGGAATTGGCCATGGGTACTAATATGATCTGAGGAAGATACAATAGCAAGATCCAGAAGTGAAGGAGTATAACTAGGAGGATGATGAGTCGCAGAAAGAGGAAGAATGTTTAGATTGAGGGAGTTTATTATGGAAGATAATCGATCAGAACGTGAATCTTGTTTTAAAAGACAGGTGTTAAAGTCTCCCATGATGATCGTATGATCGACTAAAGGAGTAAAAGTTTCTAGAAGTGATTCAAATTTAGAGAAATAATTAATACGCAACGAAGGACTATAAAATACACCAAGGAGAACCTTCAGATGACCAAACAAAACTTCAATGAAGAGATGTTCAGAGGACTCGCTGTACTCAGATGGAGACTTATCAATAATGTTAAAAGGTAAGTAGCTTCGGAGGTAAATTGCAACACCACCACAACCTTTGCCAGTCCTATCGTTGCGGATAAGATGAAATCCGGGGAGACAGTAGGATGTGGAAGGCAGACAAGGTTTTAAGAATGTCTCTGACACCAATACAGCGTGGATATTTTTGTTATCTGAGAAAGAAGCTAGAAAATCGGCATAGTGGCCCGGAATGCTTTGGGCATTTATATGCACACAGTTGAAATTCTTGGGTACACCTGATAAAGCAGATTCTAGCTGGGACTCTAAGCTTAGATCAGCACTATGGAAACTACAATCAGAGAGACCATCGGATGAAGAGAAAGAAAAGTAATGTGAGCTATTAATATCAGAATCAGTATCATTATGGTTATAATCATTGGCTTGCAACATTATTACTAATTAATATTAAGTATAAATATATACTACAATATAATATATATATATATATTGGTTCCTAAACAAGGAATACAAAATAAAATAAAAATAAAGTAAAAATTAATGCTAATTAAAAGCCCGATTTAAATTCACCCTCCCCGCCAGAAGTGCCGGAACAGATCACATATTACATCCAACTACAAATAACTAGTAAATACTAAAAATCACAATTTCACAGTCAACATTATCACTTAACATTATTTATCAGTAAACTTATACAAGATAAAGTAAGAAAACACCTAATAAAATAAAATACTCCAAACTTACTTATGCTAGTATCCAGAGTCATTAAAAGAAAAACAAAAATAATAAAAAGATTTCGAAATTAGCAGGAACGAAACGCTGATTATAACCTGAAATAAAAAACCAAAACAAGGAAAAAGCGCGGGAAACTTCGGTTCGTCCGGTCGTGTTTTTTCTTTCAATTTTGTTAATTAATGATATTTTAAGGATCAGTTAAGTTATTTAGTGTAGTATTGTATATATTTAATCTCCTATTTAGTGTAAATATTAGTTTGTGTACATATCTTCATATCTAGTAAGTTTTTCAATATTTAATTAAAATGGGAGACGAGCCTCCGGATCCCGGAGGCACGGTGCCCTCAGTTGGATTAAATATCACGTATGATGATCTCAAAAATATTGATTCATCATCTGCCATGGACACGGAAGACGGTATCCAAAAATCCGCTAGGAAACGTGTGCGGTCACTGCACAAAGTTTGCAAACACTGCAACAAAAAAAGAAAAAAAAAGGATGGAAAAGAGAGCCACGCTCATTGTAAATGTGATATTGAGGAAAGTGAAGAAACTTTTAAAACTCCGGTGGTTAGTAATATTGGTCCAGTTCAGTCGAATTCCCAGCCACCCGTTATTGAACCATCATCAAACACATCTATCAACCAAAATAATTCCCAGCCTCAGATTTTAAGATACTATGAACCAACAGATTTGGCCCCATATGTTATTCACGTTCAGAAAGTCCAATCTAGCCCTTCTGATCAAACCACACTCCATCCAATTCAGTTTGGCAACTTTTTAAAAAAGAATAATTTCAGAAATATTGTAAATGGCAGTTTAAAAAGGATAGGCAGAAACAGAGTATCCCTGGCTTTCACTACTCACACCGATGCAAACAATTTTGTAATACACCCCAGTCTTGTTGAGCAAAATTTAAAAGCAATTATACCTAGCTTTAATATAACCCGAATGGGTGTTGTACGTGGTGTCCCAGCAAGTTGGTCTGCTGAAGAGGTGTATGAAAACATTTCTGTCCCAGTTGGTTGCGGTAGAGTTCTGAAGGTAAGGAGAATTAGTAGAAAAACAGTAGTTGATGGCAAAATTTCATTTAATAATTCAGAAACAGTAATATTAACTTTTGATGGCCAAGTTTTACCTAAAAGAATTTTTATGTGTTATTCAGCTCTACAGGTTGATTTGTATGTATATCCTACCATACAATGCTATAAATGCTGTCGTTTTGGTCACACTAGTGTACAATGCCGCTCCAAACCACGCTGCTATCAGTGTGGAGACCAACATCTTGGAGAATCTTGCGATGTTGAAGAGCATGAATATTCTTGTTGTTTGTGCTCTGGTAGTCACAAAGCTACTAGTAAGTCCTGCCCCGAGTTTATTCGACAGAAGGAAATAAAGGTCACTATGGCCCAAAATTGTGTTTCTTATGCTGAAGCTTCAAAATTACATCCTCCTGTTTCCAGATCCTTTGCTGATGTCGTTGCTAATTCCCATGTCAATCCCAAACCTTCTTCGTACAATGGACCTGTCGCCCGTAATGTTCGCTCTCCTTTAACTTCTCCTAGACCTCAAAGTTTAGGTAGCTCATATAAAAAAACTGTTTCTATAAAGCCGCGGTCACCTCCAAAACAGCTGAGTGGATATGATCGCGCAGCGCACGCAGCATTTGCGAAAGAATATGACATGACCGCGTCATCCTCTAATGGCGCAGCTTTGAATCACAGAACAAAAGAATCTAGCAAACAACCATCTGTAGCAGAAATCTTGATTAGTCTTGAACAGTTATTATCTAATTTTAACTCAATTCCATCAAACAATTTACCGTCCAACGTTGCCCATTTTATTGTTAACACTCTATCCTCAGTTTCTTCTTTGTATTCTATTTATGGGTCAAAAGGTCCTACAATGGAACTGTCGCAGTATTCGTCATAAAAAATCTGAACTTATCTATCTATTGAATAAATATGATCCCTCTATCCTTTGTCTTTCTGAAACTTGGCTTAATCCTGAAATTTTGTTTAAGGTTTCAGGTTATGTTGGTGTTAGAAATGACAGAGATGAAGAGGGTGGCGGTGTTGCCATCCTCATTAAAAAAAATATTTTTTTTAACTCTTTCTCCCTTCCTCCTTTAAGCAATGGCATTGAAGCCATTGCAGTTGTTGTAAATAATATTTGTATAGTCTCTATTTATATTCCAGATCCTTCGGTTACTTTATATAATGAATTAAATCAAATGATATCTCTACTTCCTAAACCCTTTCTATTACTTGGTGATTTTAATTGCCAACACCAATGCTGGGGAAGTCATGCTTCTAACTACTATGGAGAGGAAATGTTAGATATTTTAGACTCGCAAAATTTATGTTTGTTAAATGATGGGTCTCCCACTCGACTTACACGGCCTGGTGAAGGTCCTAGTGCACCTGACCTATCCATATGCACCCCAGATCTAGCAACTCTCCTTTCTTGGCGTACACACGCTTCAACTTGTGGAAGCGACCATTTTCCTATGATTATAGACTTCCCCTCTATGTGTACTATAAACAAAAAACCAAGACCTCGTTTAAGACACCGTCTCCCTAAGGACTGGTTATTTTTTTCTCAGAAAGTAGAAGAGAAAATTCGCTTACTACCCCTAGTTAGTGCTGGAAATGGTTCTGAATGTTCTGAGGCTTTTTCGAAAATTTTGATCGAGGTTGCTGACGAGATTTTTCCTATTAAAAATAATAAATGTCGAAAAATCCCTCCATGGTGGGATAGGGAGTGTTCTGAGATTATAAGAAAAAGAAAGATCGCCGAAAGTAATTACTGTCTTCTCATGACGACGGAAAACTATGAGACATACACGATTGTTGCTGACGAAACCAGAAAACTTTTAAAGAAAAAGAAGTTTGAAGGTTGGAAAAACTTTTGTGCTTCAATTAGTCCTGATGTTTCTCCGTCTGTTGTTTGGCGCAATATCAAGAGATACAGAATGGCTCTTAATTCTACTACTTCTCGTGCAATATCATCTGGGCTGGCTAACCAGTTTTTGGATAGATTGGCTCCCCCATTTGTACCTGAATCTTCTTCATTATTTCATCTTATTCCCCCTTTTATTTCTAATTCTAGTCTTAATTCCCCTTTTTCTCTTTCAGAGTTGAGGGGGGTTCTATCATGTGTCAAGGATTCGTCTCCTGGCGATGATGGAATCCCTTATTCCTTTCTAGTAAATTCTAGTGATTCCGCCCTTAATTATTTTTTGGATGTTGTAAACTCCATAATGGTTTCTGGAACTATTCCATTGTCTTGGAGATCTCAGACAATTATTCCGATATTGAAACCGAAAAAGCCTTCTTCTGATGCTGCCTCGTATCGTCCCATAGCCCTGTCATCTGTTTTGGCCAAGCTTGCTGAACATTTGGTAAAGAATAGGTTGGAGTGGTTTGTGGAAAGCAATGGTCTGTTAACTTCTGGTCAGTTTGGATTTAGAAAAGGTAAAAGTACCCTGGATAACGTTAGTTTATTTGTATCTGATATTAGATTAGCCTTTTCTGTTAATGATTCCGTCCTTGCTGCCTTTGTAGACATTAGTGCTGCGTACGACAATGTTCAAATCCCTATTTTACATAAAAAACTACTTACCTTGGGCGTCCCTTCCATCCTTGTCTCCTTCATTATTAACATGTTAACTGAAAGATTTATTCATTTAGATCTTCAAGATGGTACTCGTCTCTCCAGGACTGTGTGGAGGGGTCTGCCCCAGGGATCTGTTCTTAGTCCTATCTTGTATAATATTTATACATCTGACTTGGAGTCATCTCTTTCCCATTTAGTTAAAGTTGTTCAGTATGCTGATGACTTACTTATATACTCTTCTGGTAATAATATTCATACAGTTAGTGAAAAGTTAGAATATTCACTTATTAATTTAAAAAGTTGGCTAGATAATAATTCTCTTGATTTATCAGTTGCTAAGAGTTCTGTGGTTTTGTTTACAAGAAAGCGGATCCATCCTGTCATAACAATTAAATATGGGGACTCTACATTACCAGTAAATACGAAGGTAAAATTTTTGGGAGTATTTCTGGATTCCGGATTGACTGGAGTTCCTCACTCTGATTATTTAGTCTCTAAATGTCAACAAAACTTAAATATTATTAAATGCCTCACTGGCGTGTGGTGGGGGGCACATTCTTTTTCCCTTAAGCTGGTTTTTAATGCTCTGATACGAAGTTTGCTGGATTATGGTACTTTTGTGTTAGAACCATGTAATATGTCTGCTTTGAACAAATTGGACAAGGTTCAATCAAAGGCATTGAGGATAGTCTTGGGTGCTATGAAATCCAGTCCCATAAACGCCATGCAGGTGGAGGCAGTAGAACCTCCACTTCATTTGAGACGCCAGTTCTTATCTGACAAATTCCTATTCCGCCGTCTGCAGCTCTCCGATCACCCCTTATTAAACATATTAAGTCGTCTTTCAGATGAAATTAATACTTCTGCGTATTGGCAACATAAATCATTGCCATGTTTAATAAAGAGCTACCAAAAGTATCTCAACTTACAGGTTCCTATTTCAAATTCAATCCGTTTTCCTCCTTTTTCAGTTCCTTACGAAGCTTTAACCCTTATTCCAGATGTCCGTCTTAATATGGGGGTCTCCAAAGGTGATTCTGAAGCTTCCCATACACTTAATTTCTTAAAAGACTCGTTATTCCATGGTTGGCACTACATATTCAGTGATGCGTCCAAGCATTCTCCAAATGGTAATGTTGGAGTCGGAGTTGTACACTTGCAATATAACATTGTACAGAAAATTAAACTACCTGTAGAATGCTCCGTGTTTACAGGGGAATGTTTTGGTTTGTTCAAGGCTGTTGAGTACGTTATGTTAGCCAAATTGCCAAAAACTGTTGTGTTTTCCGATTCTATGAGCGCTCTTCAGGCGCTATCTAGATTCCCCTTAAAATCAAATTCTGTGCCGCCTGTTATTTTAGACATCCGAAACCTTTTGCTGAAATGTTTTTTAAAACAATATGATGTAGTCTTCGCCTGGGTGCCGGGCCACTCTGGTATTTCGGGCAATGAGCGAGCTGATCGACTTGCAAATGAGGCCATAACCTGCGGGGATTTAGCTCATTACAAAGTTTATGCCAATGATTTAGTTGCTTTACCTGGTGTTCACCTCAGGGACTCCTGGGCTGAGCTCTGGTCTACCAGCGCCCAAATTAAAGGTAAAAATTACTATAATATACAACCGACAGTTCCGAACAAAGCATGGTTCTGTAAAATCAGGTTGGGTCGGAGGGCGACATCTGTCATCAGTCGCATGCGATTGGGGCATGTTTGCACTCCGGTGCACCTGTCGAGGCTCGGAATTGTGCAAAATGATTTATGTGACTGTGGAGCGTTGGGTGATTTGGACCATATATTTTTTATTTGTCCTCAAAATGATAGTTCCTCACTTTTCCAGAATCTTGTTTCAATCGGCACTCCTCTTCCTACATCTATTAACGTTCTCTTGTCCACTAACAATCCTTGTATATATAAATGTATTTCTGTTTTTATTGAACTTAATAATATTAGAATATAAGTATTCTTGTAGTATATATTGTTCTGTATTATATTTCGTTTTCCATATAATAATCCTTTCCTGATCCTTATTGTTTTTTCCAAATTCCGTTCCTTATCCTATTTTTTCCGTGTATTATAAGTTTCCTCGTTTTTGTAAATAATCTTAACATTTGTCATTGGCCTAACGCTAACCGCGAAGTGCCACAAAAAAAAAAAAAAACCAAAACAAACATTCCACAGAACATGTAAGAGATAGAGCGGATTCAGTACATTCTACATAGTGACTTCAAATATGCCAAACTACTCAGTTAAGTTAATGGGATTACTTAGACTTAACGGTACCTGAAATAGCTAAAAAGTCAGCCATGTTCTCAATCTTATACTTCTTTCCATTAGGAGTTTTAACGTGAATCCATCCGTTTCGCGTCCAGCAATTGCTGATGTTGTATTTTTCTCTGGCAGCCATAAATGCAGTGTGCCTGGGTTTTGTTAAAAACTCCGAAACTGTAACCCTTGACCCTTTTAAAGCTGTTTTCGCTTCCCATACAGCATCTCGAACAGCTTGGTCAGCAAACTTAATCAGTATAGGTCGAGGCTTGTCATTCCTTACCTTACCCATTCTATGGCAGGTGCGAATACAACTTGATGTGAGATTTGATATTTGCAATTTAGGCGATAACGAAGCAATAGCAGCGGCAGAAGCGTTTTCGTCCTTGTTTTCTGGCACACCATGAACTAGAATAATCTTACGGCGGCTACGCATCTCTAGGCGGTCAACATCTCGCGCCAATCCACTAACCTCCGCGCGAAGAACATTCAAGCCATTGCAGACAAACGCCTTGAAGCTCTGGAACTCTGTGTTGAGTGTAGCGATAGAGTTAGGGTTCTTTTTATTCGCCTGATTCAATTCCGCCTGGGAGTCTGCCATCTTAGTGTCGAACATCTTGATCATATTCGCCATGGAATCTTGAATTTGTGCGTAATCCATAATGTCGTCTTTAAACTAAAGAGTTGGTGACGGAACGTTGAAAGGAAACACTACAGGCGAGCAGTACGAACTATACTTTGAAGCTAAACATGAATCAGTGTTTTATGGTTTGATAAACTATTTTTAAATAAATAAAATTTACAGAGTAAATTTAGTTACGTGTTTTCACGACGCTTTCAAGATCAGGTAAAAACTTTTGAACATTTTAAGTAAATGCCTGAGCGTTTCTTTATTATGTTCCTCATGTGTTCATTAAAGTTTTCTCTTAGCAAATTTAATAAAATAACTTTGTAAAAAGGGATAGGTACATAGAATTTATGATTATCTATCAGACAAGAAACTATGGGAATACACTGCTCTGCTCTAAAGTTATTTCAGATTTAAGTCAGTTAAAATTTGAAAATAGGGAAACTTGTAAAGATATTTTTTTAAACGAGCATCCATCGGACCTTCTTGCCTATTCTTCTTGGGTAACTAACTCAATTCACTACTTTGATCTATTTTAAGTAACAACCTATAAAGATTTTTCAACTTTGACTAAAACATTTGAGGATATCCTTCAATTCTCTAATGTATCCCATCATCCAAACTGAATTTAGTCAAAATAGAAAGTATTTTTATTTAAAAACTAGCATTCCGCTCGGGACTTCGTTTCCGTGGGAATTCAGGAAAGTTATGTAGCCTATGTTACTCAGGAATAATGTAGCGTTCTAATGGTGAAAGATTTTTTCAAATCGGTCTAGTAGTTTCGGAGCCTATTCAATGCAAACAAACAATCAAATCTTTCCTCTTTATAATATTAGTATAGAAAACTCTAAATAGGTTTATAAGTACCCGAATATCTATTGAATGTAGAGGAAGCGAAAGAGGCGTGTTAAGACCGTAGCAAGTGGCAATCTGTGGTCTCTACTTACCCCAATGGGACAAAGGCGTGAGTTTATGTATGTGTAAAAAATCACCCGAATTAGAACCTCCTTAAAGTTCGGTTAATCTATACTATAATATTATAAAGAGGAAAGATTTGATTGTTTGTTTGTTTGTTTGTTTGTTTGCATTGAATAGGCTCCGAAACTACTGGACCGATTTGAAAAATTCTTTCACCATTAGAAAGCTATATTATCCCCGATGGACATAGGCTATATTATATTTTCAAAAAAATTTGGGATCCTTACTGAAACTCAAATAATGTAACCCAAGGTGTAAAAAAATTACCAAAATATTCTTTACATTGCGTGCGCTGCGTAAACTATTGACGATAGAATAAAATAATGTACTACGACTTTACAGAACACATAAATATTTACAAAAAGTGTCGCGACAGTATATGTCTAACTATTGTAGTTATGCCACAATATGTGTTCTTTTATTTTAAAAATTTAATTGAAATGCCGCCCGCTGTAAAATGCTCTTTATTTGTATCTAGTTAAATATATAGATAATCGATGGCACGTTTTCACATTAAAAACAAATAATAATCAGTCTTAACGCAATGACTACTTAGCTTAACAAATCCAAATGTTCTTAGCTTATTGTGATCACGGTCGTGCAGTAAAGTTTAGCCTGGATATCGTGACCGCTGCGCGCGCGCATTGTGACCGGCCGCAGGTCGGCGCAAGGTCACTTTTGGGAAATTCATTTATTAAGATATGGGTCAGTGGACTCGAAAGTTATGAATCTGTTTTGAAATCTTTACGCGTTATCGATTTCACAGAGGTATCACGCATGCAAAGGTTTGTACGTTTGTAAAAGTGGTTCATAACTATTGCAAATAGAAATGCCGTGACACATTCAAACGAGTTAAGGGCGACAGTCAAATGTATGTATATTTTACAACAGAGCATCATTTACAACTTTTTTATTGCAAAATGGTTGTTATGGTATAGTAACTGCACAGAGTGCACGCCTTCGAAACACGAAGGGGATGTGGAGTTTGTTTCAAGATAAATCTTAGTAAGGGTCTTTGAGTGTGTAGCGTCTATTATTCCTTTTAATGGCTACCAACAATTTCTACCCTCACAATTGGCTTGCTTTGTTTTTAAAGCTGAACATTAGAAACGCAATTTCCGTAAACTTATTTACTACTAGCATTCCGCTCGGGACTTTGTTCCCGTGGGAATTCGGGAAAACTATGTAGCCTATGTCCATCGAGGATAATGTAGCTTTCTAATGGTGAAAGAATTTTTCAAATTGCTCCAGTAGTTTGGGAGCCTATTCAATGCAAACAAACAAACAATCAAATCTTTCCTCTTTATAATATGTATAGATGTACTGGCAAATAAACTATTCTATTTTGTTGTAAGAAATTCAGGTACAATTTAAATATAATAGTAGTTTAGAAAGGCACACGTGTGAGTCGTATGTTGTGCCATATTCAGTAGACCGACTATCTATAGTTTTAAACAGCTGCTATTTGTGTAGATAACATTTGAATAAGCACTGCCACTCCCACAAATAAAATTAGAGCAGCTATAAACTTTTTAGTACACTCTAGGCCTCATGTTAAAGGGCCACGCTCATTCTAATTTGAAGGTTGATAAGGTTGAGGAAACAGACTCTACCTAAATAAATACAATACATTACTGCACTCGAGAACATTTCGTTCGATGTCCATTAAACTGGACATCTTTCCATCAATTAACATATATCCGAAGTATAAAAAATCTTTTGTCTTTATTATTTTGTTATTGTTAAATCAGTGTTTACCAGTTGTTCCAAAAAGTAAAACAGAAATGGAAGTGAGTGAACAAAAAGCATGTACCTACCTGTATTTCTTCTCATGTAAGTGACAATGTCTTTTATGAGAATAAAGTATCTTTAAACCGAAAAAAGAAGTGCAATCAGCAGTAGGGATTGATGTAATGTGTAATGATTAATGTAAAGCCACCCCAACACGAATTTTTTAACAAAGAAACCATGATCAGGGACCTTTAGATTCTAAACTCATTATTGGATTGGTCCTTTTCGCGTAAATCTGAGTTCTTTTCATTTAAGACCAGTGGTATGGTGTTGTCGCTAGAGCCGAACACTAGTCTTCAGCTCTAGCGACAACGACAACCACACACAAACACACACACACAGACACACACACATACACACACACACACACACACAACACATATACGCATGCACGTGCTGCTAAGTGTTGGCAAGAAACTAAGTGATTATTTATATTTGCTAAGTACTTTGTGATTTAAACTTAAACTTAAATGTAAGTAGAATCATTATGAAGAGCGGGGCTTCTTAACATAGGCTTTTTGCTTAAAAAGTAGCCCCAGCTTGTTACATATACTGTGTAATATTGTTAAAACAATAAACATTTTTGATTTTTTTTTAGTCTTGTCTCCGTACTGTGAGCATGAGATGCCCCGCTTTAGAAATGTCTGAACTGTTTCAAAAGACATAAAAATACAGTCAAGCACGACGGTTCTTAAAATGGTTATTAACTCTATGTTTAATGTATCGAAATTCTGTAAAAAGGCCCGTATTACAGGAGGAGCTCAAGTCTTGATCATTTAAGTATTGATTGTCTCTTTCTCTCACTATCAAAATGACAGAGACGACTGCTTCTTAAGTATAGATCGGATTTAAAACATCTAAATCCGCGTTTCAAGCTTTATTTTTATTATGTGACGGGTATTTAAGTCCGATATTTTTTACATACACAATTAAATACTCGTGATTTAAATACCACTCAATCTGTCGATAACAAGAGAGTACTTTAAGGTTCTTCTGTTATTTTCCTTGTGTCTTGACCATGTTTGGTGATGACATTTCACCGCCCATCTGAAGTCGCACCGGTCGCACATTAAAAAATCCAGAAAGTTCACTTGCGAAATGTGAACTAGTTACGGAATCAGATTCATCGAAAACTTGCATCATTAATTCATTAAAATTAAAAAGAATGAATTATTTTGCCTTTTTCGGTTAAGACTTGTAAGTAAGCGACTGATTCAGTGGTGAAGGTCTTACTTCCATAATTAAATCCTCTAGAATAGTTTTTCTTCTTAGCGCTCATTTCTTTTTCTCATTCGGGTTACGCTAGACCGTGATCTAGGATTAATAAATAAATAATAAAATCATTTATTTTCGGGCAACTAGGCCCATAGATAAATACCTTACAGACTAACATACATATAAAATATTATTTAACAAAATTAAAACTTAACTAACACTATTTCCCGGGTGTTTTTCCGGGGGTGTCTATAACCGGGAATCTCCCTCGAAAACGGCGGAACACCACGCCCTCCGGCCAAAAGCTCTCCTTCATGACTGTCTCCAGCATGAACGTCGGGAACCGCACCACAAATGCTTTGAAAATAGCATGGTGATGCGATTCCAACGGTTTCACTCTCTGGAGACCTAAGGGAACTTTTGTCTTCTGCCGTATGTACTCGACGACGTCTTGCACCTCAGTGCTGTAGTGCAGTCGCGACAAGTACACAGGCGTGCTCGGAGCTTCAGCCCGCAATAGATCGTAATAGATCAGGTATAACAGTGGAGCGACTGCCACCTGACCTCAGTGACCCTGCTAACAGGGGTTTGACTTCATTTAATAATACATATACTACATATCCACTAATCTGATCCAGTTAAAGAGTCGCGCGTGAACCGAAATGTGTGATTTACAAAATTCGTGCTCCTTTACACTGCTATGTATTAGTCAGTTAAAATATAAAGCATATATTGTGCACATTCCATGACGTCATAAGCGCAAACGCAGTGACAGATGACATATCGCAACACCACGCGGACTGGACACAGATACGGGCAAAACCACCGTGGCAGTCCAGTGACCATAATTTAAATTGATAATGAGACAAAAATAAATAATAAATATAATGGAACATGTTTTGACAGTGAGCCTGGTTATTGTAACAGTTCACATTGACTAAGGTTAAAAATAAGCTAGACTTTATCCTTATTTCATCTTATTTAACCAAAACCCTCAGACACCCTCAAATTTTTGTTTTTCTTGGTTTTTGACGTCCCGATGAGGAATAATGGCGAGTCATAATCATCGTTATGTCAGCTGGAAGATATAGGCGTCCCTCAAGGATCTCCACGTCTATCGATCTCTATATTATTCAGCGGCTTTCCGGAATCTTTACCAGATCGTCGGTCCACCTTCTTGTAGTCATTTTTACACGGCGCCTTCCAGTACGTGGTCACCGCTTGAGGATTTTTCTGCCCCGAGAGCCGCAAGTCCTACGAGCAATCATTTTTCCCATTGCTACTCAAGGTTCGCATTTTTGTATACGTTTGTGTATGTGCGCACAGTCCTAATTAAATATTCAAGCTCATTCATATTCACATATGATCATCACAAATGGACAAGAAATTTGAGTGGGTACCTAAATGAAGGATGCCGACTGAGTTAAAACACTCCATAATTTTCTTGAAACGTGCAGTCACCCTACCAGCACGGTCACTGTGCCTTTCACCCACTTGCGCTTGCACTGCATTGTGCTGTCCAATAACCAGCGATAACTCAATGCAAATATATATATTTGGGCTAATTACGAAATAAGCTTTCTTTATGTTGGGTTTTATGATACGGACCGTCCTAATGTAGGAATCACATTGTGGTGTTCTGTAGGTAGTTTATTGTTTGAAATAAACTTATTTTTTCTAAATCTTTGAATACAGAAATTCCCAAGAATAAAACAAGACATGCCGAAAACTTCAAGGAAAAAAAAACAACGGGTTGCACTTCGGGAGTGCCGGCAGAAGTGAAAACTTGAACATTAACGTTGTGCATAATGGATTTTTTTTAAATAAGCGCCATACACTCAAAGGCCCACATTAAGGTTTTCCCTTGTGTCGTGGGTCCCTCGGTACACACATAAAGACAGACACAAACACCCATGACCCGAGAACAAACATCTGCTTTTTACAAAAATATTTGCCACGACTGGGATTCAAACCCAGGACCCGTCGATCGAGAGGCAGTGCCACTACCACTCGACCAAACCGGCCGTCAATAAAACAAAATACACCAAAAGAGTCCGTCATTCTCTCAGGATTCGATCCTACGCGACGCCTCGCCTACGATCTGATAACTTCACCACTTGGCCAAAAATACAAAAAGACTTTCTTGAGTTCACTTCGTGGTTTCGAACTCTCGACCTGTTGCTTACAATCGGGCAACTTTTCCACTCGACCAAACTGACTACTTTCAATTCAGTAAAATAGTCTATCGGTATTTGCGCGCTATGTGCGAATAATTGTTAACATCAGTCACAGAGATACTTTTACCATAGGGCTGCCATCCGTCCGGGTTTCCTCCCATACTTCAAAGTGAACAACGCGACGCTCGCTGCTAAAGAAGTTTTCACTTCAAAAACGGTGGTAACCCTATCCTACGCATTTTTGATCAGCTGACGCGAGTTTAAAAAATTTTTCCCATACTAAAAGTGCCCAACGCTGCTAAAGTAGTTTCCACTTCAAAAAATTGAAAACTTACTTGTGTCTACACTTGATCAGCTCTAAGCTACTTTTAGAGGTCGTAAAGATTTCTTCTTTTCGCAACATGAGGTACAATACCGGACGTGTCGCAGTAGAGGTGCAGCGCAGGCGCACCGGACACGCGATTATGGCAAATGACCCTATTTTCTAATGACCGGGAAATGGCGAAATTAACATTACACGCGTGACATAAGAACTATGTTTATATATACTTTTATAGTAGAGTCCAAGTAAAGTCGGAGAAAATTTTACATCTTTATTTAAATAAAATGCTTAAACATTATCTTAGCTGTTGATGAGCGACTTTATTCTGTACATTAGAATAACATTTTTTAATTACGTTTTTGGTAACATTTTTTAAATATTTCTAAAATCTCTTTTGGAGGCGACCTTCGATTCAAAGGCAGCGCAGCGCAGCGTTAATAAACCACTGAACCAACCAAATCCTATGTTCCCACTAGTCCCTTTTACCACTGTTACCGGGGTGACAGTTAGGTTTTTGAAGTGAAAACTTCTTTAGCGGCGGTGAGCACTTTTAGTATGGGGAAAAAATGTTAAACTCGCGATGAACTCGCGTCAGATCGTCAGATGTCACGTGACCGTGATCGAAAATGCGTAGGATAGGGTTGTCACCTTTTTTGAAGTGAAAACTTCTTTATCAGCGTTGTGTACTTTGAAGTATAGGTGGAAACCCGGACGAATGGCATTATTCGCACATATTGCGCAAAAACCGATAGACTATTTTACTAAATTGAAAGCAGACAGCTTGGTCTGCTGGAAAAGTTGCCAGATTGTAAGCAACAGTTCGAGGGTTCGAATCCTGAGAGAATAACGGACTCTTTTTGTGTATTTTGTTTTATTTCTATATTAATGCACATCGTTAATGTTCAAGTTTTCACTTCTGCCGGCACTCCCGGAGTGCAACCCGTTATTTTTTTTCCCATTTGTATGTAATATTGACGCTGCACCCCAATCACCATTCGAAAGTCTTGCCACAAGGCGGTGAAGCGTTTCACTTTGAACGATGACTTTTGAACAGTGACTTTTGAACGGTGACTTTTGAAGTTTTTTACCACCGTCTGAGTGGCGCGACTCAAAGGTTGGCCTTGGGGTGTACCTGTGATATGAAACTAAACAATGAAAATTAAACAACGACTACAAATACTTTTCCCAATCGATGAAATACCATTTTGCACGTTTAAAAAAGCCTCCAGACAAAAAGTCCCCGAAATGTCAGGTCCAGCCTGTATTGTGCCGGTCGCAATCAGTCAATCAGACAGCAGGTTACAGATTACAAAGAACAGGTCAATGCAACTCGTGTGATATTGTGTCACGATCGCTGCATATAATGTCCTTTCTCCGGCTGACGTGGTCAGCACACCTCTAGTTATTTTTTTAATTGTACGGAGAGCCGTACATCAGGTTACCATACGCGTGCACTCTGTGCTGTTGCGATAAGAGCGGTTTTACAATGAAAATGGAGTAACTTAATGCGCCGGTACAGATACTATTGTAAGTTTTTTTAAAGCTACACGCTGTGCTGTGAGTTTTTTTAAAGCTATACGCTCTCACTAAAGTTTTTTCTTTTGTCGTGGGTCCTTTGGAACATACACAAAGACAGACAGGAACAAGCATGACCCGAGAACCAATATATCTTCTCTTTACACAAATATTGGCCCCAACTGGGAAATTCAGTGGCGTGCATAGACATTTTAGGCAGGGTAGGTAGTGAACTTTTAGTGATGAAAATTATTAAGATTTTAGAATGTTAGTTAAAACAACTTCAGGTTATTCAAATCAAAATAACCCGTGCTTCCAAACTTTTATATAACAGTTTGAAAACAAAATGCACGGAACACAAAATAAGCGGTTAGTATGCATACAGCCCGTGAGCCAATTATGAATGTCGTATATTTTAGTATTAAAATGTCTTACTGCGGTACCTTTTTTTGCGTCAACGCACGCATCGGCCTTTTGCGATAATTTTTACTTTTTCTTGAAAAGGTAAACTTGAAAAATTTCGCAGTTTCGGCAAACAATCATCATCACCACACTTTTCACGAGTTATTGTACTCATTTTGTTCTAAACAAATGTCGAATAATCACTACTAATAAAACAATAATTTGCAAAAGTTTTCGTTCGTAGTTGCAAAAGAAAAACAATCCAATAAGAAAAAAATGCCGCAAAATAAAAAATCTATAACAGCCCTTCCAAACTTACCAAATATTGACACTTCTCAATTTGGTAGCATCGCTTTATAGGCAGAGCTTTTTTCGCCATACAATCAGTTCGTTAATTTTTCGCGGGGGAGGCGAAACAGTCAATCAGAAGCCAGCATTTTTCAACAAAAAAGGCATTTCAAACGAGTGCTTATAAGCTTCGCCATCTAGCGGCGGCGGCGAGCGGCACGGCTCTCTCTTCTTACTAGTTCTAATGTTGAACTAGTCACTAGTTTAGATGGCGCTGTTTTGAAAAAGTTTAAATTCGGTAAATCGTTTCACAAATTTTGATTCTGTGATCGTTAGTGTACATTATAAATTTAATTTTTGTTTTATTTTCGTTGAATTCCCTAGGGTAGGCACTGCTTTTCTGTTTGTATGGAATGCACGCCACTGCTGGGAATTGAACCCAGGACCCGCCGATCAAGAGGCACCTCTATACTACTACTTGACAAAACCAGTCGTGAATAAATGATCTCTATATCTATGTCCAAGTATAGGATCTAAAGGGCGTACATTCCACTATTCAATGGCGTTTCAATGGTGGTTAAATGACGATGAAAAAAAAAGTTTATTGTCACAAAATACAAATAATCGTATACTAAGCTTTAATAATACACTGTGACAAAGGGAACAATCTCAACTTGTGCTACAGTGGAACCGTGGCTCCGTGCAGCGCTGTTTTTCAGCTTGCCTCTTTCCTTAAGTTGGTACGCAGGAATACAGACATAGAGGGCTAATATGACGTAAACAATTTTTAAAAGGAAAACAAAAGAAAAAAAAAAGAAAATGAACGTATGGGGAATAATGACCATTATATCTGTTCAGGTGGCAAAATTGAGAACTATTGAAATTTCATGGATGACGGTTGGTTTGACTAGCGGCGCCACCTCCAAATAAATATTTGCTAAAACTGTCATTGTCAAGTCCCCGCAAATCGTTTGCAATTGCCGAACTGCGCCAAACAGGGCCAACAAACCTGCGAGGTCAAGGTGCGTACGCGACTGCCTAATGAAATGAAAGCTCATGCGCAGGTAGAGTCGAGACAAGTAGTAGTAAAACTGTATGTAGAAAAATATTATATAGTATCCACACATATAGTCCACATTTTATTGAAAAGAAGTATGTATTAATATTGTATTGTAGCGCCCTAGCAGGGGGTATACATGTAAATCTGTCTAACTTTGAATTACCATTAAGTATGGTTATCCAAGATAAGTAAAAATTTAAAAATTGTATGAATGATTTTTATGTAATAAAAAAAATATGTAACCTATGTAGTGGTGCTGTTATCAATAAAAAATAAATATTATTTTATGGTTATGCAAAAACTATAACATATGTATAATTTTTTTATTACTTAGATTTTGAGCAGTTAAGTTCCCTACCTCCTTGTGTAAATATGTGAACTACGTATTACATAAAGTGGGGACTAGAGAATTAGAACAGATTCCGGTTTGCTATGTCAGTACTATACACTTCGAGTCTAAGGTCTATACTTGAGTAGCAGTCGTCTTTATCACTTTGATAGTGAAAGAAAGAGACAGTCAATACTTCAGTAGAGACAGTCGATCAAAACTTGAGTCGCCGTCTATAATACGGGCCTTTGAGTTACAAATGCCCACAAATGTATACTCGTTAATGGTAAGTCATCTTTCGGTAAATTTTATAACATAAATATGTTAAATTCATTAAAAATCGCGCTCGACGCCTTAGTTTTCCCTGGAACAGGGGTCCCCCCTTTTGGGATACACCTAGAATTAGTCTTGTTTTTTAATACAAAATACCGAGAATAGAACCCAGACACCGACAAAACAGAGGCGGTGCTGTATGAATTGAAACCTTTATTATAAAAATCATTTCGGCAAATCCGATCGTAGGTAATCTTACATACTCGTACGGTCAATGGCTTTGAATCGCCGCCGCCGGCTACTCCGCAAACTGATTATTGCTATTAATTAATCTGTCAGCTGGTTCACTAGTCTGCTTTCTAGTTATAACGACCGAGCAGACTTCCTTCACTATCACCCGCTATCACCGGATTATCTCACGCTTATCTGTGTATCACGTTTCCCAACTTTTACATTGCGACGCAGCTTTTGTAGAGACATATTTGGAGCTGTTGCCTTTTATAATTAAAAACTACTACTTACATAAAGATCGTGTGTTGTAGCGTTTGAAAATAAATTCTGTACAATAAAATCCTTACTAATATTATACCTATAAATCCAAAAGTAACTGTCTGTCTGTCTGTTCGCTTTCACGGCTAAACTACTGAACCGATTGTAATGAAATTTGGTTAAGAAATAGATGAAACCTTGGGAAAGGACATAGGCTACATTTTATTCCACAGATGGGCACGATCTAACCTGTAGTCCACGCAGGCGGAATGCTAGTAATAAATATTTTCAACTGTGAAATGAAAAGTAATAAACCAGTTTAATTAATTAAATAAATAAAGTAGTTTTAAGTTTAATCTGTTATTGTGTGTCAGAGGCCAAGACACTTTGGGTTACTGCACGAGCAAGAATGAATGAATTTCTTATTGCAGTTTCTTATATCAACTACACTGGGCGTCAAAAATAAGTAGTACACTTTTCAAATTGCAATTACTCCTAAACTATAGTAGTTACACTTATGAAATAAAAAGCAGTTTATAGTAAACTTAACGAAGTTTATTAAAGTTATATTTTATTTGGCATGAATAAAGTTTCAAACTTAAAATTAAGATAAATACTAAAAAGTATCAATTTTTAACGATATGTCAACCACTTAATTTTCACGTTTTGGAACTTTTTCACAATTTAATAACTTGTGTTGCCGCCTCGGGCTCTAATTACAGCTTGGATCCGGTTTGGCATGCTGAACACTAAGTTTCGGAGGCGGTGTTGGGGAATATTTTCCCATTCTTCTATCAGCGCATGTTTTAGAGCCCTGAGTGTGGCAGGAGGTGGACTGCGCCTTCTGACTAGCCTCCCAAGCTCATCCCAGGCGTGTTCAATCGGGTTGAGATCTGGGCTTCTCGATGGCCAAGCCATCAAGTTAATGCCAACCTCCTGAATGTACTCTTGTACGTGGTGAGCAGTGTGTGGCCGGGCGTTATCATGCATTAGGATGGCTCCATCACCCATATTTATTAAATATGGCCCTGCATACTCGTTGAGGATCTCCGAGGCATATCTTTCACCAGTCAAAGTCCCATTTTCTATTACCACAAGCTCTGTGCGACTCTCTGAAGAGATACCAGCCCATACGTGTACAGAGCCCCCGCCATATTGGACTCTTTCCGAGATACAAGCTTGAATGTATCGCTCACCGGGTCGTCTGTAGACTCTCCGCCGTCCATCTGAAGTGTATAAAGAGAATCGAGACTCATCTGTGAATAAAACTCTAGCCCATTCTTCTTCGCCCCATTGTACGTGTTGACGGGCGTAGCGTAGTCTTGCTACGCGATGCTCTGTCTCAAGTTTGGGGCCATTTGCTGGTCTTAGAGGCTTCAGGTTAGCTTCAGCAAGTCTTCTTCTCACTGTACTCTCACTGATGTAGTCTGTTCGGGTCCGAAGAAGCTGTTGCTGAACCTCAACTGCATTAAGGTGTCGATTTCTTAACACAGTGGAAACAATAAAGCGATCTTCTCGGGTACTTGTGCACCTGGGTCTGCCATTACCTCGTCTCCTTAGATGGTTTCCAGTCTCTTCGTACCTTTGCTTTACTCGCTGAACCGTTCTTAAAGTTACACCCACCCTCCTTGCAGTACGACGCATACTGATGCCCACTTCGAGAAAAGCTAAGATTCTTGCACATTCTTCTGGTGAAAGAGGCATGATTAGTCAAATTTACTCTCTGAAGATACCTATGCTTTTCAATTACAATTGCTTTATCAGCAGCGAATGTGTCAAACACAAAAATCCTAAGTAAGACAACACCTTTCAACAGTTTAAAAAAAGTGTTTTTATTTATTCGTTTTTTTTAAAGTCAAGCATTATAAGTTCTTATAATGCATGAAGTTTTTATTGAATAAGATTAAATTTTCTTTTTAACCTTTTTTGTTTCAAAGGTCTAAGTTTTATAGTTTGGGAGAAATCGCAATTTTAAAACTGTACTACTTATTTTTGACGCCCAGTGTAGTATTTTATTCAACGCACTGCATGCCTATGTTAGTAAGTATAGATGCCTGCATTTTCGTTCCTTAGCAAAGTGCTTTTTCAATCTTTCGCGTAAGAGATAAAAGCACAAAGTCCAAAACAACGAAAACTTCAACAATTTAAGCTACTTTCGGCTAATATTTCCACTGCAGTAAATCATGTCGGAGACTGAGCACTTGTACTTTATATAACGCGATGTGATAAATAACACGGGTATGACAGAGCACACTTTTCACACCTCGTTTGATGCTCATACAAAAACAAAACAAATAAATGTAGAGCAAGAAGTTGTTTGTGACGGTTAGTTATTGTCTGTTGCTTTGTCTTTTGTGTGTTCTTTCTTTACTTTTACACTATTTATTTATATAGTAACTTCACTACTAAAACAATAAAATACCATAGATGTTTGTTTGTAAGTTTGAATGCGGTAAATAATCTCCGTAATTACACATTTGATTAAAAATCTTTACAAGAAAAATGTTAAAAAAATTAAAAATTGAATAAAAATCTTTAACAAATGTTAAACATTTTAATAAAATGAAATTCTTATAGAAATGGGTATCTTAATTTAGGCCAGTGTTCATTCGTACGCGGTTATTAGCTTACTTGAGATTTGACAATATCATTTTTATAAGGTTTTTTTTACATTTAATTCTGATTAGCTAGTAACCGCAGATTAATAGTTGGTAGAATTCACTTTGTAGATTGTATTCTGATAACTTGCACTTCTATGAAGGTCAAATACGTACAAGTTACGGACAGCTCCATTAACACTGTTTAAGCTTTTTAAATCAAATCAATACACGTGTAATGATAATGACTAATGAGTAACTGCCCCAAAGGAGGGGGGGGGGGCACTAAACAGTCAACATATCACATTGACAGTGTACAAGGTTACTTCAATCGCAAACAGGGCGGCGCATTCCGGTAATCATTAGCCTTTTAATGGCAATGGAATGATTATACATACATTCGCTCATGCCTATAGTCCCTGTCGGAGTAGACAGAGCATCGGTGGCATCACTTGATGCCACGTGCAAAATAAATTGTGAAGTCTAGATGGAACATGATATACAATGGTGAGAGGTTGTCAGCCTTTCGTCCATTATACAAGAAAACCCTTCGCGTCTAACTTTCTGACTTTTACAGTATGCCTGGTGACCATTTTATCCGTTCGAGTAGTGCAATAATTGAAAAAAACCCAGGTGCAATGTGGTGTAATTAAGAACTATCGCAGCATGATCACAGAGGGCTTGACTAGCATCGCCACTGCCAACTGAATGTTAGTTGCTAGGTAATCTGCAACTTAACCTCCAGTTGGCGGTGGCTCTGCTAATCAAGGCATCTGTCATCAAATATATGAAATTTCGATAGTTTTCAATAGCACCATCTGAACGGATAAAATGGTCACTATCATTATAATTTTTTCTTCATGACAAATGGGTTCATTTTTGACGACAATCTAGCTCAAGGGCAACACATCTTGACCACAGTCAAGCATGCAGCAAGCTCATTCAGAAAATGCCTATTCACTCGAACTTTAAATAGACTCAGTTTATATGAACTTGGAAATACAGACACAGGTAAAGAATTCAATTCCTCAGCAGTGCGCACTATGAAAGATGAAGAAAAGCGCTCTGTGCGAATCCTCAGGATCTTGACAAGGTAAGAATGGTAATTCGCAGTACGTCTGGACGTCCGGTTAAAGAAAGAGGCTGGTGGAATGAGCTCGTACAGCTCCTTATCACACTCCTCGAAGTACCGCCCTTGAAACACCATTGATTAGCAAAATAACCGCCTAGGCCTTGAATTGATTGTGTTTCGCAGCACCATTTTACAACAGCCTAATGACAGCTGTTTAAATAATAGTAGTCAAAGACATTTCCCTTTGAAATCTAGGTTTATTAGTGCTCTCCAGCTCTAGCATGATAACGACAAACTCGCGCTCGGCTCACGCTTAAACTTCACATTGATTGCGCGAGGGTTCCGCGCAAAGGCTTGCTCGCCCTATGGCGTTGTCAATGTTGACATTTTGACCGCGGTGTTGTCGCGGCGCTGTCACTATCGTACTTGGCCTACTAGATATTTTAATCCTAAAGTACTTAGGTTCAGTAATAAGACCTATTAAGTTCTGGTTGCAGGTCCATAAATAAGTTGTTGACTAAGATTGATGGCGATATCAAGATTTAATAGTTTTTATTAAGGTCATTAACTTTCCGTAATAAAATCTAAAATTAATGTATAACGATTAACAACTAGAGCTAGATTTTAATGTCTCTTTCCTTCGAAAACTTTCAGAAATTTCTCTGTTGTCAATTAAAATTCCATGATATTTATTTATTAGGCAAATGTTGCATTTTATTGCGAGAGAGCAGTGTCGTGTCGTTACAATTTAATTTCACCTGTTTTAAAAACGTCGTTTTCACGTTTCTTATATTTACTTACACATAAATCAGTTTGTTGCTTTATAGTTTTATCACAAAATTTACTCGTTTTTGACTTCTGAATAATTCAGATCAAATCATTCTAGGAAGAGAAAAAAAAAGTGAATTATCCCTCACGCGGTAAGCGTTCTTTTTAGAAATACTAAATTAATTCAGATACATTCGATATTCACTTTTTCTGTTATCTAGTATAAAAACAGATAAAAATCAGTGTCCGAATCACTACTTAAAGTGTAGGGTTCCGTAGTTTCTCAAGATGTACTATAAATTTACAGCTTGGTCGACTATTCTACTTGGCTGTAATAGTTTTCTTTTAAGTAGTTAGTAGCATAGATATCTAAATAGTGGTAGATAGTAATAATTTAAGTAATAATAAAACTTTGGGTCCCCGCGGGGTAATAGACGGGGTAGGAAATTGCTTCGCGAGATTGGGCGGAGATTGTCTATTCGAGATAGTGACTCGCTCTGGCTGCTACTGTCAGATTCCGTCCAGCGCGGCAATGCGGCCAGCTTGATAGGGATGTTTGAACCGGGACAGATTCAGGACGGGTTATAATCAAATAATTATTTGCTTGACGATACTTGTGTAGAATTTTGTATTAGTTTTGTAGCATTGTAACAATGTCACTAGGTCTTCTGGAAAGCCCCGCGCGTGAGAGTGCAGGCAAGGCTTTACTTTCGGCATTCAGCCTCGCGGCGTGCGCGCGCGCCGCAGCCTTGAACGCTTTATGTCGCTTTTATTACTTGACGCGTAGTGTGAGGGACAAGCGAGTAGCGAAAGCCTAGAACTTAAATTATGTGGGGTACATTAGTTAACAGTGCTTTATAAAACTGAAAAAAAAGTTCTAAAAGGGGTTTTTATTGGTGACTTTCAAAAAAGGATGTAAATCATCCCACGAAACTGAATAACCCTCCCCAAGGAACATCGGTAGAATTATTTAGAAAATGCGGAGAGTTTACAACTTGTGCGATCAGATTATTTTCCTTTTTGTAGGAAATATAATTATTTTTTGAGAATTTCAAATGGGTTTATTCGCGAAAGTTGTTCAGTTTCATGGGGAGAATCACCCTATAAAGTTTTGCTAACTAATAAAAAGTCATACATGAAAATACAAGAATAAAAAATTCTACTAGGGCCGGCCGTCAATTTTACATTCAATTATGTGGCAAAGTGTTTACTTTCAGTTTTAGCCCTAGATACAGATGCAAATTAAAAACCCATGTTTGTTATTTTTTGGGAAGTTCACTGATTTTATTTGTAGTACCTAATTTTATAATGATAACTCTTTTTGTATTTAAAAAAATGAACGTATATTCCTTAAAAAACTACGAATGTAGAGTAACAGACAACACGCAAACCAAGTTGCAGGCCCTTCGGCGGTTTGAAAACTCTGACACCAAAGTTAATTAAGTTACCTCAAACAAACAATATTCATACACATTTATCGCTACAGTTTGTCGTTTGTATCATACGCGCTATCAGAACGTTATAAATTCGCTGCAGAAAGCCCGACTCTTATACTATACAAACATACAAGCAACAGGTTTGCTCGAAAGTGATCTCACTCACTTTCGCCCATGTTACCCTCTGAAACGAAACTAAGAAAATATGCCATTAAATGCCATGGAAATATTACAAAAGAAAACAGAAATTGAATTATCAATGTGTACTATTTAGTTATAATAAATAAACAAGGAAGTGAGCAAGCAAGTTTTATTTATAATATTGTACAAAACCAGTCGCGTTTAAACGTCAATAAATAAATACGTACCTAGTGGAGTAACTATTTATTAACTGTGCTACTGTAAACAGTTTTATTTCTATATATCACTTTTGAAGTCGTTTACGTCTGAGATTAATGTTAGCTTAAGGAGCAACCTTAAATAAGTTAGCGAAGTTTTAAGAGGTAAGTCTCCCCATGAAAGTGTACAACTTTTCCCGAAGAACACAATTAAAATTATTTAAAAAAATTATCTACTCATACCAAAGCTATTAGCTGATCGCTTAAAGTGTAAGAAGATATGTTTTTTAAAATATTTTGAGCTTTTTTACTAAAGGGAAGTTGTTCGGTTTAACAGGCTTCTAAATCGAACAACATTCTTAATTATTTGATAAAGTCTCTCAATACTCAGCTCGTTATTTAAGTTAAAGCTCTAAAAGGGCTACGGAACCCTTTACGAAAGCACAAGCACACACTCTTTCCCTCCATTGTTGTTATCTGCCACGGAATTACACTTTCAAACAATTTAGTGCGGTAGCGGCTACTGTTATTGCATAATGTGAACGATAATCAGTGCAGGTAAGGCTATTCGGATGGCGGTAAAAACAAAAGCGGATTTGGCGCTTCTTCACAAACCATGGCACACTTATTAGATTGTCCAGGGCTCCACCTGCACTCTTTAGGACCAGGGCACTCTTAAATGTCATACTGTCACTTTCCAACTATAGTTGACGTGAACAAGGACAGCGTTACATTTAAAGAGGCTTTTACTTCAATTAACGTTTCTGTAACCTTTCTCTAAGTTTTATGTTTTTTTCCGATTGGTTTGGTAGGGGCATGCCACTACTACACCATCAACTATATCATGATGTAGTAGCGACGATTAGGAGGCAGCTTATAGTAATAAATATTTATGATCTGCGAATTTGATCTGGAGTGTTTTTGTATATCCTTAAAGACCCATAATATAAACCTATCTATTTAGCAAAGTAGATTTCTATGAAGCAAGGAACATACTGTGAAGTTTCTGTGGTCCCTTTAGCAATTTCAATATGTAGTGTCAGACCCAATTTCACTATACTTTGTTATTTAGTAGACGATTAGCAGCTAACCCGAGATTTGACAGTGTAATTTTCATACTTTTTTGACGTTTTGTCTGATTTAACTTCATGTGTTTTTGGCGTGTGGGTCCCCGGCAGAGTAGAATAGGACCACCCTCTTTCTTACTGAGGTGTCGTACAAGGCGACTAAGGTTAATATGCAAGCAAGTTCATCTGCACACAGACAAGGAAAACTCTGCAATTATATCAAAACCCTCGCCAACCCGTCTGCCAAGCGTGGTGAGTATGGCATTTACCCCTCATGTTATTGAGGGAGGCCCGTGCCCCAGCAGTGGGGACGTATATATACTGATGAAGAAAGAGAGTTTTTGGCGTTTTATCTGATTAATCGTGGATTAACTTACTAACAGAGTATATAGTGAAATTGTGCCTTAGTAGTGCAATTATCTAAATGATTAAATAAGCCATTCACGATCTCCCAAGTATCATTTCAAGTAAAAGTAAGTAACTCGTTGTGACAGACAGACACCCAATCGATCTAATGTATAAGTCTAGCTGCACTAAATCAGATTTCGTAATAGAGTAATGTAATATATGTGTCCGAAATGATCGAATTTAATCACGAGTTTGAGAAGCGTGTGATGGATGGCATACATCAAATGGATTACAGGCGTGTGTCGGGTTTGGTCGAGCGATATTGGCGCTGCCTTTTGATTGACGAGTCCTGAATTCGATTTCCAGTCTAGGCAAAAAATTGTGTAAAAAGCAGATGTTTGTTCTTAGGTCATGGGTGTTTGTGTCTGTCTTTCTGTAAGTTCCGAGAGACTCACTGCACAAGGGAAAACCTTAGTGTGGGCCTTTGAGTATGTAGCCTTTTATTATTTTAATTTTATGAATGAATAATTTTATTTTGAGTATCGTGAAAGTGAAAGTAGTGCACGTGCTTATCAAAACTAACCTTTTTAATGTTTATTCATTCATTCGTATGCTCACGCCTGTAATCCCAAACAGGGTAGGTAGAGTATGAGTGGAATGGAATAAAATAGAATTTTGTAATTTGGCTATCTGCTTGGTCGCAATCTAGCGAACCACTTGATGCCAAATTTGTCAGAAATTGCAAGGGTTATCAGAAGGAACACGTATTGTATGTAGTAAGTAATTAATCATCTGGTTCTGGTACATATAATATCATTGACAATTCATTTAAAATCTGCCAAATGCAAAGTAACCTTTTAAAAATCCGAGGAAATGAAACTCATTTCCATGATCGTTAATATATTGCTACGGATCAATTTAAATTAGGTTTAGTGATTATTAGTTCGGTCGTAATAATGCAAAGCTATACAACATATTAGAGTGATACAACAAGTGCAAGGTTAAGTTAGCAGGATTTCCGTTAAAATCACTTTAATTTATGTAACAATATTATACAGTACTAGCTGATGCCCGCAACTTCGTCTGCGTGTTGTATGTATTTTTATAGACCGAGTTTGTACTTTGACACAACTACAGATACATGAATTGCCGTTTTTTATTGAAGCAACTATTTCGTTCATATTTTCGTTATATGAACGATTAGCAACTATTTCGTTCATATAAGGAAAAGCAATTTCTAAAAATATTTTTTATTTGAAAACTTGGCTAACTATGTCATATAAGGTTGATACTTAATACATTACTTTGGATCTGAAAACAAAGGTCAAACATAGTTGTTTCCTCTATCGCTTATATTTTCTATACCATTGTTACTGATTTTGATAGATTAAGGTCCGTATTATAGAACGCGACTCAGACTCTGATCTATACTTAAGTAGCAGTCGTTTTTGATTTTTTGATACTGAGAGAGATAGACAATCAACACTTAACATGAGTCAGTGGTGCCTCTAAAACATCTTGTTGTCTTAACAATCCCACAAAAAGTGGTTAATTAATATTGTATTTCGCGTTTCTGTGAAAAACGTAAGGATTTTGTACTTACAAAAAATCAATTTTGATAAAATAAAAATATGTGGAGTAAAAAATTTACGAAAATTGTATGTTGAAAGACCTATTACTTAGGTAAGTACAATAAATGGCACACGAATTCCTTAGTACTAATTACGGACTTATTTTTGATTTTCAGTGGAATAGAAGTTTCTGAAACAGGTCACCTAGGTATGTCAGTATCTAAGACAACCCCCGTGCATTGAGATTTCAGCTAGCACGCTGCTTTTATTGTGCTTTGCGATAATTGTGTAAAAATGATTCAATAAAAAATTAAATTCAAGATAGAAATGACTAAACTTTTCCCTTCAATGGACATTTGTAGAAATAAACAAAGGTGTCAGTGCTTGATCCAAACTAAGAAACTTATTAGAATAGTAATATTATAATATTTATCCATGGCTTATATACGCAATGCTACGTTTGATGTAAACTAAAATCAATAAATAGCCCTTATTTCATGTCAGAACATCAAAGCCATAGATCAAAACTATATAGACCATATTCATAGTGGTTTTAATAAAACAAATGTCAATTGAAAGTTTCTATTGAGTTTCCCGCCTTTAAAAATAAGAAATGCAATGAAAACACCGGCTGTACGGCCATAGATTCCTTTGCTTAAAAATACAAATAAGCCGTTTTATTGTTTTCAAAAAGTGATATCCTGAAGATTGAATAATGTCATTTAGTTAGGGCCGAATTAAGATTTGAAGACTAAATACTTAGTCAACTTCGTTCTTATTAACACTGTATTAAGTATTTAGTTTTGGTTCGTTAAAAAAGTGCAGAATAGCCGAACTATTAATGGGGAAGCTGACAAAAGTTTCGATATTTTAGATATTATACGCCTATAATCCTCGTTGGGGCAACATAAGTCACATAACTTTACATGTCATGAAAATTTAAAAAATGGCATATTGTTTATGTTATGAGTATATAATACGTTGTCTAAATTTTGCAATGCACGGACGGCCCCAACTCAGGTTACCACACGCGTGCACTCTGTGCTGTTGTGATGAGAGCGGGTTTGCAATGAAAATGGAGTAACCTGATGCGCTGGCCTCTGTACCAACAATGCAATGTATTTGGTTGGCAGCTGGCACATTCCAAATTTTTTGTTCAGTGCCAGTTCAGCACAGAAGTTTTTGTTTTATTTTTGGATATTTGTGGGTCAGTTACAATAATTTTAATTTCTTCCGACTCACTTATATTCGACGATAGTTCTTAAAAATAACATCTATCTAATTATAGAGCAGCACCCTCAGATTTTCTTTATAAAGTACTTTTTTAAAGGTGAAAATATGAAGTTAGAAAAAGGTTATTATTACCTACAAAGAAAACTCAATAAGTAGAGTCAGCGCCAATTTGATTGGCATGATACAGATAACACGGTGTAAAATAGTTTTATAAAATTATTTGTTTCTGTTTCTTGCTCTGTTTACTTCATTGTATGCTTGCTGATTCATGTTTAATTGTATGTTTGTTATTTGTCTATTACTGTGTTGTGCTGTTTTATGTCAATTGAATAAAGTGTCAATCTATCTATCTATCATAAAATCAATTAATTAGCACTTCACACTGTAACTTTCTGCACTAAAGTTTCCCTCGTATGGTTTGTTTGCCCAAACCGGAAATCGAACCCAGAAACCGTCGATTCACAGGCTGTGTAACTCTACTACTCAACCAAACTTCCGACAAAAAATTAAGAAAGGATCTTTTATACAAAATATCTTATAAATCTCAATCCGGTCCTTTTATCAAATGCTACGTACTCATAGACATAGAAAAAATAAGTTAAATATCAACACTGTCTAGGGATATTGCTTAATTTTTCATACAAAAAGGTGTGTTTGAGAAGCTATAAAAGCATACTCGAGACACATGGAGGGATATAATTTTAAGATGAGCAAGTGTTAAACCTGAATTTTCAATTCTCGTCAATGAATTTTGTTTAAATTGTTTTTTTTTAAACGTGACGTAAACAAAAACAAAAATGCACTTTTTTCTGCTTTTTGTATGAAAATGGTGGAATTAGCGCAATTTTTTTTTAATTTTAGTCACGTTTTCACAAATTTCAAGAAAAATTAAATTCATTGATAAAAATTGAAAATTCATGTTTAGCACTTGCTCATCTGAACAATGTATCCTTCCATGTTTCTCGAGTAGGCTTCTAAAGCTTCTCATACAGACCTCTTTTGTATGAAAATCGTAAAATATGCAAAAAAATGCAATATCCCTAGACAGTGTTGATGTGTATATTTTTCTATGTTTGTAAGTGCCTATTCCATTTAAGGGTTGCCCTTGATTTTGATGGGATTCATCAGATCCTCACTTGGTGACAATAAGACCACTTCTGGAGTATACTCTTTCGAACAAAAAAAAAAGAATTTTGAAAATCGGTCCAAATGGCGGAGAAATCGGTGAACATACATAAAATAAAGGTATACAATGGTTTAAGATTTCGTAGTCTTCCTTTCATTTAATTTACCAAGTTTGTTAGACAGATTTCATCCTTATAATTGACCCTAACGATCGACGCAATAAAAGTACAGGGTATTCTTACAGATTTTAGTCGGTTCGATTCCCGGTTGGGGCAAGCGAATTTTCGAAAATTCTTGAATGCAGTTTTCTTTCTTTTCAAAAATAAAGGAATGTTTTATTTGAGTACAATTTTCTATCTTCAGTATTAAGAGTACTTTCCCTTCAGGTGGCATTACAAAATTCCACCCTGTATACAGTCGAACATAAAACCTCTTCCTTTTTGGAAGTCGGTTAAAAAGTAATTCAAGTGATACAGTGTATCTGCTCCGATCCAGCGGCAGTGCTTCCCGCCGCCATAGTTCTTCGCAAACAAAAAACTATCGGCCTACGGAGAATGAGAGAAGTAAAGAAATATAAATTGAAGACATAGCTAAGAAATACATATATTGAAGACCTGGCTGTATGGATGCAGATTCCTTTGCCTTTCTCGAAAGAGATAAATTTAAAAAACAACATGTCCTTGCTTTTAGCCCATGTATATGTCAAAAATACGTTGATCTCTATGGTATGAGTAAAATGTTCTGAAAAACACCTAGCTTTGAATTTTTTCAGGGGTTTTTGTTGTTGGTTTTATATTTACTGGCTAAATTTCGAGATTTTATGTAGCCTAAATGTTGACCGGGGATATAAGGTACCCCTATGCAAAATTTCATTTAAATCGGTCCTACAGTTACGGAGATTAGCCCGTGCAAACAGACAAACAGACAAACAGACAAACAGACAAACAGACAAACAGAGAAACAAAAAAATCTAAAAAAATCGGGATTTGTTTTATTTCTCTTCTTACATCCCCCTGACTCGGTTTTTAGCATTTTTTTTCTATGTACAGAAATTCAACCTCTACAGTTTTATTATATGTATAGAAATGAAAAGGTTTTTGAATATTGAAATATTTTGAGTAGGTACTTAAAACAATTTCGTGACTTTTTAGTGTTTTTTAGTGATATTAATGTGATTCGTTCGGTTGATCGGTTGAGAATAACTCCACCCCATCTCTTTCCATGGCTGTCGTGAGAGGCGACTAAGGAAACACAAATGAGACCTGCCTCCTAGTAATCTATCCCAGGCAACGAAACTTCATTTTTTTTCTGAATCAGAGGTGTCGTCCTAATGGTCTCATGCGGTGTGGTTGGCTCTGTAAAGGGCCGTCTGATTCGCGACCACCCTCCTACCGAAGTCCGACGCCAAACAGCTTGCTGTGTTCCGTCGGTGCGTGGGAGTACCAGTGCCTTTATAGGCATTTTCTGGGTTAGCTCGCTCCATCGTCGACCTCATCTTTGACCTTATGGTCAAGATTGAGGTCAAGAGTTAACCCATCTTTTAATAAAAAAAATAAAAATGATTAACTAATTGGATGTGCATCTGCCATTCGTTAGATGAATTTATTAGACAAGTCATCAATATCATTTTCACGGTTACTTGTCATTATTAAGTCAAGGTTGATTTTAATTTTATTGTAATTAAATATTTATATCAAAAATATTTTACACTACAGAAAGCTACGAAGCGCCCTTAACCCAGTGTCGCTCGCCGATCTGAATTGATTAGTGAAGTTAAGGATCGTTTAAAAGGCAGTTAACATGATGGGTGTCATGTTATCAAAGTGGTAATCGTTTCTCTGATTTGAAGGGTAATAAGGCTTTGGTCCTGGCTGTTGTTGGTTGACTACAGTTAAGCCATGTCAGAGGTCATTTCAGAGGACCAAATAATATACGAGTAGAACAGAATAACGCTTATTTCCAGACAAACACAACACACACAGAGAAAAAGCTTGTCTTTTACAAAAGAAAAAACACAGTGAGAACAAGAGAGAACGACATAACATTAAACAATTGATACAAACGACAACATTTAAGAAAACATTAATCAAAAAATAACTATCTCTAACAGCTCTTTCTCTAATCTATAACCAAAAGAATTACACATTAAGAAAATCAACATTATTGGCTAGAAATTTAGTAATTACTTATTTCTCATGAAACTAACTAGCTCCGGATAAAGCCACTAATTTTGCGTGCCCGTCAGAACGGACTTTCAAACAGGCAGACGTATGTTTAACTTACCTTTTCCGGTGCATAATAAGTAAGCAGTGGGTAATAACTGCATCGATAGAATCGAATAGAAAACTGCAGGGTGCATGTCTTGGTGGTGGTGGTATTTAAGGCGACTACAGCACCCGATAAAGGCAGCACACATAGGAATAGTGCGATCTCCGTCTCTCAACAGGCCTGGGCCGGCAGTGCAAACAGTGTTGATACACGAAGTTTACGGACTATGAAAGCGTGCGTGCGTAAAAACATGTTCGAAAGTTAGAAAACTGAGATTTATGGAAAGGTAACAGCTTAAATCGAAAAATGCGTTAACTACTTATCGAGAGTGTTCAATCACGAACATTTTGATAGCGAATTCAAGTTACTGTGTGCATTTTACTATCGTTTTTACAGCTTAAAAGATACACAATATTGGTATTTAGAGGTGACTTTGTGAGCTTTTTCTATCGAACCAAAAGTGCTGAATCATGTTTTCAGCAAACTACTTATCTAGTTTATGTCCTGAATATTACCGTAGTATTTTTTCTTCGATTTAATGCAGTGCGTCATGCTTATCTACGCTTCATAAAATCGTAATTTAGGTGCTGTAGTCGCCTTAAAGAGCTACACCTATGATCTAGAGCAGTCTTTCCCAACGTGGGCGATAACGCCCCCTTGTGGGCGCTGCAGGCCTAAAGGGGGGCGGTAAGAGACCCAGAAAAAAAAAGGGGGCGTTGTGTAGGGCTTTGGGGTCGATTTATAATTTCATCTACCTAGCTAGGAAGACTCTTAGATACCGACTGAGCTCTCGACTCTCGACTACATCTTGTGAACATCAACTAATATTAATTAAGATATAGCTCAAACTCGGTTCGATATAATAGACCGTGGGCAATCATGTTTTAACAAGTTTTTGTTAAATAATCCGATTTGTACATTCCTGTATCAATCGGCTGGTTCTATAATACTTGTTCTTGCTTGTCGAGTACGATTGGGCGTCGAATGAGTTAAACGAGTTTATGCACGTTTGTCTTATTCCTGTTGGTGCGTGCTGCTTATGCAATCCTATATAAACGACGTAAATTTATTTTATTTTCATTTGCGGTTTCGCGCATAATAGATAAGCAGTACTTCATTATACCACTTACGTATTTCTCAAAACAAAACAATGTCGGAAGTAAAAAAGAAGAGACGGCAATACTCTGCGGAATATATTAAATTCGGATTTATTGAAAATCCCACAAACCCGTCGTCGCCTTTGTGTCTTCTATGTCTAAAAACATTTTCGAACGAAGCAATGAAGCCTTCAAGACTGCAAGGTCATTTGAATAAAATGCATCCAGATAAGAAAGACAAGAATGTAGCATATTTTCAAGACCTAGAGAAGAAGCATAATACTCAGCCAAGTGTATCAAAACTATTTTCGGCGGCTGCTAAGCAAGATGACGACGGACTTCGAGCTTCGTACAATATCCCTTTGTTAATTGCTCAAAAAGGCAAACCACACAACATCGGAGAAGAGTTAATTTTGCCAGCAATAAAGGAAGTAATAACTACTGTGCTTCATAAACCGGCCGCAGATATTATCCAAAAAATTCCTTTGAGTAATAATTCTGTGCAAAGACGAATTGATGAAATGGCTGAAAACATTGAAGAATCATTGTGCAATCATCTGAGGACTAGTCAATTCTCAATTCAGCTCGATGAGTCCACTTTACCAACTAATGAAGCGTTGTTGCTATCTTACGTGAGGTTTATTAAAGATGAGAAAATACGTGAAGAACTATTGTTTGCCAGAAATTTGGAGACAGATACAAAAGGCGAAACCATATTCAATACATTGGAAAAGTTTTGTGAAGAGAAAGAGATTCCTTTGAAAAATATTATATAAGTTGCTACGGATGGCGCTCCGGCTATGACAGGGCGCCATAAAGGCTTCATAGCGTACCTAAAAAATAAAATTCCAGATGTCCTTGCTATACATTGCGTTATTCATAGACAACATTTGGTTGCTAGAAACTTAAGTGAACGACTATTTCAATCACTGCAATATGTCATCAAAGCATTCAATAAAATCCGTAGCAGCTCTTTGAATGATAGATTATTTCATCAGCTTTGTGTTACTAATGACGAAGATTTCAACCGTTTGTTGCTTCATACTGAAGTTCGTTGGCTGTCAAGAGGCAATTGTCTGATTCGATTTTATAACCTGTTTGACTCTGTGATAGAGTTCTTGGAAACTAAAGATACAGAACTGCGCAACAAGCTCATAACATCAAAGAATGATATAGCTTACATGACAGACCTGTATAAATTGTTCAACGACGTGAACCTCCAACTGCAAGGCGATGAACTAAATTTAATTAAAACAAAAAATGTCGTTGCTGCTTTCGCAGCCAAACTGCTTCTGCACAAAAAAAAAATGGGCAGACGTGAGTTTCACAATTTTCCGAATTTATCAGTATCCTGCAGTAACGACGACTTGTTTGCCTACTGCCAACATTTGGAAAACCTCCACATTGACTTCACCGAACGATACCAGGACATTTTAAACTTGGAAATACCAGACTGGGTGTTGGATCCATTTTCAAATGTCAACATAGCAATGTCACCTCAGCTGGAAGAAGAACTTATAGAATTGACAACAAACGAAGAAATAAAAATCAAGTTCAAAAATGGATATCAAGAATTTTGGCTACAAAAACCGATCCTGCAATTGTACCCTGGATTGTGGTCAATTGTTCAACGATTCTTGATAGCATTCCCATCGTCATATTTGTGTGAACGTGGATTTAGTGCTGTGGCAACGCTGCTTACTAAAAAGAGAAATCGTTTGCGTGTTACCGAACGTGGCGACTTGCGGCTGTTTTTGAGTAAATTGGAACCTGATATCAACAAACTTATTGAACAGCATCAGATTCAACCTTCACATTAGTTTTTATATAAGAATTGATTATGTTTGTTTTATTTTCAATAAAAGATACTCTGTCCGAATACTATAAAGTTGCGTTTCAATAATCAGTTATAAGTACTTAGCGGTTTTTAAGTATGTTTAAAAAGGGGGGCGTTAAAAAATAATTTATTCTTAAAGTGGGCAGTAGACAAAAAAAGGTTGGGAACCCCTGATCTAGAGAGATAACGGCATCAGGCAACCCGATTGGTGCAGTACCTAACTACAGGGTGAAATTGAAAACATTCTACAAACTTTGAGAGATGAATCTACCCATGATTAAAAAACGCTAAAAAAAAAACCCTACACACTCAAAGGCCCACAGTAAGGTTTTCCCCTGTATTGTGAGTCCCTTGGAAAACACATAAAGACAAACACAAACACCCATGACCCGAGAACAAACATCTGCTTTTTACACAAAGGTATGCCCCGACTGGGGATCGAACCCAGGACCGCCGATCAAGAGGCAGCGTCACTACCACTCGACCAAACCGGCCGTCAAACGGCCATACGGCCATTACGAACAACTTTTTCTATGGGATCAACTTTCCTACAACGAACAACTTTTTCTATGGGATCAACTTTCCTGGAAAAAAAAAATCTGCTGTTCCATACACAAGTTCAATACGTACTCTACCAAAATGTATCATGCGTATATTCATGCGTAGTTTTCAAATGTTTTCAATTTTACCCTGTAGTAACACTGCCCATGAAACGTCGGTTTCCGAGTTCGAATCCCGATCGGGTCAAAAAATTATAAAAAAAGTTAATTTTCTTTTACAAAAGAGTGGCTTTTATATGAAGTGTCTTTAAATTACTTTGAGAAACTGTATGGGATATTTTCCCCATGTAATTGAACAACTTTCCCCAAGGAGAATATCTTATTTTCCCAAAAAAAAAAATTTCACCATTCGACGGGGCTAATGTCTTTTTTTTAGAAAAAGGTTCGTTAGGATCAGAGATTCTAGCTAGAGTACATCAGTCTTGATACATTGGAGCATGGTTTTATTCCGTAAGAATAAGAGGAAAGGTACTGTTAATAATACACAAATCAAGGGTCCAATAAGAGTTCTTGAATAGCGTTCAGAATAGCGATTTCCTAATTGGACACAAGCGTGAGCTTTTTGGTACAATAATAATAATGTGTGCCGATGATTTCCCAATATATAATAGTCTTATATGGGGCTATAGGTATCACAATAAGATTTAACATATCCTAGACACAATATGTGGGAGTTTATACCAGGTTTTTCCTTGTATAGAAAAGATCCTGATGTCATTTTAAAACATTTTGTTGCCAAACACAGCAATCAATAACGCATTGCTACATTCTTTCATTCTGTCTTTTTAGATTTTATTTTGCTTTTTTGTTTAGTTTTGTAGTCATGCACAATCTTTCTAACTTGGGATTAAGGTCAAGGTATCCGGCATCTTCCCTTTAATCACAAATCAAGTACCAAACTAATCTCAGGTTGGGGCAACTTATTTTAAATGATTTCTATGCAACTACTATGAACATTAAAATTGAAAATTATTGATCTACTAGCTTTCCGCCCGGGACTTCGTTTCCGTGGGGATTCGGGAAAATTATGTAGCCTATGTTCATCAGGAATAATGTAGGATTCTAACGCTGAAAGAATTTTTCAAATCGGTTCACTAGTTTCGGAGCCTATTCATTGCAAACAAACAATCAAATCTTTCCTCTTTATAATATTAGTATAGATTAGAGAAATACAGCACATCTATTCTGTAAGTCTACGACCGATATTTCGGAGCATCGGATGCCAATATTTTTCTCGGGTGCTATACTGATGACAGTGACAGTAGTGACTGTTATAGTTAGTGACGAAACTTTACAGAGGAATTCTATGGATCGATTTTCTTTCCGACCTATTTTGCTTGGGGAAAGTTATTCTATTTAGCGGGTTGATTGAAGCCCTGAAATGTGGCTAACTTTGAACACTTTGAACTGCTTTGCAATTATTAGTTCCTTGTCGTCGAGTGATAGTCGGCTGGGTTGTCTCTATATAGTATTCCTTATGTGTTTTTTTTTGTTATTATTATTTTTCCTTTCTGTAGAATGTTATTACTTTTCCATTGTGTATTTCCGTAAGGTGTATGTTATGTATAGTATATATATTATATGTATTTATTTGTGTTAGGTATACTGTATGTGTGAAATGTAGTTTATGTAAGTATATTTATGTATGTATTTTTGCACCCACACTTATATGGTGTAATTTCATCTTCTCCATACCCAAAGGTTGCCGATAAGATATTGCTTCTTACCCTAACTTTATTACTGTTCATAATGTAACTTATACTCTGTCTCATGTTCTGTAATGTTGGTGTGCAATAAAGTATATTTGTATTGTATTGTAACTATTTAATTTAAAGTAATCCAAGATTTCGTTCGTGAATAATACCTGTAATTAGATCAGTGGAGTAAAACTTTCTATTTTTACATTCCTTTCCAACTTAACTGCTGTCATCTGTCAACCACCAAATTAGCGTTATGAAGTCGTCTCAATTACATTATTTTCTGCTGCTCGAGCATGATGCGCGACAAAATCGCACGGCGCGCCACTCAGCTGACGGTGAAACTTTGCTTTGATTGCGCGAGGGCTTCCTTGCCCCCTGACGTTGTCAATGTTGATATTTTGACATAGGACCGCGGCACATTCCGTACGCGAGCACATCGTGTTTGAGCTGCTGCTAACTAGTCGCAAGTCATGTTCCCCTGGTACACATTAGACGTGACAATCAGAGTGAGAGCAGTTTCTCTACGAGTGAGATCGCGATCATGTCACGGTGGCGGCTCGTGCCGATGATTGTCTTCGGACCTGTGTCAAGCTCCCGTTCTCATGTAGACCGGGGGATGCTCCACTTGGTAATGGAGATTTTTAGCGTACTTTTTTCGGATTTTTCGGGATTCTTAACTTATTTTATAAAGTATGTACAGCATTTTGAAAAAGGCTTTGATTTTGCTTGTAAATTATATTCGTATTTTTATCAAAACTACTCACGACTGTGTTTAACAAATACTTTATGGTTTGCCAAAGAATAACTGAGGCAAATCTGCTCTTAAATGGAAAGGTTACATAAGAAAACATGACTTCACTTAGTGTTGCTATTTAAAAATCTCTCGACAAGTTAAACAAACCTAGTACCAACTTAAAATAAAGCTGGGTCTTACGATAGTCTTGTACCGAACCAGACTAACGTAAGACCCAGCTTATGTATTATTAAGCCCTAAAACAGAGACATCGCACAAGGAAAATCTTAAGCCTTTGTGCTGGGCCCCGATTCTGTAACTTAAGTTGTGAGTCGATGGAATGGAGGACATTTTATCTGTTCTGTTTGCGTAATTGAGAACCATTTAACTTTCTTATACTTTCTGACAACCACCCTGACCAGCAGCGCCACCGCCAACCGAACGAAAAGTCGCAAACTACCTAGCAACTGAAAATTCAGTTGGTGGTGGCGCCACCAGTAAAAGCAGCCGTCATTAGATGAATGACATTTTGATAGTTCTCAATTTCGCCACCTGAACGGATGAAATGAATAAAGAATATAATAGAAAACTTTTTTATGTGGCGACCATTCCATCGACACACAACTGAAGTTACAGAATCGGGCCCTGTTTTGATATTGGACCCGTTTTGATAGTAAGAGAAAGAGACAATCAATACTTAAGTAAAGATTCTTCTGTAATAAAGGCCTTAGACGCCTGCCGGAGAGATTAGACGGACTGTACTGTAGAACGAAAAACGTGAAAAAAGTTAGGTGTGACCTATAGAAAAAAAAACAAATGTAACAAGGTGTTTGTTGCACTCTGAAACTAATTATTTACTCGTTGAAAGTATCAACTCATCTCATTTTGTTGTTGGCTATTGTCTAGCCTAGACTCTAGACGACCTCAGACTAGTTATTGAGAAACATTCGTAAAATGAAAGGCTCAAGATAACAACACAATACACACTCATCAATACCAGCCTCGTTTTCATATTAATTAATAAAGAATGGATTGTGTGTGTGATGCAACCTGGTGCTTTGTAAAATACACTTTACTGATTTTGCAACTTATGAAATACTAGCATTCCGCTCGGGATTTCGTTCCCGTAGGAATTCGGTAAAATTATATAGTCTATGTTACTCAGGGATAAAGTAGAATTCTAATGGCGAAAGAATTTTTCAAATCGGTCCAGTAGTTTCGGAATGCAAACAAACAAACAATCAAATCTTTCCACTTTAAGTATAATATAATTATATTAGTGTAAATTTTGTACATACCTATTTAAATATGGAAAATTATCTATATCTCTTTATTTATAGAGAGTAGAACAGCGTGGTGCTAGTACGTACCTGGAAATAAAAGACATATATAATGAAAATTCTGAAAACTTATAGTTTTTACCAGGTTTAGAAGGAAATCCCCAGGTAGGAGGATTCTGAGCTTCTAGTGAGCTGAGGTGGCTGGAATAGCCACCGACCGACCCACACTCATAATGGGTCATCTTACAGCCTAAATACGGAAATGGGAGTCCCTATCATCTATCATCAACTGTGAACTAGGAGAAACTACGAGGGTTGCTCTTTCGAATTCAATCGTACAGAATGTTATTTTCTCATTTTAACTGACTTAATAATCAGAATAACTCAGGAGCTGAGCAATTTATTCCCATGTTTGCTTGTCTAATAGTTAATCAGAAATCCTACAACAGCCCTAGCAATTCCTGATTTTACTAGAGAGTACCTTTTGTTATCGCTATCGATCGGCCCTTAGGTAACCTGCCTCTAAATACGTGACTTAAATCGATTTATATTTCAAAAGAAAGGCTCGCGCCAACTTTTGCGACACCCATTCTATTACTTGGTAACTGTACTAGGTCAGCCTTTGTCCCCAACTTCGTCGTACAATGCGTAGGATTCTGCCAAGTGGTGAAAAAATGGGATATCGGTCAGAGTACTAATGACCTAATGGATTAACAACTTGCTATTATGGTGATGTGGCACGCCTACTGAAGGTGCAATTGTTACGTTGTAGATGGTCCAAAATTGTGTAATTGAAGAAAGTAAGAACCCGTCAAAGCCAATGGAATTAGATTTTTAGGGCCACATTTAGCAAATTAATCGTTGATAGAGATGATTAAGTATAACGAAAAAGCTAAAAAGAAAGAAGGTAGTAAGTAAAAATAAATAATAAGGCATTATATTCCCAAAAATGCCATATTCGGATGCACAGCACTTTAATATCATTCAAAATAAACAAAATTTTAAATTACATCAAAATAGGAAGAAGGTTATACTTCTTGAAAACCTTAATGTGGGACTTTTCACCATTAGCCTGACCATAATTATTAAAATAATCTAACCTAACGATGTGACAAATGTAATTGAAAAATTGCATCAAAACGAATCTTGCTATTAAAGTGAATGTGAGTGAATCCTGTAAACAAGCAATTTAGCAGTGATATAACAGCGTAAACATAAAATTAGCGGTGTCAGGTTGGCACATGGTACATGACAGTTCCGTATCTTCCCTCACGACGTCGCAATCTTACCACATTACATGTATTATCCAATTTAGAACATTGACGTCTTTGTACGAAAAGGTGTTCTTACACTATATTTGGACAAGGTGCTATATTTTAACCCATATATTTGACCCTTATGCGTAATTATCTCCTTCGTTTTACGTAGCATTTTCTCGACCTAGTGTTAGGGTCCGTTTTTCTGACTAATCTCTATTTTGCACGTTGTTTTTGTGTGGTCTAATTTTACCTCATATCAGTTCCTATTACTCCACATGATAAGAAAAACCTGCCTCACAAAAATCTATTAAAGTCCTAGAATTCATTGACATTTCATAAATGACGATATTAAGTTAGCTCGATTTATTTACAACGAAATATTTGTTACATATTTGATGCATTTTAATGCAATGTTTTAGCATGTCACACGGTATAACTGTAATAGATGGTTGTTTGTTACTCTAGCATACTAAATAACAGGACATTTATATAAATTATCTCGTTATTTAATTAATTAATTTAAGTATAAATAATTAATTTGACAAATCAGAAGGTGACTATATGCAAACATCCTGAAGCTAACCTTGCTCCTTTGGCATTTTATCGTCTCCCACTCTTTCCATATATCTCTCACTACATTTCCATAATAAATATAATTTAAATTCTCCTTTGGTCCAAACCACTAATAAAATATGAGTCAGTCGAGGTCAAGAAGTAAACCTCTCTAATCCGAGCTGTTTTGAAGAAAAACCTTCTTATACATTCATTCAAACCATATTTGACCAGGTAATATATAAATACGTATATGTATATACATACACATTTATGACTGCATAGAGCGTAGGTTTCAACTAAACACAAAAGATCAATCAAAGGCGGTCAAAGGTAAGACGAAAGTAGGTAAATACTGTAAATACGATTATTAGATTTGACTTCGTAGGAAATTGAAAAAGTTAGTTTTGTCTTGTGTTAGCTGAGCGGTGATAGCCCAGCTGGTAATGAGCCAGACTTGTAATCCAAAGGTCGTGGGTTCAAATCCTGGTGCGGGCCTGTACCACTAAATTCGTCTTTTCGGATTTATTTACGGATTTCTAATTATCACTTGTTCAACTGTGAAGGAAAATATCGTAATTAAACCCGCTCGTCCAAGAAAATTCATTTTCGAAAGACGAGTGGTCCACCAACCCGCATTAGGCCAGCGTGGTGGACTATGGCCTAAATCCCCTTCGTTTTTCGAAGGGAGGCCCGTGCCCCTGGGTGGGGACGTATATGGGCTGGTAAGAGAGAGAGAGAGAGTTTTGTCTTGTACACTTAATACATACCTACAGCCTTGCAGAATCGCAGCGCTTAGATAATGCACAATCTCATTTCTAGTAGGAAATGATGCAATGATTGAATGCAGATCCAAATAAAATAAGAAATAAAGTCAGATACATCACAACCTTTCACGGAGAACGTAACACACGTCTGCTGGTGGACCATTACGACATAAAACCACTAAATGTGATGTGGCGGCCCCTTTTCATAACTATAAATCTAAAATACCAGTCACAGAATTATTGAGATATCTACTGCTTAGTGTTAAAATTGTATGATCACTATGTGAACTAATGCGCGTTAGAAAGAAAAGGTTATACAGGGCTTTAGGTAAATCTCTTTCAACCTCTCGGGTGCTAAATCAGTCCATGAAACTGAACAACTTTCCCCAGGAACATAGGTCAAAATACGAAAAAAAAATTAGATCTCCCATACAAAATGCGCTGATGAAGTTTGTATGGGAACTCAAAATTTTTTTTTCGTATTTTGACCTATTATTGGGCTTTCCCCCAGTTTCATGGACTCATTAACCACCCGAGAGGTTGAAAGAGATCTAGATTTACCTAAAGCCCTGTATAAATCTTGTTTTCTGCATGTTGTCAAGTTTAGACTACAAAATGTTAGGAAATTTCTTTTAACGTGAAAGGATATCAGCTGATCACCAAAAAAGTTTTTCAAAGGTTCAAACATAGCTGTCTCTACAAATAACGTTAGCAATTCTTAAATTGCTTTCCTATACTGGGTGAAAAAGAACCTCCTAGCTATATTAAAAATCCTGAACCAGTATCACTCAAAGAACACATTTATGAAAAAAAATGTTTTTTTAAATATTTTTTCAATGGGAAAAGTTCATTTTTTGCCTAAACGTAGACATTACTCCTACACCAGGCACGCGAGGGGTGCGAGTAGCGCTCGGAGGGTGCGTCCGAGTGGTGTCTACGTTTAGGAAAAAAAATATCCCCCCCCCCCCCAAAAAAAAAAAGTGTTCAGTAAGTGATACTGGTTCAGGATTTTCTATAAAGCTAGGAGGTTCTTTTTCAACCTGTATTATCGGGTGTCTTTAAATCAGTTCAAAACTGAATAAATTTTCATATGGAAACCGTATGAAATTCACATAACAAAAATTTTGCCTTTTCAAACTATATTTTTTTATTATGAGAAGGGTTAACTTTTGACCTCAATCTTGACCAAGGCCATAAAACACGTGGACGATGGAGCGAGTTAACCCATAAAATGCCTATTCAGATACTGTCTATGTTTATCTCAATGCCTACGATGGATTGATAGGTGGCAGGTCTCAATAATTTTTGTTTCCTTATTCGCCTCTTAGGACACCCACTGAAAGGTGGTTTTTTCTCAATTAATCACCACACGGCCTATGATCTCGTTTACCGAGAGCCCAATAATATTTGAAATTATTAATCTAATTTCATAGTACTACTATCTCTACTGAAATACGATAGCTAAAGGTTAAAATATTTCTGCATTGTCGACCGGAACTAAATATAGCGAAACTACCACGTTCCTTTCAAACATGACTTTTAAAATTAAATAATTACAATATAATGATTTCATCAGTTGACAATTTGTTACAAATTCTATTCATTGGATTCGAAATCAAAAGTCATCAATTGACATTTATTTTTCGACAGTGAACATCTATCGTAACCATAACAGGATTATGGACTTAGATGTTGTAATATTTCTTTTAGTTGGCAAGTGATTGGTTTAAAATTATGATTGTTTTCCGTAACAGGAAGAAGGAAGCTGATATACAGAGTAACTTTTTAATCGCGGGCCATATTTTTAACCCCTGACAAAAAAGTGGTGTTATAGGTTTGACGTGTGTATCTGTATGCCTGTGTGCCTGTGTCTGTGGCATCGTAGCTCTTAAAATAATATACCGATTTAGATTTTTTTATTTGAACTTGTTCTTGGCTATACTTGACCAAAATTGGTTCAGCCGTTTAAGGCGACTACAGCACCTAAATTACGATTTTATGATGCGTAGATAAGCATGACGCACTGCATTAAATCGAAGAAAAAAATACTACGGTAATATTCAGGACATAAACTAGATAATTAGTTTGCTGAAAACATGATTCAGCACTTTTGGTTCGATAGAAAAAGCTCACGAAGTCACTTCTAAATACCCAATATTGTGTATCTTTTAAGCTGTAAAAAACGATAGTAAAATGCACACAGGAACTTGAATTTGCTATCAAAATGTTCGTGATTGAACACTCTCGATAAGTAGTTAACGCATTTTTCGATTTAAGCTGTTACCTTTCCATAAATCTCATTTTTCTAACTTTCGGACATGTTTTTACGCACGCGCGCTTTCATAGTCCGTAAACTTCGTGTATCGACACTGTTCGCACTGCCGGCCCAGGCCTGTTGAGAGACGGAGATGGCACTATTCCTATGTGTGCTGCCTTTATCGGGTGCTGTAGTCGCCTTAAGAGTTACACGCAATAAATGTCGGGGGTTATACAATTTGTTTTTAAATTGTAACAGTTATTTATTTATGCTATTAGTATTATTGATAAAACGTGTAAAAATTACGCATTAACAGTCAATTGCAGAAACGTTAGTTAAAGATAAAGCTTAGTTAAACGTAATGCCGTCTTTGTTTACGTCAACAACAAAGTGACAGTGCGTCATTTAAAGTAGCATTAATTTATATGGAAGTTTCTGCAACTGGGTATAGGAGAGGTAATGGGCCATTTTATTATAATTCGAAAACAGCACGGCGAAATTGTATTACCATTGCCTCCTAAGTAATAGTAATACTAGAAGCTGAGAACTAGGAGGCAATTGTAATTCAAATTTTGAATTGCCGTGCCGTTCGAATTATAAAAAGGCCCATCAAAAAAGAATGATCTAATTGTAAGATCACTACTCGATAGAGCGTATTTAGCTGTAATTGTAGCAGCTAACTCAAAGTAATTTAGCTAAAATACCACCTATTAGCTGCTTTATAGATGCAATGACCTATTCCTCAATTTATTACACATCTTCAAAGATTGTAAAACCTTGCGGTCCCTTCCAGTCGACGAGGTTACATCGCTCACTTACATCTAAACTGTGGTCACATAAAATATAATTATTAAACTGTAGCAATTTAGAATGGTATAGATACCTATTTGAACTACAATAGGTAATTTGATATGATCCTAAATATATTATTTCTTAAGCTGTTCAAAGTTCAAAATCTGGTTTGATGTGTACTCAACCGTCCTCCGTTAGGCAGAAATCCACTGAAATATATTGACGGCCGGTTTGGTCGAGTGGTAGTAGCGATGCCTCTTGATCGACGGGTCCTGTATGGGTTCAATTGCCGGTCGAGGCAAATAATTGGTATGGGTGTTTGTGTCTGTCTTTGTATATGTTCTAAGGAACCCACGACACTAGGGAAAACCTTAATTTGGGCCCTTGATTGTGTAGCATATCTCTATCTTATCTATACTAATATTATAAAGTTTGTTTGTTTGCATTGAATAGGCTCCGAAACTACAGGACCGATTTGAAAAATTCTTTCACAATTAGAAAGCTAGATTATTCCCGATGGATATAGGCTACATATTTTCCTGAATTCCTACGGGAACGAAGTCCCGGGCGGAATGCTAGTCTTAAGTAAAACGCATGATATGACCCTTATTCACAATGAATATTATATTTATATATATTTTATATATTTTTATATAAAAAAATATATTTTTGGGTAGTTTACGCAGCGCCATCTAACTCCAAACTAAGCAGGGCTTACACTATGAGTGTTAGATAACTGATATACTACTTAATATACTTACTTACATTGTTTTGTAAACAAATACATATTAAACATGAAAACCAGACTCCTCACAAATGCATGCAAAAATACGATTTTCAAATATTTTTATCAACCTTCAGGTCAGTAGGCAAGACGATTAACCGATTGATGAGCTAGCAGGCCAGTCAAATGTGAACGAGATATGAACCCGTCAATCGGACGAACCTTACCTTGCCCTGTCAAAAACAAGAGTTAATAAATGGATAGTTTATTTTTAATTGATGGTTAAGACATCCACGCATGTGTCAGATGGAGTCAAGATTTATGTAATACGTAATAAAAAAATCAAAAAAAGATGTAAAAGGAATTTAGGTCAATAAAGCATCTGAGTAGCGCAAGTCACGAATAGCGTCGACGTGTTACTAAATAATTTTAATTTTTATCATTTTTTGCCACTGGGTCTTAAGTACACTTACTTACGTTGGTGAACTAGGTAACTAGACCAAGAGAATGATAGCTTGGCTAATACAGATTCGAAACATTTAAAGGACATAAAATTTACACTACAATACAACAGAATGTCAAAGAAGTAACAGGAATCAAGATAAATAAAATAACAAAGCATCAACATTGTACATAGAAAAAAAAACGTCACGAAAGGAGAGACATAACAAGAAAGTATATTGTGCTGTAGTGCAATGTCAAACAGAAGGGCCACCGTGGATCATGGAGCGGGACTACTAGAACAGCCATTTTCAAAGTGAGCTCCACGGAGCCCTAGGGCTCGGCAAAAATATCGAGAATACTCTAAAACAATAGTATTAAAATACTTCATGCGGGTAGTAAATAAATATGTCATCGATTATTTTAATTCTATGAAACTGCGAGCGCCCGGAAGCTCAGACAACAATTTAATTCAAGTATTTTTTTAACTGCTCCGCCAAACATTTCGTTTTCCAAAAGAATTCCGTCACCAAAAAAGTTTGAGAACCGCTGTTCTAGACAATGATGTCACATTCTTTAAGCGATAAAGACTAGTGGCTCTGTCAGCTGTATACCATTTTTCGAAATGGTTGAAATATGATATTTGTTTCATTTTCAACTCCCACGGATCCGTCATTTTGAAATATTTCCAAATAATGAATTGACAAAAAAATCCAGATATCAGTTGATAAATGTGATCTGTAGAGGAGAACATCCGGACAAACATATGCCGGACAGATATACGAAAGCATTTTTGCCTAAGCTGAAACAGACAAGCTTTGCGCTCTTTCTGATTCAATTATATTTTGGACGTATTGATATATTTTTTTTATTAATGAAGGGTTCGCTCTTGACCACAATCTAGCTCAAGGGCAAAGATGCGGTTGAGGATGTAGCAAGCTCACCCAGAAGGAGCCTATTCACTCGAACTTTAAAGAGATTCGGGTTATATGAACTCGGAAATACAGACGCAGGCAGGGAATTCCATTCCCTAGCAGTGCGCAATACGAAAGATGATGAAAAGCGCTCAGTGCGAATCCGTGGGATATCAACAAGATAGGGATGGTACCCCGCGGTGCGTCTGGACGTCCTGTCACCGATGAGTCTCCTGGCTCTGCGGTCCACCGAGTCCAGTGTGGCTAGTTGGTACTTGACCGAACCATCCCAGAGGTGGCTGCAATACTCCATGCACGATCGGACCTGTGCCTTATAAAGGGAAAGGAGTTGATCGGGCGTAAAGTAGCGCTTAACTCTGTTGAGGATGCCCAGCTTTTTAGCCGCTGTTTGTGCTTTGGACTCGATAGAGATGCCGAAGTTAAGGTTGGCAGATAACTTCAACATATGGACAATCTGATAATATTATGGACAATCTGATAGGTTAGTCAATTTAAATAATTATAAATTTTAGTGTTAGTAATTTTAATACCATGGTAATTTTGATACATTTGTCATTTTGATATTTTAGAATTTGTGTACCGAAAGGAGTCAAAATTCCAAAGTTATACATATAATGAAAATGATATGGGGTTGACAGATGGCATACACAATATAAAAGTCATGTGGTCGTCCATGTCAATTCTATACATTTTAGAACTATCTACCTTAGTAATTGCTAACAGAATATCAGGCTTTCTAGAATTTTAACTGAAGTTGTAGACCAAATACAGCAATGGACGTCTTCGTTCAGTCGAAATGGTTCATGCTGACCAGCTTTAACGTTCTTTTTCAGCTTCGAATGCTTTGTTATTCGGATATTATTATCAGACAGCTAAAATCGATTTAAAATCTAAATTAAATTTGACCTGTTCGGAATTTTGAAGGTAAGTGTAATGCTTATGTGATGATCACGAAATCATTTCATCAACTATCATTAATTTCGAAATATTCGCCAAAATGCGTCGTGTACTCACATAACGTAATTGCCATTTATAAGAAGTAATCGATTTAAAATAGGCTTGCAATTATGTACCTATTTATTATGTCTTTATTCTTTATAGATGCTCAGAGCTAAAATAACTTGATCTTGGTTCATCAAATGTTAAATTTTTGATCGTCCTTCCATGAATTTGGTTGTCTAACTATTCTTTATATTCCAAACACTTTTCTATTCAAATATTTAATAAAGTTAAGACAGAAATAAAATATAAATTACTCTTAAAAGTTAAGGAATTGATTAACATTATTGCTCTAACAGCTTTTAGAAAAGATTTACGACTTTTAAGCTTGGTAGTTAATTGGATTTGAAGGTTGTTTTATGCATTATGGACCTATTAAAAGATACTATAATTATTTATTAAGTTTTTCTACATTTTAAAAAACATTTAACGTTTAAGTTAAGATGGTTTTCTTATGTAAATATGTATACTGCAGCGTACAATCTTCAACAGAGTTAGCTGATGACCCATATGGTAAAAGAATGTCGATTTTCTCGAAAAACGGTAACATTTTTAAATGTAATTGCGAAGATCTATTAATTTAGAAACTTCATTCGATAACCATAAATTACTACTGCTGTACAAGCTCGCGCATAAGTTCAATGAACAATCAACTAGGTTAAGTTCCTTTTATAAATGAACAACCAACATGGAAAACCGGAAATATCGTTGAACAAAAAATTTAAGTTTCTTTTTAACTAGTTTCGTCCGGTTCCTTAGTTAAAAAAAAACAACATGTAAAGCAGGATTACACGTTATGTAATCATGAATCTTTTGATGTAGCAGGAAGGGTGCGGCGTGTCCGTAAAGTGAGTGATTACTGATTAATTACAGTCAGTTGTAGGTATATCAGAAACATACATACATACGTACACTCACGCCTTATATTCCTGTCGGGGTAGGCAGAGTATCATGTGATATATATATATATATATATAATATTATAAAGAGGAAATATTTGATTGTTTGTTTGCATTGAATAGGCTCCGAAACTACTGGACCGATTTGAAAAATTATTTCACCATTACAATCCTACATTATCCACGATGAATATATGGTACATAATTTTCCCGAATTCCCACGGGAACAAAGTCCCGGGCGGAAAGCTAGTAGAAGGAATAAAGTGAAAGAAAAACTTAGAATGCGCCAGCTACCCAGGTATATCTACAATAAAAATCTGTAAGTGGGATGCGAGGGTTTTGCTGCATAATGGGCGAAAGGCTGACCACCTCTCACCATTATACAACTTGTTCTGATAACCCTCACAATTTGTGTCAAACGTAGCATCAAGTAGTTCGCTAGAACCACTGATGCTCCGCCTGCCCGTTAAAAATATAAACAATAGTTCTAAAACAAAATGGTTAGGTTATTACCGTTTTATTAACTAGATTGTAATTCATTTTTGTATTTAGGCTTAAGTTTTTATGAAATAAAATATCTTATCTCATTACAATGAAGCTGAAAAAAATATCAACTGACTCTACTGGGTGAAAACAAACCTCCTAGCTATATTCAAAATCCTGAACCAGTATCACTCAAAGAACACTAAGAAAAAAAAAGTATTTTTTCAATAGGAATAGGTCATTTTTTGCCTAAACGTAGACATGACTCCTACACCAGGCACGCGAGGGGTGCTGGTACCGCTCGGGGGGTGCGCCCGAGTGGTGTCTACGTTTAAAAAAAAAAAAGTGTTCAGCAAGTGATATTGGTTCAGGATTTTCAATAAGGCTAGGAAGTTCTTTTTCAACCTGTATTTTAACCACTTCAGTGTTTCTAAAACTGTGGATCGCGACCCCCCGGGGGATCGTAAAGCCTTACTCGGGGGTCACGGACATTAGAAAAAAAAATTGGTTGATCCTACACTACAATATAAAACTACAATTTCAGTGACGAAACTGTGTGCCTGTAGGTATAATGATGCCTCTCAGGGCTGTTAGGGGGTTACCAAAACTTTTCAACTTCCAAAGGGGTCGAGAATTCGAAAAGATTGAAAAACACTGCACTACTGAATAGTAAATGTGTTTTAGAATGTTCCGCGCATTACTTTTTTAATTTATTTCTCAACTTTCAAGGCCAGATCAGATCGCTTTTGACTCATCAATAATTGCTGTGCCTTTCAATCCGCTTATAGAAATGTAATCCTCTAATAGCTGACTTATTTCATTGAGAAACCGCAAACAAATGGAAAAAATGTGTTAATTTAACTTGGCACGATTTTATAAAAAAAAAACAAATTACTGTTATTCCCATTTTCATGGTGCCTAGAAGAACTTGCTCTCTAGTAAGACTGCACCTTTGCGAATAGGCGTAGAGTCAGTAGGGTCAAAAGAACGAAACGAATATGTATGTATGTATTCAAATCATTTACTGTAAAATCCTGAATGAACAAATATGTTTGTATGTATTGAATGTAATTTTTACTTATTATTAGTAACATCCTGAATGTTTTATGATATAAAGTTTTTTTTTTTAATTTGCATAATAAGACTGCTGCATTGTACAGAAGCCAGCGCATTAGGTTACTCCATTTTCGCTTCAAAACCGCTCGTAACAGCACAGAGTGCAAGCGTGTGGCCGTTGTGCGGCCGTTCGTATACCATTTGTTACAAAAGTACTAGTTGGGAATCGAACTCGGTAACTCTCGCTTACAAGTCCAACCCGTTAGCCGTTAGACCACCGACGACGCTCAAAATTTTATGTAATAAATATTTTTTTTCTAAAATTATAGTAATCAAATCTATTATTGACAAATTAGCGGAATAGGCTTAACATTTCGGTCAGCGATAACGGTAGCAAAGGTCCACTTCAAGGTTAAAATCGAAACTAACCGGAAGGTGACATAACCGGTTAATGTTACGGTTAAACTATGCCGCCTTTTCTTTTTTCGCGTGTCTTATTATCTTTGACGACAACTAAACTCTAATATGAAATAAAAACTTGGTTAGCTAAATAAATTATAACTTTTGTACATTCTCTTTTTGCCTGGTACTTGCGCCTTAGACATTTTTTAAGTGCTGAAAATTAAAATGTAAAAAAATTCTCTTTACTCTTCAACATATACTGAACACGTTGAGAATTAAGGCGTTTTTATATAAATATGTCTATAATTTCCAGCTTTGTGGTGATCGGTTGAGAATGACACCACCTCATCTCTTTTTGTGAATCTTCGTGTCGTAAGGGTGACTAAAGAAACACAAATACTTGCCTCATTTTATCCATCCTAGGCAACGACACCTAAATTTGTTTGAAATCTGAGGTGGTGTCCTACGGTCCCATGCGGCGGGGTAGGCCGTCTGTTTCCTACCGAAGTCCGACGCCAAAAAGCTTGTAGTGTTCTCTAGGTGCGTGGGAGTACCAGTGCCGTAATATGCATTTTCTAGGTTAACTCGCTTTATCTTTGATCTCATCTATGACCTTGGTCAAGATTGAGGTCAATAGTTAACCCATCACACAATAAAAATAAAATATATACCTACTAGTTTTCCGGCCGCGGTTCCGCTCGCGTGGACTACAGGTTATATAGTGTCCAACTGTGGGATAAAATGTAGCTTATGTCCTTTCCCAGGCTCTCCTCTATCGCTGTACCAAATTTCATCTAAATCGGTTCAGTAGTTTAGGCGTGAAAGACGGACAGACAGTTACTTTCGCATTTATAATATTAGTAAGGATATTGCACTTTTTGCTAAAAACTAAAGCGGCATAATTCCTACAGTACAAAATGAAGATAACTTTGTTAGTACTTAAAGCAGGCAGCTAAAATAAGTGCAAAAAATAAGTTGCAGTTCGCAAGTAAACTTTACACAAGACACTTGAGTAGCTCTTGTAATGACTACATGGTTTGTTCATTTTTCGAAAATAAACCATAAACCAAGCATAAACCGTCAAGGACAACACTTTAAGCTTTGATGTGAAGTTTTCGCCAGCATTGGATCGAAATATGTTTGAAAATTAACAGCAGGATAAATTAGGTTTTCGCTGGCAAGATAAAATATACACATCAACGCGGTCTAGGGATATTGCACGATTTTTCATACAAAAGAGGTCTGTTTGAGAAGCTACAAAAGCTTACTCAAGATACATGGAGGGCTATAATTTTGAGACGAGTAAGTGTTAAACCTGAATTTTCAATTCTAATCAATTAATTTTGTTTTACTTAAGATTTGTGAAAACGTGACGAAAACGAAAAAAAAAAATTGCGTGAATTCGACTATTTTCATACAAAAACCGGCCAAGAGCGTGTCGGGCCACGCGCATTGTAGGGTTCCGTAGCAGCATGGTTCAAATATGCAGCTGGCTTCTTAATTCTACAAGCATATTATCATAGTTTATGTTAAAATCCCCAAATACTATACTTAGTATCATAAACAAATGTATTAAAAAGTTTGGCCTAAATATAACAGAATGGAAGTGTTTAATGCGCGAGCGAAGCGAGCGCGATTTTTTTTTTTTTTTGCGTCAATTTTATTGTAAGGAATAATATAATAATATCAAGCTAAGCAGGTGTATATTTTTAATGTCGTTTTCGTAATTAGCACCCACAAAAACCTATTAAACGACACCTGAAGTGTCAATATGTTACAGCTTGGCTTTCGGCTCGCCTCACTTTTAGCGTGGAACCTTGTATGTCAACCATTTTGGATTAGGGTACACTTCGTCGTAAATGCTACCCTCGTGAATTATTCCACATTTTTTTTCATTATAAAAATTAATGTTTCCTAAACGGATTGCTGAATCGAAAAACGTTTGTAGTAAACCCCTTCTATCTTTTAAAAAGCTATCCTATGATAACGCACTCGATGATATCGGCTAGAAAAAAAACCATCGCCCATTCACGTTAATGGGAAACACACGAAAACATTTTTTTTCTACCATTTTATTTTTTAGATTTGTCACCACCATCAATAGGTATGTATGACCATGCCAAATTTCAGCTCTGTACTACCAAGGGTTTCTTAGGAAACCTGCGGACAGACAGACATGGCGAAACTATAAGGGTTCGTAGATTACTACGGAACCCTAAAAAGAAATGTATTATTAAAGAGTTTGTAATTTGGGAAATAATTTTTGTTTTGGTCTAAATGCAACCGATTTTTTTGTTGTTTTTTTTTCGTTTTTTTTTACGGCAATATTACTGTTAGAAATAATATCAACCTGCTGTTAAAATAATTTTGATGTCATTTTCGTAATTAACACCCCCAAAAAACTATTAAACGACACCTAAAATGTCAATATGTTACAGTTTGGCTTTCGACCTCCCCTCACTTTTAGCGTGGAACCTTGTAAACATATTCTTATTAATCCCAAAAACGTTTGGTCGACTATTACTCGCAAACTTGAAGGGCCAACTTATGTGTGATAGTTTTTCTTTTAATTTCGTTGCATATTCTATAACCGTGAATTTTTTCACATTTTTAGAAACAACTGTTTAGCTGGTAGTGTCCCCCCCGGAAACTTGTTTTTAACAAAAAAATTCACTTTAAAAATATTTTTTTCTCAAACGGAGTGCTGAATCGAAAAACGTTCTTAGTAAACCCCTTCTATATTTTAAAAATCTATCTTATAACATTCAATTCGATGGTATCGGCGAGAAAAAAAAAATCCATCGCCCTTTCACGTGTATGGGAAACACCCGAAAAAATGTTTTTTCCAAAATTTGATATTTTAGATCTGTCGGCGCAATCAATATCTATGACCATGCCAAATTTCAGCTCTGTAGTACCAAAGATCTTACATTAGTAAATATATTATTATTAATCCCAACAGTGTTTGGCACTTGGTCGACTATTACTCGCAAACTTGAAGGACCAAGTTATGTTTGATAGTTTTCCTTTTAATTTCGTTATATAGTCTACCAACGTGAATTTTTCCACATTTTTAAAAACAACCGTTTAGCAGGTAGAGGGGGGGGACACTTGTGTTTGACAAACATTTTCACTTTAAAAAATTATATTTCGCAAACGGAGTGCTGAATCGAAAAACGTTCTTAGTAAACTCCTTCTATCTTTTAATATGCTATCCTATGACACCCCACTCAAAAATATTGGCGAGAAAAAAAAAATTCATCGCCCTTTCACGTCTATGGGAGACACCCGAAAAAAAATTTTTTTCTAAGATTTTACTCTACAGTTCTGTCGGCGTGATTCATATGTATAATCATGCCAAGTTTCAGCTCTGTAGTACCAAGGGTTTCTTAGGAAACCCGCGGACAGACGGACAGACGGACAGACGGACATGGCGAAACTATAAGGGTTCGTAGATTACTACGGAACCCTAAAAATCAGGCAAAAAGTGCATTTTCGTTTTCGTTTCCGTCACGTTTTCACAAATTTAAAAAAACACTAATTTTATTAACTAGAATTGAAAATTCAGGTTTAGCACTTGCTTGTCTGAAAATTATAGCCCTCCATGTATCTCGAGTATGCTTTTGTAGCTTCTCAAACAGACCTCTTTTGTATGAAAAACCGTGCGATATCCCTAGACCGTGTTGATGTGTGTAAAATAGAAAAAGTTAAATTGCCGTAAAGTTTTATAAATTACACCAGAAATAAAGTTAGATAGAAATACACATGTATCAACGTACAATAGTAATATTTTATTTCGTACATACAGCTGCAGAGATACCTGACTGGATAGTGATGAAGTTGTTTATGAAAAAACGTAAAATTTTAAAATCGTGATTGAGCGTAATTGTTTAGTTGACAAAACTAATTTAAAATACAAAATATAATCGAAATACCTAAAACATTTCGTGAAATTACTTCATCCTTATTTCATAGGGGTGGTCAGGTATTTCTGCAGCTGTCTGTACAATCATGAAAGATTTTAACCGTCACGTTTTATTTACTTTGAAAGATAAAAATCTTACGAGTATCCAACTCAGCAGTTAGATCCTCATTTGCATTAATATTGCCAGATAAAATCGCGGCTACTGCAGGCGATTAAGCTAAAAACGTTTGAACTTTAAACCACTTCCTTATTTCAAAATGCATTATTTCAGTAATTAAGTGGTTCAAGTACGCAGTTGAGGTTTCTTTGTAATTAGCGTCTATTTGAGAAAATTGCACCTTTTGCGGAGCATATTGTGCCATACGATTTCAAAGTATTAAGGCGACTACAGCACCTAAATTAGATAAACATGACGCACTGCATTAAATCGAAGAAAAAATACTACGGTAATATTCAGGACATAAACTAGATAAGTAGTTTGCTGAAAACATGATTCAGCACTTTTGGTTCGATAGAAAAAGCTCACAAATTTACCTCTAAATACCAATACTGTGTATCATTTAAGCTGTAAAAACGATAGTCAAATGCACACAGGAACTTGAATTTGCTATCAAAATGTTCGTGATTGAACACTCTCGATTAGTAGTTAACGCATTTTTCGATTTAAGCTGTTACCTTTCCATAAATCTTATTTTTCTAACTTTCGAACATGTTTTTACGCACGCACGCTTTCATAGTCCGTAAACTTCGTGTATCGACACTGTTCGCACTGCCTGCCCAGGCTGTGGCCCAGGCCTGTTGAGAGACGGAGATGGCACTATTCCTATGTGTGCTGCCTTTATCGGGTGCTGTAGTCGCCTTAAATAGCGCGTTAGTCCACTGCGATGACGATAACGGATAAAACTTAATTTTGAGCAAAGGCTTGCTTGTCCTCTGGCGTTGTCATTTCGACATTTTTTTTGGCATTTGTGCTTGTGTTGGTGCATGGAGTGCAACTTTCAATTAGTTAGCAAAAATTTGTAACTTAATTTTGATCTGTAAGGCATGTTACATGTATGTATGTATGTATGTATGTATGTATGTATGTATGTATGTATGTATGTAAGGCTGACGGAATAGGGAAAGAAGATTTGTTTTTCATATTTCAAGTTTGTTTTAGGGTTTGCTCAGTATAATGGGTTAAATTACGTCCTACATTTTCGCCAACTGATATAGTCATCATCCAACGTAGAGAAATTTCTAGAACGTACTAGTTGAAGCCCCGTTAATCTTGCCAGTTCCGTGACAGAGATTGTCTCAAGCTTTGTTTTGCACTGTATTCTACACCTATATCAAACAAGGTGACTGCACATAAAATGGTCCAGTTTGAACGAGTCAATCACACTACAAAGGGGGAAGTACAGAACAAGTGCTCTTTACCTGTCGAGGACAACCACTCTTCTTTTTGCAAGCATTATTTTCGAAAAATAGATTAAGTGTGGTGTACAGTACCTGGAAGTGGAGCAGTGATCTTTACATGTGTGTAAATGAAGCTTTGTTCGCTCCAGACTGTTCAGATGAGATTGCAAGATTGCTTCGAAATGTATAATTAAATAGAGCAATCTTATAAGACGCCAGCTTTCCACCCGGGATTCCGTTTATATGGAAAAGTATGTAGCCTATGTTATGTTACTCAGTGCAGCATTCTAAAGGTGAAAGAATTTTTGCAACCCTTCAACTCGTTTTTGAGTTTATTCGTCACGAACATATAAAAATACAAATATTTCCTTTTTATAATATTAGTGTAGATTGTTCTTTAAATTAAAGGAACTCTGTAGATAGTGAGAAACAAAGTGTTTTTTTTTGTGTACAGTAATATGTTTTTTTGTATCCCCTTCGTGTATCGAAGGGAGGCCCGTGTCCCTCGGTGGGGACGTAAATGGGCTGGTAAAAAGTAAAAATATGTTTATAGGGTACAATAACTTTTACGGATAAGTTTACCCTTAAAAATGAACAAGTTTTCCCGAGGAAGTAATGTATTCGACTCCCCATACGTAGGCAAATTAACAGGTCGCAAAAGTTGTATTAAAAGACAATTTTTTTGCACGAAGTTATTCAGTTTTGGTTGCTGATTCACATACTTTATTTTCACTAACTAATTAAAGTCATTCAATATGAATGATTACTTAAGTCAATTAATTTAAGAAAGAACAAAGAGTAACCCTAGGTATTTCATTAGAGGAACAGCCGCCCAGATACATTTAGAACCCTTTTTCCTCACATTAATTAAGCAATCACATTAATTTGGTTATCCACTCAAAATGTATGCTACTTAAAAAATATGCAAATTCAGTGCATTTCCGACCTTGGTGCTATGTAAATTTTTAGCTTTACGATATTTCTTTCATCATTATGGTTCATAAAATTATATTAGCCGCTATGAGAATGTCGCATTGACATTTACCATTTTATATCATGTGGTTTAGATTAGAGATATATCGTTTTGATCTACTTTTTCCCCTGGGAAAGTCCTTGGACAGATCGATAGGCAATAAATTAATATGAATCTAGATTATAGACTTAATCATGTGTCAATATGCGGCTATATTTGGCGTTAAAGGTCTGTAGCTAGACTTTGAAAGAATTACAAGAAACAAATTAATCTTCTTCTTAGTCAAGTGTGAGGCGAACTTGGCTAACCCTGGTGTCAAAGTTTTCGAACCACACGATGGCCTCTGACTTGGTTACTATATTAACAAATTAATCAGTTACCTATAGTGAGACCTAGAAAACTTTTAGAGATTGCGCGAACAGTTTTTAACCGTGTTCTTTCACTGTCTATGTTATATTTTTGTTTGTCTGTGTTTCTGATCATTGTCACACTAGAATAGAGTCTTGCACTGTTGTAGTTTAGTTGGTACTTCAAGTGTAACCTTTTTGAGATACACATAAACCTCGACCTGTCTATTATATTTGAATATATCTAAGCATCAGTACAAGGCTGCATTTGTAACGCATCATTTATAATATATTAAGTCATCTTACGAATATTCATTATTTTGATTTAACTGAATCATACACAATCGTTTGCATCGTCTAAAACGTTAACACACATTTTGACAAGTTATTTGAAGTCAGTTAATATCACTAATGCTGTGTTTCACCCTTGAATTCTAAACAAAATTACTTAGTAAATAACATTGTAAATATTGTAATTACGTGCACCATTTCTCGGTCTTAATGATTTCGACCTGATCGATTAGGATATTTACCTTCAAACGTTAATGTTTGTCGTGGTCTTTACTTCAAAACATTAGCAATTAGTGTGTAACCTTAGCAAAGCCACTAAGTGAAACAAAAATATGTTGAGTTACTTTTAATCAACTAGCCATAAATTCAGAATCAAATTAGCATACTAAACTCAACAACTTTTCTTAAGACCTCTAAAAAAGATCTCTGCATACATTGTGCGATCAACCGATTGCTTTAACATTTTACATTTTTATGAGGATTTCATTTAGTTCTGCTTGTTTCTATTTAGTTTCTGGCTACTGCTTTTGGTTACCTGATGGGTGCATAAGGTTGCTTTTGGTTACATTCCGTTACATTATTGGGTATCCCTAGTGTGGACCTTTCAGTGTGTGGCTTTGTTAGTTTCTGCAAGCGAATGCTATTACAAAACAGCAACTACACGCTTGCAGCTGCAAGCTGCTGTCATTTTTGACATGACATTGATATTTTTTAAAGGGTCGGAATATCGTGATTCAGCCATTTATTTCTACAACTAGGTTATTCCAAGCCATAAAAAAAATTGTGTACGAATTTGACATACCTGGTGCAGAGTGCAGGAGCATTTTTTTGTGGAATTGCGCTGTTGTTTGTAAAGAACGAGGAAGTAAAGTCCTATCGATCGCTCCACCTTGTATTTGTCGCATGTCAACCACATTCTAACGATTATATTTTACTAGACATTTTGTTTTTTTATCAAAGTTTTTATTGCTTGTGCATAATAACAGCAGTATTTAACGTATGTATTTGTAGTTTGATATTAGTTTTAATGGTAAGGGGTCCTCTAAACATATATTACGTCTCATTCATAGGAGGTGAAAGGGGTAATGTGTAACGTGACAATAATGTTACGGAAATTGGAAAAAGAGTGATAAAGGGATAAGGGTCGAAAAAAACTAAATTTTGTGTAACGTAATATGGGATGACCCCTAACGAATAAAGATAAATAAGAGTCTTGATTAAAAACTTTTCATTTATCATATGGTGCTAGAACACGGAGTCAGATCCGAAGATGATCTAGATTTTTATCTAGAGCAAACATTTTTGAAAGAAATAAACTTTAAATAACTAAAATCTTAATATATTTCATTACTTAACATTATAAAAAATATCTTATTTTTATCTACATAGACACTTAGGAGAGACCTACTAAATAAAAACTCTGTAGGTCTTTCAGTGTTCTACCGTATAATTTTTATATTACGACCATTAAGTTGTGGCAACTTATATTCCTTTTAATACAAAACCCATTACATTAAGTGGTGTTTATGATTGCCTGTTCCCGTGAAATTTAACGTCACTTTATGATGAATTACTGATTTATTCTTGTACGTAGTAAGTGTACAGTTTCTCTATGGTATTGCTAAATCACTATTTATAATAAATAAAAAGTACCTAGTGGATATTCTCATTATCTCTTTCAACCTCTCGGGTGGTAAATCAGTCAATGCAACTAAACAACTTTCCCCAGGGAACATAGGTCAAAATACGAAAAAAGAAAATTTTTGAGTTCCCATACAAACTTCATCAGTTTATAGCGCATTTTGTATGGGAGTTTTTTTTTTGTATTTTGACCTATGTTCCGAGTTTGTCGTACTATCTTTTCAAATACATAATAAACTTTTTTCACGCACTTAGGAATTTAAGTAATCTTGCTAATTGTAAATAATTACAACAATGCAATTAACTACCTTTTTTACTTCTAAATTCTATTTAAAACTGTCAAATACTTTTTTACATATATCACGAATTAAGGCTTCCTTATATGAGTTTAGATATGTCCGCGTAATTAAACTATTTATTAGTACAATCCAATAGCTGTGGGCAAATATTTTACACACGCAATAGCGTGAGTCATGCATGAAATGATAAAATCGTTACAGTTTTTCCATGACCAATTTTAAACAAATTAATCAATATTACTGAATAGTATTTTATAGGTAATTTAAACTATTACACTTTTTTGTAATGCACTTCAATTGTTATACTGTCATTCATCAAGTTTTCGCAAATTTCCCGTTATCAAAAAAAAATGTTCTAATTCCCCGTGTTCGAAACAAAAGAGCTGCCACCGATGATGGTGTCGAGTGGAACCTCGCACACGGCCGGCATCCTACCGTGAGCGTTTATTAAGTACTAGCTTTTCGCTCGGGACTTCATTTTTTTTTTTCCATAGGAAATTTATGTATTGTTTGTGATTCAGGGTGTCAGCTACCTCCATACCAAATTGTATCAAAATTGATGAAGCTGTTTGAGCGTGAACAAGAATTAATCATACAAACACATACACACTCACAAACTTTCGTCTTTATGTTAGCGTGATGGAACATTTCATTTAGCTTTTTGGGTACTTACATTTTATTCCACGTTTCGTGAATAGTGCTTGTTGAAATAGTTCTTTATGATGCTTACCTGTAAGAAAAAATACATAATTTATTGAAGGTACTTTGGCTCTGTGAGCTGTAAATTTCGCGAGTCAGCATTTTTAGAAATAGCTGAAATATGTTTTTATTTTAATTTCCAAAACTCATGTAATTATCAAACCTGCTCACAAAATTTCACGAGAATCTGTTGAGAAATGCGAACAAAGGGAACAGCCGGACTGACATACGAAAACATTATGGCCCAAGCTGAAAATGAGACGCTTCGCTCTCGCTCGCTCGGTCAACGAGAACATTTTCATGAATCATGAGTTTTTCAATGGCTTTGAAACTTTAATTACATTACCGCAATCGTATACCTAAGCAGGTAAAGAAGTGCTGTTTGCTATCTTTAAGAATGAAAAAAAAACATAATATTTGAAATGGTAACTGTAGTTGAAGATATTTTTCATGCTTTATCTGCCTTTCTTATCAACTTTCCGTGTCTCGGGTTTTGCTAGAAGAAATGCCTTTTCAGAGATAAGCTAACCTTTTGTGTCGTATTTCTGTTTGTAATTTTATGTCCGTGGATCATGTGTAAAAAGAACTGTAAATAAATAAATGGTAGTGGTTGCTATTGCTGAAACCGGTCGGACAGAATATCAAAAACAATGACGGTGGTGAAAAGAAAAAAAAGCCACAGAAGTATAGCGGTACGTTCAGATATCCACTTAGTTGAATTTTCAAAACATAAACCTATTTAGAAAGGACAAAAAACCTATATTTCTGTGCAATCACCTATCAATGTTTACTACAGTCCTATACGCTAGAACCGGCGCTAGCGCACGTCACAAAGACACTCTACATTACCTACTCTACAATTCCGCACCGAAAGGACAAGGCAAGCCGGCGGGCGGGGCTAGTTACCACCGGACGTTATAAACTACTATACAAGGTGTTAAGTAAGACATATAACGTATACTGAATGAGTGTGTAGTATGTAATAAATAGTACATGTAAAACGTTTTTCTGATCTATTTGACGGATGTTATCGATTGGTGCAGCTCTAATTTTTTTTATATAAAATGAAAGTTTTCTTACTTTCTTGTTAAACAAGCTAAAGAAAAACAGAATATCCAAGCTGCCAGCTCTTTCAAGTGTTAGTAAAAGGGAATCGAGGGATTTGTTAAGTTGTGGGCAATTAGGGATATTATTAACCGACTTCAAACAAAGGAGAAGGTTCTCAATCCAACTGTATGTTTGTTACACAATTGCTGCGCCAATGTTTGAACGATTTTCAAAATTATATACAATTCATATAAAATCGAAAGAGTTTACTCCAGAGGTGGGCCCACATTAATATTACCAAAATTGATAAGCGCTTTTTTAAAGGAAAAATAGATGACGTTTTGGTTTGTGGTTATATGTATGCTGATAGGCACTGTCGGGATTGAAGGCGGTTGATTCTTGCGTTTTTACTGTGAACCATTGTAACATTAAAATATCGAATTATTAGCAAAAATATCTATCACACAGTCAAAGAGTAAGCTAGAGTACACTTTAAAAAAAGAAGGTTCATGAAAAGGTAGCCTTATTGCTGGATAGTTTACAAACATAATATAATATAATTAAAATAATATAATAAAAAATAATATTTTTATAATATAATTTGTTGTTGTTGTGTTGTAGTGTGTATGTCAAATAAACGTTTTGAATCTTGAATCTTGAAATATATTCTTATCTTATATTCATGTTTCATTTAATAGCTCCCAAAATATTTATCAACTGGCTCTACTAACATCGACATAGATTATATAGATGTGAATGTATGTAAATATTTTTTGAAACTAACATCCTGTATAGTGTGAATGAGCGTAAGCAAACTGGTCTTTAGCCAATCTTTGGTGACTAATCTCAGGTTTTCCAGAGCAGTTCGTTGCAATTAAATCTGGACCTTTTAGCTTGAATGTTTAGCAACGTCAATTTCCTTTGAGGAATGTTTCGTTGCCATATAAATAATGAGTCAGTTCCAAAACTAGTTAATGAAAATTGGAGATGTGAATCAGCGATCAGCTGATTGTCGTTTTTCAAATAACAAAAAAAATCGAAATTGTTTTCTGGGCAAGACTTATTTAAAGCAAATGCTTCTGGGTCTTAGGATCTTACGACTCTGATTTATACTTGAGTAGCAGTTGTCTTTGTCGTTTTGATAGTGAGAGAAAGAGTTACTCAATATTTAAGTATAGATCTATACTTGAGCCTCCTTCTGTAATACGCGCCTTAGAATGACAGTTAAGTGTCTCTCGGGAGCGTGCAAAACATGTCTTTCTTCTGAAATAAGAAATATTATCAAAGTTAAGAAGCAGCCCCTATATTCTGAATCTTTCGAATCGCCATCCATGTTCGACAATACGTATTTATAATCAGAAAAAAACAAGAAAGATAACAAGATATATCAACACAAGACAATTGAGAATACTGTATCATTATCATTGTATATTTACCTATCATTCTCATCAGTTCTGTATAGCGCAACAGAGAGATGCACTGAGTCTTTCCGACTGCCAGTATCGAATCGATTGATGTAGAATAAGGAGCCTGTTAAGTTTAATTTCTAACCCCTTTGTAGTAAAACAGGTGGTAGTAGCGGCTTGCGGCCTTGCGGCATAGAGCATGATGGTAATCTGAGTGTTCCAAATGGGCATTATAGGCATTGCGCAAGAGCACTGCTGGGCAAACAGTGCTGAGTATTGTCACGCGTCACCGCCTGCGTTTGCCGGTACGCACCGACAGAGAAAGTTATTGTTATTAGAGGATGTAATTATAACACTCGGGCGGATTTAAAAAAAAAAAACGAAAATTAACTAAACTATTTACTTTGTTCTTTAACTAAAGGTAACCAATTAAGCGGTGATAGCCCAGTTGGTAATGAGCCAGACTTGTAATCCGAAGGTCGCGGGTTCAAATCCTGGTGCGGGCCTGTACCACTAAATTCGTCTTTTCGGATTTAAGTACGGATTTCTAATTATCACTTGCTTAGCGGTGAAGGGAAATGTCGTGATGAAACCCGCCCGTCAAAGAAAATTCGTTTTCGAAAGACGAGCGGTCCACCAACCCGCATTGGGCTAGCGTGGTGGACTATGGCCTAAATCCCCTTCGTGTTTCTAAGGGAGACGCGTGCCACTCAATAGGGACGTGTATGGGCTTTAAAAAAAACAATTAAGAACTTCAAATTAATCAGGATGTGTCCACGAAGCTGAAAAGTTTCCCTAAGGTATGTGCAAATATGAAAATTAATCGCCTCGTACACTCGATCGAAGAGACAAGAATAAACAATTTGCTGATTGCCTTATTTGTGTAAGATGCCAACTTTTTTTAGAATTTCATATACATTCCTGCGAAGAGAACCACCCTTAAAGTTTCACTATTTAATTTAAAGTCACTATTATGTTCCGTCGTGGGGATAGGGGATTTTTTCCAGGTACTCCTTAACGTTTAGTAGTATTTTTATACTTTTAAAAGAGGTCACAATATTGTTGTTGTTGTTCGTGTAATATAAATTATTTGTTTTTCTTGACCCGGATATTTTCAACCACTTTGTAGGTAATTTAAGTACGACAGTTTCAGTTGGTCGCGGGCCACTAGCCGCCTTAATATCAGGAGGTATTGCGCGTGCTCCGCAATCGTTGATAATTCAGTATTGTTTATGTATCGGTACTGCAGTAGGTACTGCAATCCACTATATTTACGGCTTATTATACTGTCATTGCCTGTATTTGACTATGTGACGGTTTTATTTAATGCTTTGCATTGTTTTTTTTTTAGTAATCGTAATTAGAAGGCTGAAAAATAACGCAGACTTTAATTCCATATGAGCAAAGTCGAGAGCGGGAAATCTGTTAAATATTGTTTAATTGAAGTAAAAGAATGTTAACCTTGATCAAATGGAAACCAGTTTTATTGACATTTGTATGGTACACATTAATCACAGGGTTTTGTAAATAAAGATTAATGTGAGGATGTGTCAAAAGTCGACCGAAACTAGAGCGACTTGACGAAATGTCAATGTTTTTTATTGAGTATTAGGCGGGTGTGTGACCTTATAAGTACATTTTTTTTTAATAAACGCTACACACTCAAAGGCCCACACTAAGGTTTTCCCTTGTGTCGTGGGTCCCTTGGAACACACATAAAGACAAACACAAACACCCATGACCCGAGAACAAACATCTGCTTTTTACACAAATGTTTGCCCCGACTGGGGATCGAACCCAGGACCCGCCGATCAAGAGGCAGCGTCACTACCACTTGACCAAACCGGCCGTCAAATTAGTATAGTATAAATTATACTATTAACTTCTCTGAATACACGAGATATTTTCATATTACCATAATATTTTTTTTTAAATGGTATTGACGAATAACTTGGAAACTATGTGGTACCCCACATTTGAATTAGCTAACAAAACATTAGGAAGTGAATCTACCCATGAAACTGAACAGCTTTACCCAAAGTAGATACGAAGTTCTCAAAAAAAACTATTTTAGACTATTGATGATTTATGATAATTTCAATTTTACATGATGAAACCGAGACAAACATGTCAAACCAAACCAAACATGTCAAATAAAGTGACATAATGTACTGAACTTGTTATTGCGCATGCTATTGCGCGTCCGTTGCAACACAAAGTGTTCCGAGTGATCCCCGTAGACATGAAGCTGCCAATCACTGTGCTCAGCACATACCTTAACGTCATCATACAGTTCTCTCATTTCTTTTCCGTCCGAAACCTCGGTGGGAATAAGGGATAATTATGTATCCTATATGTTATTTATGTGTTATTACAAAGTTTCAACAAACTCCATTATTTACCTGTAGGTCTCTAAATATAAATTTTAAAATGTTATATTTGTAATGTTATGGCTATATTACAAATATAACATTTAATATTAAGTAATATTATGTGTTCTAAAATAAATAATCCTTACTAATATTATAATGCAAAAGTAACTCTGTCTGTCTGTCTGTCCGTCTTTCACGCCTAAACTACTGAACCAATTTTGATGAAATCTGGCACAGAGATAGATTAGAGCCTGGGAAAGGACATAGGCTACAATTATTCCATAGTTGGGTACGATATAACCTGTAGTCCACGCGGGTGGCGCCGCGGGTGGAAAACTTGTAGTACATAAAATCCGCCCCGTTGTTTTTGCATAAAAAAGTTACGAACATCCATCCATCTATTCTCACCAACTTTTGCATTTATAGTTTTCTATTTTTACAAAAATTGACATGTTGTAATTTATAATTACAAATAAAACATAATGATTAATAACCACTTTCTATTACTTCGTCCTTTCCATTTATGCATCTTATTGTTTTATTTGTGTTTGTCATCGGTGTTAATTTAATTTATGAAAAGAGTAATAATCTAAGATAATCTAATTTGTATAAGGTATATTTTCTTAATCAACTCAATGGCTTATCCAATTTTGTGAAGTGCTGTAGTACATTAAATAAACATTACCAAAGATGATTATTGCTTTCAGTATTACGTATGATAAAAGACATAACGCTTATGAAAATGTACAAACCAGCCGCTCTTTCCAGTTTAAACCAAAATGTCACAAAACTATCAAAGACCATAAACTTCTTTTTTATAATTGTGCTACTACTTTTTGGAATAGACTTCGGTATCATTAAGAGTTTTAGCAAAAACACTCGAATAATATTCAACATTATATCTCTATTGAATTTAATTTTTTTAAGTTTAATCTTGTTAAGTCCAATAAATACGTTAGGATACTCAATTGTGCAACATATTTGGTTCACGTCCGTGCTAATGCAATACGTTCTGAATAATTTAATTCTCAAATTCACAAAATACACGCTTTATGATTTTTTAGTGAACATTAATGTGGATAATCAGAACCAATTAGGAACGATGGCGTTGATATATGGTTTTACCGTGTTTTCGATGAAAATATTAATTTTGATCCCTATGTGTACGGATGCAATGAAGGATTATTGTGGAAGCATAAACTTCTTTGGCTTTAATTTTTTTTATTTGTATCACGTAGCATCCATCAGTCCAGACATGATATCAACTGTGTTTATTTTTATATACTATAACTTTTATAGCTGCGTAAAATACTTAAATAAAATGGCAAAAGTAACGCCAATTGATGTAAAACCTTTGCAGACGTATTATTTGAGAGTTGTCGACAATCACGACAAAATAATACCTTTGTATGAAAAACTGGTTAGTAGGTATATACAAATTAAACATACAAACATTGAAATCGAGAACCTCCTTCTTTTTGGTTGTGATTGTCTTCAGTGTTGGTTTTTGAAGTCGGTTAATAATGAATAAAATAAATAATACTTAAGTACATTTATAACTATCTATATAATAATATTATAAAGAGGAAAGATTTGATTATTTTGTTTGCATTGAATACTTGAATAGGCTCCGAAACTACTTGACCGATTTGGAAAATTGTTTCACCATTAGAATCCTACATTATTCGTGATGAACATAAGGTACATGATTTTCCCAAATTCCCAGGCAGAAAGCTAGTCTCACGATAAAAAGGCAATTTCTGTTTTAATTGTCCTCGTTTTTTACATGTTCTAATTAATTTAATAATAAATACGTATTCGTTTTGCAGCTGGTCCTGGAGTTGTTTTTTGAAGTTCCGAAATTAATGTCAAGTGTTTACTATTTGTTGAACATGATGAAAAAATCTGTAAGTTAAGCTATAGACCTAAAATAATTATGTTTCATAAGTAACTGTACCTACTTATCTATTAAATTTTTTGAAACACATACAAACATGTTATATAAATACAAATTTTTTGTATATTTTTTTTCAGAATACACTTGTAATTTGGTCGGAAATAATTTACTCTTGTCACATAATGTTCCGCGTTATAGTTCCATCGGCGATGGCTGAACTAGTCAACGCTAAAATAGAGTCAACTATACGCAACCTGCACTATAAAGTTCTAATGGAAACAGGTGCGGAACGGCAATAATGTTGGATTTAAGTCAATTACAATTTGTGTCTAGTATAATAAGTGTAACAAGTGTAATAATTTATTTATTTTTGGATGTTGTTTCAGACAAACAAAAATGTCAAAAGATTTTGTACACGATCCAGTACATGTCAGCGCGTCCGTTGCAACACAAAGTGTTCCGAGTGATCCCTGTAGACCTGAACCTGCCAATCACTGTGCTCAGCATGTGTGTCACGTATCTTATCGTCATCATACAGTTCTCTCATTTATATGAGAATTAGAATAAGTGTTTGTCTATACACGATGCAGTACATGTCAGCGCGTCTGTTGCAACATAAAGTGTTCCTAGTAATCCCCATAGACCTGAAACTACCGCTCACAGTGCTCAGCATGTGTGTCACGTACCTTATCGTCAACATACAGTTCTCACATTTCTTTTCCGTCCGTAACCTCGATGGGGTTTGGGGAAAATTATGTATGCTGTATGTTATTCTGATGTTTATGTGTTATTACAAATTTTCATCAACCTCCATTATTAACCTGCAGGTTTATTTAAATATAGATTATTATTTTTTTATATTCTTAATGTTATGACTAATTATGTGTTCTAAAATAAATAATCTGTACTAATGTTAAAAAAGGAAAGATTTGTTTGTTTGTTTGTTTGCATTGAATAGACTCCGAAACTACTGAACCGATTAAAAAATTCTTTAACTATTAGAAAGCTACAATGTCCCCAATGGACATACAGCAGCACATCAGACTATAAATGTTGACCTTGACGCCCTTACATCGCTCGTAATAGCGCCTGCTTTCGTAGTGCAAGTGGGTAACCTGACGTGCTGCTGTCTGGACATAGGCTACATAATTTTCCCGAATTCCCACGGGAACGAAGCGCCGAGTGGAATGCTAGTAGTTAATAAAATTTACCCCGTTGTTTTCGCATAAAAGAGTTACGAACATCCATCCATCTATTCTCACAAACTTTTGCATTTATCTTTTTCTACTTTTATAAAAAATAAGATGTTATAAATATAATAAAAAAATATCATTAATGACCACTTTCTATTAATTCGTCCTTTCCATTTATGCATTGTTTTATTTGTGTTTGTCATCGATGTTAATTTAATTAATGAAAAGAGTAATAATCTAATATATTCTAATTTGTTTTAGGTATTCTGTTTATTCTGTCTTGAGCCAGCGAAGTAAGTTGTATTAAGTACGGACGGCCGCACATTAGGTTACCACAATCGTGTACTCTGTGCTGTTGTGATAAGACCGGTTTTGCAATGAAAATGGAGTAACCTGATAAGCTGGCCTCTGTACAAGTATGTTTTCTTAATCAACTGAATTGCTTATCCAATTTTGTGAAGTGCTGTAGTAGATTAAATAAACATTACAAAATATGATTATTTATTTTAGTACTATGTATGATAAAATACATAACGCTTGTGAAAATGTACAAACCAGCCGCTCTTTCCAGTTTAAGCCAAAATGCCACAAAACTTTCTAAGTCCATAAACTTCTTTTTTATAATTGTGCTACTACTTTTTGGAATAGACTTCGGCATCATTAAGAGTTTTAGCAAAAACACTCGAATAATTTTCAACGTTATATCTCTATTGATTTTTATATTTTGTTGTTTAATCTTGTTAAGTCCAATAAATACGTTAGGAGACTCAATAGTGCAACATATTTGGTTCACTTCCGTTCTAATGCAATACGTTCTGAATAGTTTAATTCTCAAATTCACAAAATACACGCTTTATGATTTTTTAGTGAACATTAATGTGGATAGTCAGAACCAGTTAGGAACAGTCGCGTTGATATATGGTTTTACTGTTTTTTCCATAAAAGTATTACTTGTGATCCCTATGTGTACAGATACAACGAAGGAATATTGTAAAAGCTCAAACTTCATTGGCTTAGTGCCTTTTTATTTGTATAACCTGGTATCCATCTGTCCAGATATGGTGTCAACTGTGTTTATTTTTATATTCTATAACATTTATAGCTGCGTAAAAGACTTAAATAAAATGGCAAAAGTAACGCCAATTAATGTAAAAACTTTGCAGGCATATTATTTGAGAGTTGTTGACAATCACGACAGAATAATACCATTGTATGAAAAACTGGTAAGTAGGTATAACAAAATAAACATACAAACATTGAAATCGAGAACCTCCTGAATCTAGACCTTCTCGACTTAAAATAAATAAATAAATTATACTTTAAAAAAAATATAATCTCACAATCTCACTTTCATTGAAAATAATATGTTTATTTATGTATATGTCGCCGGAAAATAATAAGAATCGTAAGTTGATCTATTTTTGAGGTAGTTAATCAACTAGCGGAAAATCATAAACGGCGATTGAAATGTATTATTTAACGCAATAAATTTTAGCTAATTGATCAACTTACGCTGCCTGGCTGTAAGTTTATCAATTAACGATTTCGCCACACGTCAAATCATAGACGAATAGACCAATCGCTACTCAATGTACATTTTTACGTTAAACTGACATCCGTAATATAATACACTGTTCTCTGATTGGTTGATGCAAAAACCGCTTAACGCAACCACAGTCGAGTCGTTTCTGGCACTTCGCCGGCCGCTACCGCGGCACGCTCGCTACGCTCGCTCGGCTCGTGCATTGGGGGTCGCAGTTCTAACATAACCTAACCCAACCAACCCGATAAGGGAACTAACAAACCAACTTGTCGCAGTTCCAAGTGAGACATTCAAACAATCAGGGTACAGCTCGCGTTTTCAACCAATCAGCGTACCTCTCGCGTAAATCGCCGTAAATTGATCAATTACCGGAAATGTATAGGTTAATTAAATAATATATTTCAACTGCCGTGTATGATTTTCCGCTCGTTGATAAACTACCTCGAAAGTTGATCAACTTACGGTTCTTATTTTTTTGCGGTGACATATATAAGTGGTGATAGCCCATATGGTAATGAGCCAGACTTGTAATCCTAAGGTCGCGGGTTCAAATCCTGGTGCGGACCTGTACCACTAAATTCGTCTTTTCGGATTTATTTCTAATTATCACGGTGAAGGAAAACATCGTGATGAAACCCGCCCGTCCAAGAAAATTAATTTTCGTGGTGGACTGTGGCCTAAATCCCCTTTTTGTTTCGAAGGGAGGCCCGTGCCCCTCGGTGGGGACGTGTATGGGCTGGTAAGAAGAATCTCACAATTAAAAAATATTTTTTATTTTATTTTTCCTCTTTTTTCACATGTTCTAACTAAATTTATAAATATTCATTTTTGCAGCTATTCATGGAGTTGTTTTTTGAAGTTCCGAAATTAATGGCAAGTGTTTACTATTTGCTGAACAGGATAAAACAATTTGTAAGTATTGTATCGTAGCTAATACTTTTTCATAACCTGTAACCTGTACCTATTAAAAAATTTTAAATACGCATGACTTGTTTTTACCACAAGTTAATTAATACGATTTTTTTGTATTATTTTTTTCAGAATACACTTGTCATTTGGACGGAAATAATTTTCTCTTGTCACATATTGTTCCGCGTTATAATCCCATCAGCGATGGCTGAACTAGTCAACGCCAAAATAGAGTCCACTATACGCAACTTGCACTACAAAGTTCTATTGGAAACAGGTGCGAAACGACAATTATTTTGGATTTTAGTCAATTAAAATTTGTATCTAGTAAACAAGTGTAATATTTTTTTTTTCGAATGTTGTTTCAGACAAACAAAAATGTCAAAAGATTCTGTACACGATCCAGTACATGTCAGCGCGTCCGTTGCAACACAAAGTGTTTCGAGTGATCCCTGTAGACCTGAACCTGCCAATCACTGTGCTCAGCATGTGTGTCACGTATCTTATCGTCATCATACAGTTCTCACATTTATATGATAACTAAAATAAGTGTTTGTCTCTTGCTTGTTGTAATTTATTGAGCTAATTATTGTATAACGTTTAATTATTGTATTTATTTAACTTTTTCAATTATTCTAATAAAGGTACTTAATTAATAATGCTCTGTGTTTTAGTCCCACAATGTTATCGTTCATCTGCATTCATCCAATCAATTACCTTATAGCCTACCTTATTAAACGAAGTGCTTTGGTACATTAAAAGCTACAATATTACTTGGGTATTGTAAAAAGAACATAGTGTTTATTAAAATGTACAAGCCAGCAGGCTTGACTTATCTAGATCAAAATTATACAAAATACTTTACAAATCTATGACCACAATTTTCATACAATAATGTTACTAGTTAACCAACTTAAAAAAAGGAGGAGGTTCTATGTTAAATTGTATGTATCTATTTCTATGTATGTTTACCGATTTCTCCGCCATTTATGGACCGATTTTCAAAATACTTTTTTGTTTGAAAGAGTAGGTATAGAAGTGGTCCCATTGTAACCAGGTCAGGATTAGATAATGAAATCCCAAGAAAATCGAGAGAAACCCTCGAATTTAATAGACACGCACATTGTTTCTCACCTAATTTCAATTATTTATACTAAAAATCCTTATCCTTCCTAATATTATAAATTCAAAAGTAACTCTGTCTGTCTCTCTGTCTGTCCGTCTCTTACGCCTTAACTATTGAACCAATTTTGATGAAATTTGGTGCAGAGATAGATTAGAGCCTAGCTAAGGACATAGGTTACATTTTATCCCACAGTTGGGCACGATAAAACCTGTAGTCCACGCGGGCCTAGCTTTATAAAAATAAATTAACTTTTTACAAAAAGGAAAAACCGAGCCAAGAATAAGTTTGATAGGCTATACGTACATCAGCCTTCGCACCGACTTTCAATATATCAGTAGGTACGTAGCACACTAAATGCTACGTTTGTTTTTATCGCTTTTTAAAGTCGGTTTTTCATTTATTAAAAAATAATTTTTTTTGGAATAGACTTCGGTGTCACTAAGAATTTCCGTCAAATTACGCGAATATTTGTCAAACTGGTATACGTGTTAATTTCAACCTTTATTGTTTTCAACCTTTTGAAGTTAACAAATTCGTGGCAATACTCAGTAGCGCAAAAAAATTCGTTTATTTTCAGGTATAATTCCCAACGTGTTATCAAAAGATCCAAGGACGCTTTTGAAAACAGATGTTAAAATAAAAACCAAATAAAAATCTTGTGGATATTACTGGCATGATAGCTTAACAGAAATATTGCGTGCTTTGCCAGGCATTATAGAAAATGTACTAAACATTATTTCATTTAATATTAATATAGATAGACTACAACAGGGCATCTATTCCACTAGTTAATGGCGCCTCAATGGCGGGTGAATGACTTAGTGGCCATTTCATATGTTCATGTGGCAATATTGAGAATTATAAAAATATTTGATTTAAATAAAAATTGTTTGAAAATAACCATTTTTATCTTAAGTTTAAAATGATACTTATTTAAGTTTTCTAGGTACATATTTACCATTTCCCAAATTATGCCCCAGTGTACATTTAATGCAACCCCATACATTTATATTTTATATTTAGACAATGTAACCTTAATGCGTTTTCGGTGAAAACATAGCTGTGCTGTTTTCTGCCATGATAGCACATTACCAGACCCGCTGGAGCCAACGATACGAGTAGAAAGATACTTGATATAGATGAACTTTTTATTTATAACACAGTGTATGTATCTATTTCTATGTATGTGCAACACAAACACAAAAAAAAAAAAAAACAGTATGGCACTAAATAGATATTAATACTTTTTTGTCCATTAAAAATATAATATGTTAACTTTCTTATACAACACTCCTATTTACCTACTTGCTCTACATAACCTTACACTCTCTTCTATTTAAAATTTTCATCTTCACTGCCAGTCTTGCTAAAACTCTATCTAGGTCTTGAAGGAAGATTAGCGCTGTAGACTTTGTTTGCAGCATAATGTTGACTGATTGTATATATTATTTAAATTTTATGTATCACTTTTTCATTTTGCTTTGTTTATGTGTTTTATTGTGTGTTATTGGAGTGAATAAAGCTGTTATCTATCTATCTAACTATTGTAGTCCCTATTTAATTTTTTTTTATTTTATTAAAACACAAAAATGATGAAGGCACATTGTCAAATGTGAAATCAGAGTAATGATTTTATCGATTCAAATTTAATTCGTAAATGCAATTATAATATCACCCCATACATTTTCTCAAGGAGATAGTGTAACACGATTTTAAATAACCGATTTTTTGCAAAATATCTCCAATGTTTTGTAGTATGTATATGTACTTTTTATTACATGTTACGTTAAACAACAATGGCAAATGACATAAAGCATCTCACCGATAGATATTTGTTTTTTTAGGGAACGATACGACCACAATACACAAAAATGGTCTATAAAAATGTTTTGGTTACTTTTCTAGTGCAAATTTGTAACATAAACGTTATAGACAACATTAGTTCAGTACTACAAAGCATTTCTCGTCACTTTTACATTTCAACTATAGCGCTGATTTGTTACTATTAGAGTCTTTATGTATTGTTTATAGAATTAATCAGTGATAAAACTAGGACCTTTTTGGGGTTCAGTAAATATTTACAACAGCATTATAGTGCTAATCATGAATACCAATTAGCACGTTCTAAAACGTTCGTAAACGTGAGACCACCACTGATCTCATAATGCCAATGTAGTGTCGATAGAGTCTCGGTGTAATGACAATGACAGCTTTTAACAGAATAGCAATCTAGCATGTTTGTTGTCAATCAATTTGTTTAATAACTTATAACTTTTACTGCTCATTCTAATTTATGAAAGTGATACTTGTACATTTTCAATGCAGGGTATTATCATTTCAACGTTGACATTCGAAGTGTTTTTTTTTGACGAAAATGCAGGAACCACGTAAACCTTCAAATCTAAGTCAAAACTTTTCCAAACTAAAACTAACAAAATCTACGATCACATTTTTTATGATTATGTTATTTATTTTTGGAATAGATCTCGGCATAATCAAACATTTTAACGAAAAAGTACAACGTATTTGTAAATTTGCATCTTTCTTAATTTATTTTTGTATTGTGTTAATATTGATAGGTCCTTTAAGCGCAACCTCCCGTTACGGTTATGTGGATAATATTTGGTTTTTTGTAGTTCTTTTGCAATATATTATGAACAATGTAGTTCTAAGATTAACAAAATACACATTTTATGATTTCTTAATTAACGTTAACATGGAGACGCAAATAAAGCACATAGGTGCATTAGGTTTGATAAATAACTTCACGATTTTTACAACTAAAGTATTAATTCTGGTCTTAGTGTGTCAGTATGGTATAAAGGTGCACTGTAAACAAGATGATTATTTTTTCGGTTTCATACCCTATTTTATACATTATGTAATATCTATCAGCACAGATATGTTGTCTATACTATTTATTTTAATATATTTCTGTATTTACTGTCAAACTAAGATACTTAACAACATAGCTATGAGAGCGCACATGAAGGTTAAAATTCTACAGAAACATTATCTGGGCATTGTTGATAATTATGACAAAATAATTCCTTTATACGAAAAGCTGGTAAGATTAACAATAATCAATATTACTCAGTAAAATTAGAGTTTTATTAAAATAAGTATTAATTTTACATAGAATTTGAACAAATTCTAGTTAAAATATTAAAATTTATGCAGGTAAAATAACCAACTTGGTCAAATATTAAAACTACTATATACTATTTATTTTTGCAGTTATTACTAGAGCTGTTATTTGAGATTCCTAAACTAATGTCAGATGTTTATCACGGACTTGAGCAGATACAAAATAACGTAAGTTTCTTACATAATATTAAAATGGAATAAACAAAGTAGGTATATTTACAGAAAAGTGGAATGGTAAATCAAAATGTATTTTTAAATACTTACTTAGTAAGTAGAGTCAATTACATCAAAATTAGGAGATTAATTGTTATTTTAATAAAAATAAATAAAAATGTAAATAGCATTTGTGAATCTGTAACAAAGACATTACTTTGTTTACAAAGGGTGTAACTTAGCAAAAACTGAAACCCAGACCAACATTGTGAACGTTTTTTCAGTGAAGTTTTGTTAATTTTTTTAAAATCGTTTCTGCTTGAATACACTCCATTTTGAAAAAAATAAAATAATAAGAACGGTGCAAAACACGAAAACCAGCAAGTTAGTTGCTTTTGACAGTGGCGCGGTGCTGGGGAGCCGCGAGCGGGGCGTGGATTCGCGCTACATTTACATAGCGCCAAATTAGGTAAATATATCTCCCAAAGTCGTTTCCGGGAAAAAATAATTACTTATAGCCGACGTTGGTTATGGGTAGATTTCACCATTTAAGTATTTGCTAAGCTGACCCTTATAGCCTGTATAACATCTGCGTTTGATTACATTTTCATAAGTTATAATATGTCAACTACTTATTTCTTTTATTACATAAAGACAGATGAAATTATAATTTTCTTTTTATACAAATTTCAGCAAACGGCGGTTGTAGAAATAGTTTACGCCCTTCACATTATACTTCGCATATCTCTTCCTTCAGTGATGGCCGAATTAGTTAATGCTAAAATGGAATCGACTTATCAGAACTTATATTACAAAGTTATTGTAGAAAATGGTTGAGTATACCAATTACTTTTAGTTTTGAATAATTTTAATTCTTGTTTACACAAAACTGTTTATTCTATATCGTTATTTACATATTTATTTATTAGTTTCAAAAGTGATATAAGATAATGGGCCTTTTTATAATTCGTACGGTACGGCACGGAATGACAGAATTTGTGTTACCATTGCCTTCTATGTTCCCAGCTTCTAGTATCACTAGTGCATAGGAGGCAATGGGAATAAAACTTTACCGTGCCGTTTTCGTATTATAAAAAGGCCCATTATATAAAATAAATTAAAACATTACCTATGTGTTGTGTTTTAACAATAAATCTAGATGTTGAAGTGATATAAAATTATTAATTAAAATATAATTTAGTCATATTTTATAAGAGAAAATAACGTATTGCTGTAAATTTTGTTCTAGATGACAAAAAATGTCAACAGATTCTGTACACGATCCAGTACATGTCAGCGCGTCCGTTGCAACACAAAGTGTTCCGAGTGATTCCCGTAGACCTGAAGCTGCCAATCGCAGTGCTCAGCATGTGTGTCACGTACCTTATCGTCATCATACAGTTCTCTAATTTATATGATAACTAGCTTTACGCCCGGGACTTCGTTCCCGTGGGAATTTCGGAAAATTATGTAGCCTATGTGTTAATCCAGGGTATCAGCTACCTCCATACCAAATTTGATCAAAATCAGTCCAGCCGTTCTCGAGTTATAACTGTTGTAAAAAACACGACTTTCTTTTATATATATATATTAGAATAAGTGTTTGTCTCTTGCTTATTTAAATTTATTGAGCTATTTGTATGACGTTTAATAATTAATACATTTATCGTTTTGATTTATTCGAAGTAAAGGTAATTAATATTGTATCTGAGTTTTATTTCCATCATTCCAATGTTATTATTTGTCTGCATATAATCCAATCAATCACCTTATTGCTTACGTTATCAAACAGAGTGCTTTAATATATTAAAGCTACTTAGGTATTTTACCACTGAGGTATTGTAAAAAGATCATAATGTAACAAGCCAACGGGCTTAACTTATCTGCATAAAAATTTAACAAAACCAATACTTAACAAATCTAAGACCACATTTTTTTACAATAATGCTATTACTTTTTGGAATAGACTTCGGTGTTAGTAAGAATTTCCGTCAAAGAACGCGAATAATTTTCCAATTTTTATCGGTGTTAATTTCTATTTTAACTGCTTTCAACCTTCTGAGGTTAACAAGTTCAAGGGGATACTCAATAGTGCAAAAAATTTGGTTTCTTTCAGGCATAATTCACTGCGTATTGAATAGTGTAATCCTGAATTTCACAAAACACACTTTTTATGATTTTTTAATCAATATAAATATGAATACTCAAAATTTAGGAGTAATAGCGTTGACATATAGTTTCATCGTTTTTACAACTAAAGTATTAATTCTTATCCCTATGCGTATGAGAATATTGAATGAATTTTGTAAACAAACACTTTTTATTTATATCGTGTCTTATTATTTATATAATGTATCAGCCATTGGTGTGGATATGATATCGATCGTGTTTATTTTAATATATTACTGCATTTATTGCTGTACGCAAGGCTAAGGAGTCTAATGTAAATGTAAAACTTATATAGAAATATTATTTGAGCGTTATCGATAATTATGATAAAATAATACCTTTATATGAAAATCTGGTTAATAACAACTTTGAATCTTAAAATACATTCATTTCATGTATCTTAAAGTTACATTTAAGAAGTGTTGATAATTCAGTTTTGTAAATATTTATATCTTTACAGATTTTTCTGGAGTTAGTGTTTGTTGTTCCCAAATTTATGTCAAATGCTTACTATATATGGGATTTACTAAAAAATCACGTAAGTGACAAACCATTTGGTTTATCTTGCTATCATCATAAAATATGTATGATTATAATTAATAATGAAACTTAAGAACATAAATTTCCCATCCACCAAGACCAAAGACCAAGGCTCCCATACGCGGACGTAAGCTGGTGCGTGATCGTACACTAAAATATGATTCAAGATAGTTTTCTTGTAAATATGTTCATAACTAATGATCTTGTCTCTATCATGGTCTAATAGACCAAGATCCCAGGGCCGCCAGACCAGCACTCAGACTTCAAGACAAGTGATTATTGACCTGTATTAAACTTGACAGAACATTACTAATATTTTCAATAAATAAATTGACTAATAAATAACGCTCAAATATAATTTAGATAGGATGAAAATTGTGATTTAAATATTTTCTTAGTTGTACAAAATGAAAAGTACGGTCTGGCGGCCCTGGGATCTCCGTCTATAAGTAGCTATACTAGAATCATGTAGGTACTTAAAAGAATGTAAACAACACGAAAAAGGTTTTTACAGTTCTCTCATTTATATGATAACTGAATCCATATTATGACCAGATAAATCGCGTGGTGAAATATTGAAATAATTAAAAAAATAATTTGTGAATTATTTTAAAATGTGAAGGAAAAAAAAACATGATTACATTTCCCACAATTCTTTGATTTATTCCCCGTTCCAGTGCTCCTTTTTCTACAAATCATTGATTTAGCGAGAAGATTCTGAATACGTACAAACTATTGCAATAAAATACTAAATTATAAGTGTCATGTTTATTCCATCAAAGCAACCGAATACAGCGTACTTAAATATCCTGCTATTACAATGACACCTGTCTTTCCTTATTGTACATACACATACAAATATACATGTAAAAAAAATAAGAGAAAGCAGATATACAACGGCGAGCTTATAGCTCAAGCAATGAGTTTTCTTCCAGCTAACCAATGTGAGAGGGAGAGGCAGTTGAAGTGGGTACCAAGAGTGAAGTGAATTTATCTTTCTCCACGTTCCTCCAATTTCGTGCTGTCTCTTACAGACATGTCGGGATTTCGGAGTAAGAAGTCAATCAAATCAAATCAAAATATCTTTATTTCATAGAACATTCAGGATGTTACTTAAAATAAGTCAAAATTACATGAAATACACACAAACATACATTAAAGGATTTAAATACATACATACACATTTGTTCTTTTGACTCTACTGACTCTACGCCTATACGCAAAGGCGCAGTCTTCCTCAGAGAAGAACAGGCAAGAAACTCTGAGGTTGCTCTTTTAAATCGCATTACAAATTTTCTTATTTACTACTTTTAATTAAATCTGAAATAACTCTAGAGCTGTGCAGTTCATTCCCATGGCTACTTGTCTGATATATAATCAGAAATTTTGTAATAGTCCTTTTTGCAAAGTTTTTATTTAATTACGGTCTAAAATTTGTCCAAAGGTAAATTTTGAATACACATGGGAATTTTATTATAGAAACGTAAACATTGACCCATAAAAGAGTTCGCGACCTTGTAGAGACGACTGCCTAGTACATCCAGTTTATGCTTGGTCCTAGTATTAACATTGTGCCTATCGCTATTTTTCTTAACCAAATGTTCATGTTTCTTCACATTTAAAAGATTGTCACATATATATTGAGATGCAAAAGTCAGAATATTTATTTCTTTGAATTTTTGTCTAAGTGACATTCTAGGTCTCATTTGATAAATCGCGCGAACAGCCCTTTTCTGCAGAACAAATAGCGCTATTCTTCATCTTTTATATTGCGCACTGCCAGGGAGTGGAATTCCCTGCCGGCGCGGCGTCTGTATTTCCGAGTTCATACAACCCAAATATCTTTAAAGTACGAGTGAATAGGCTTCTTCTGGGTGAGCTCGCTACATCCTCGACCACATCTTTACCCAAAGCTAGATTGTGGTCAAGAGCGAACCCATTTTTAATAATAAAAAAAAAGTTAATTATATGAGTCATAAAATCATAAAAATTGTAACTTGTAATCGGAAAGTTGCCGGTTCAAATCCTGGTGCGGGGCCTGTACCACTAAATTCGTCTTTTCGGATTTATGTACGGATTTCTAATTATCACTTGCTCAAAGGTGAAGGAAAATATCGTAATGAAAATATCGTCCAAGAAAATTCGTTTTCGAAAGACGAGCAGTCCACCAACCCACATTGTGCCAGCATGGTGGCCTATGGCCTAAATCGCCTTCGTCTTTCGAAGGGAGACCCGTGCCCCTCGGTGGGGACGTATATGGTCTGGTATATATATATATATATATTGAATTAAGATACATATAAATTGTCTGATATAGAAACACATACCTATCAAAAGTTATTGCTAATGTCAGGATAATTATCATGAGAAGACAAATAAAGTAATGAAAAAAAATTGCAAATGGCTGAATGCTTTTCTTCAAACTCTCTATAAATCCAAACTCGATACCGAACCCCAAATACATAAGAAAAAAACACAGAGTTTTTTTCTTATGTATTTGGGGTAAGCTTAATACGAGGTTTTAACATTTTTGAGACTATACCTATATACATAGAAACCCTTACAATGTGTGTCAAATGTGGCATCTAGTAGTTCTAGAACCACTGACGCTTTACCTACCCCGTTAGGGATTATAGGCGTGAGCTATATATGTATGTATACATAGAAACAGTTGAAATAATCAGCGATATTTATTAGTACAGCTTGCAAAGGATAACTGCGTAAGTAATGCGTTATGTTATTACAAAAATTGTCAACTTAACCAATTAAAGATGTAACATATTTTCATTAATCAATTTCTGTGTTTTACGAAATGAATCGATAATAGTACACTAGATATTAATTAATCTCGTGACGTGTGACGTTAACATACTGCATTGTTTAAATAAACAATACTTACAATGCTAAGCTCGGAAATAGTACTATCATTTATTATGACTGTAAAGTATATTATCAAGTAGCTCAAATTACATGTAGCGAAAGTAATTTTAAGTAATAAAAAATAATTTTAAACTACATAGCAAATAGAAAAATTTTCACAGAGTTAAATTAGTATTTATGACAAATTTTTTTTATTTTCATCATCGAAAGAATCATAAACGGTATACTATTAAACATTTTACGCCCAATAAATGGTAGCAGAAAAGACAATATAGCAAACAATAAATTGATCGCATTACTTAATATTAATAACTGTAATCCACTTAATCAACAACTACTATCTAAGAAAACAATAGAGCGAAAAAATTCCGTCGTTTCGTAAAGATATCGATCGATTGAAATTATGAAATGAGTTGTAGATAGAGAAAGGTAGTCACTGTACAGTAATAGAAAAAATAAACAATAAGTTTTAAGGATGGTTTTGGAAGTGTAAAAATTATGTAAAGAAAGCTTCACTATCCCCCTAAAAAATGTATATAACTAAATTTTTCTTAATCTCTATAAATTGTTTTGATTAATTTTTTTTGAAAATATTGGTAACTAATTTGTAAGGACCGTATATTTACCATCTTATTCATAAACGTAATAGTTACGAGAATCGCGTGAGCGTGTAAAACATGTCTTAGTTATAAATAAATAAGAAATACTTTTAAACGTTCCTGCGAAGCTCTCAACTGTCAATTAACTTTAAATTACGTTTATGAATAAGGTAGTCAGTTTTTAACTAAGTTACATTATTAATCCACGACTTTTATTAACTCGTGCTCAAGTGATGAAGTAACTAGTTGCTATTATAGCTAAAATGGAGTCTCTACAACAAAGACTTTACGAATATCGTCCACAGCTTTCAACATCCAAGACCATTAAGTTTACGAAATTCCCTTTTTCAGTCAGCAATCATTACAAGTTAGTAATAAATGATATTAAGGTAAAGTTAGGACTTGACTGATGTGTAGTTTACTAAAAACAGTATGCGACTAACCAATTTTAAGATAACGTTGTGTAATTTTGTTCGTGACATCGTGTAAGATAAGACAAATAAAGTTTGTGATTGTAATCTTCAAGAAACTTATAGATTATAAATTAACGAGACACCAATACCTTGTGGTAACGACTTACGACATAATTTAAAAAATCTTTGTCTTTTTGTATTAGGCTGGTTGTAAATGTTACCAGATTTAAGTAATTATGTGAACAAATGCTGAAAAATGTAGTAATCGTTAATATTACAAGCTTCTTAAAGTTTCCGAGATGACAACAAAATTTAGATTGTAGATCAATATTTTCAAGATTCTAAAGACGAGCGGTCCACCAACCCGCATTGGGCCAGCGTGGTGGACTATGGCCTAAATCCTCTTCGTGTTTCTAAGGGAGGCCCTTGCCCCTCGGTGGGGACGTATATGGGCTGATAAGAAGAGATCAAGATTTTGCTAAAAACAAAATGATCATCGTACTCAAGTTTTCAGAATATCAGGGCCCTGATTCTGTAACTTCAGTTGTGTGTCGATGGAATGGTCGCCATTGTATCCGTTCAGGTGGCGAAATTGAGAACTATCCTTTCATACATCTAATGACGACTGCTTTGACTGGTGGCGCCACCGCCAACTGAAGTTGCTAGGTAGTTTGCAACTTTTCGTTCGGTTGGCGGTGGCGCTGCTGGTCGGGATGGCTGTCAGCAAGTTTATAAAAAAAAAAAAAATCAACGCTACACACTCAAAGGCCCACACTAAGGTTTTCCCTTGTGTCGTGGGTCCCTCGGAACACACATAAAGACAAACACAAACACCCATGACCTGAGAACAAACATCTGCTTTTCACACAAATGTTTGCACCGACTGGGGATCGAAACCAGGACCCGCCGATCAAGAGGCAGCGTCACTACCACTCGACCAAACCGGCCGTCATAAAATTAAAAAGTTCTCAATTTAGCCACCTGAACAGATAAAATGGCCTCGATTGTCATTCAACCGCCATTAAGACGCCATTAGAGGAACGAGTGTGCACTTTTTTACGGTAATCCAAGTATATAATATCCCACTATTCTATGGCAGGGTATTGACAATGGTGGCCATTTTTAACCGCTTCAAAAAAGGAGAAGTTTCTCAATGAAACTATGGTTTTTTTTCCGTTTGTATCGCGTAACACGAAAAACAACTCCGCCAATCGTCAGCCGCTTTTCAAAAATATTTTTTTGTTCGAAAGGGTACACTCCTTAGCCACCATAAAATAGTCACCATAATCATTTGCCATTTGAACGCAAGTTGTAGCGAAATAACCACCGTCAATTTCTACGCACTATAAAGAGCGCGGATTTCCCATTTTCATTCATTTCGGCGGCTTGTTTTTACTTTCGGTTTCACCTAGATTGAAACAATACCCGTGAGTAATTAGCTTAATAAAGTACATATTTTGTCTCCGGTTCACATTTTCATCAGTGTTAATTTAGAAAAACGTGAATTTAACTTTCGAGCATTGCATTTACAATTTTGTATTTAAGTAAGTAAATATAAGTAAGTAAATATGTATTTAAGTAAGGCATTGATGGGATTACAAACAAGGTACTTAAGTCTTTAAAAAAGTATATAGTTCCTCCTCTTACCCAGCTATTTAATCGCTGCCTAGATACAGGAAGCTTCCCTGAGGTACTTAAGAGAGCCGTTGTTATTCCGATACACAAGGCTGGGAAGAGAGATTGTGTTGATAACTACCGCCCGATCTCCTTGTTGCCATCAGTTTCAAAAATTCTGGAAAAATTAATTAACAACAGATTAAACTGTTATTTAGAATCTAAACATATCTTATCAGATGCTCAATATGGATTTCGTAGAAACAGATCTAGCGAAGATGCAGTACAAACTTTCATACAATTTGTAATGGATAAGTTGAATAATAAAACAAAATGTCTCACAATATTTTTAGATCTGGCTAAGGCATTCGACACAGTCTCTTTCCCCATCCTCCTACGGAAACTTGAAAAGATAGGAATTAGAGGTACTCAACTGGAACTGTTCCGAGATTACCTAACCAATAGGACCCAATGTGTCAAAATTGATAACTGCATAAGTAATAGTTTGCAAATTCGTTATGGGGTTCCGCAGGGTAGTGTTTTGGGGCCAACCCTATTCTTGTGTTACATAAACGAGCTTTGTAATATGAGGATTAACAACTGTAAAGTCTTAACATATGCTGATGACACATCTCTTACGTTTTATGGTGATTCGTGGGAGGAAGTGTTTTCTTAGGCTCAGAAGGGATTTGATCAGGTATGCAGTTGGCTTGCCTCAAACTCATTAACCCTGAACACCTCTAAGACCAAATACGTTGCATTTGCTCTTAAAAACCCTCCATATCCGCCCAGCTCCACTTACAACATTATAGCTCATACCTGCAGCAATAGAACGAGTCTCGACTACAGCTGCCATTGCCCAAAACTGGAAAATACCATTAAAATGAAGTACCTTGGGTTGATAATAGACAATAAATTGAGCTTTGAAGAACATATTACTGCTACAGCTCAAAAAGTTCGCAAGCTGACATATGTCTTTAAACAATTGCGACATGTGGCAGATGCGAATCTTATCAAGTCTGTCTATGTCTCCCTGTGCCAGTCTGTAATTGGTTACTGTATATCGTCTTGGGGTGGTGCTGCGAAATCCCATCTTATACAACTAGAAAGGGCTCAAAGATTAATTCTTAAAGTTGCTACCTTCAAACCTCGACTCTACCCCACAAATATACTTTATAAAGAAACTGAGGTCTTAACAGTCAGGCAGTTGTTCATTTTTCAGACTCTTCTCAGGAAGCACACTGAAATAGGGTACACCGATAAGCATGTCAACTTGCATAGTAGACGCAAATATGTAGTCTGTCACATTACCCCGTATCAACATCATTGGGACAAAGATCCTACAGCTTCTTAAGTGGTCGCCTTTATAATCAGGCTAACAAGCTGCATAACATATATCCGACGACAAAAAAGGAGTGCAAAAAAACTGTTACTAAGTGGTTATTGTCTCTGGACTACTCAGAAACCGAACTTTTGATTACCGTTGTGAAGTAAATGACCTTTCCCATCACCCATTTCCTTTCATACTATACGTAACATAATGAAAACGCTGGCATCTCTTGACCCACTTACACACACACATGCATACACACACATACACACGATTACACTCACATACATGCTCTCACACACACATATACACAAACATCTTAACTACTTATTTAATTTATTTTAATTTAATTTAATTCTCCAAAAATTTCTACTTGTTAAATAGCTAATGTAAATTTCTATTTTCAAAATTGTTATCTGAGGGTGGGATCCAGGGGACCTATGACACAGGTATACCCTAGTTTAGGCTCCTGTCTCCCAATTAAATGTATAATAAAAAAGGAATGTACACATAGCTTAAGTTTGGGAGAAAATAAAAACAATTTTATTATTTATTTATTATTATATTAATTTAATCAGTCACGAATTTTCGTTTCGAAATTAAAACTTTTCGCAAGGTAATGTAGTATGTGCTAATGTTGTTTAATTAAGGAAGGTACCTATTGGTTGAAGAAGTCTTTTTCGATTCATACGGATTGGGTCAAGCGTAAACACTTACCCATCTAATAAATGAGACCTGCCTCCTATTAATCCACTCTAGGCAACGACACCTCAATTTGTTTTGAATCTGAGGTGGAGTCCTATGGTCTCATGCAGTGTGGTAGGCTTTGTGAAGGGCCGTCTGGTGCGCGACCACCCTCCTAGGTACTGAAGTCCGACGCTAAACAGCTTGCTGTGTTCCGTCAGTGTGTAGAAGTACCAGTTCCTTATAGGCATTTTCTGGGTTAACTCGCTCCATCGTCGACCTCATCTGTGATATTGGTGGAGATTGAGGTCAAGAGTTAACCCATCTTATAATAAAAAAATAAAATAAAAAATAATATAAAACCTCCTTGTCAACATCACATCTTAACAAGTGAATGTAAATACTAAACTTGTTAAAATTCCTCTCGAAGCAATACTGCAGTATTTTAACGTAATGTAGGCGATGTTATCTCTAATAGTGATCCACTTAGTCGGTCACGATATGCGCGGGCGCTGCGAGTGGTGCATTCTCTTATATCACTCTTAGTTTTATTGCCAAGGTAATGACAATTACAAATTGCTAATGAAATTTGATTTATTAGATTCCTATGAGAAATTTTGCATATGTTATGCACACAAAGTTTTTAAACATAAAATATTGAGCTTGAGGGGTAGATTGGCATTTTAAAAAATTATATTAGAACTAAAATAATTCAATTTCATGATACATTTCCACAAAATCGTTTAAACGGTTTGTTTAAATTTCCTCTTCCCTGTGGTAGTCTGGAAGAAATTGATACCTAGCAATAAGGCCACCTATTTGTACTTCTACCTATACTATTTTATTTTACTATGTGTTTTATTGTTACTGTCTGTGGTGCAAATAAGAGTATGTGTATAGATCACGGAATATATAAACCTATTTTATCTTTTCCGTGGTATAGATGCCTAATGTAAAAACGATTTCATAAGTAAGTTGATTTCAATCAAACTATCCATCCGAATAGGTGACAAAATTAGTGAGTAAACATTAGTAGGATATGAAATTCCCCAGGAAACTGGACAAATCTCTAAATGGAACTCATGGTATATTTTGCGAATAGGCGTAGAGTCAGTAGGGTCAAAAGAACGAATGCGTATGTATGTATTTAAATCGTTTAATGTATGTTTGTATGTATATTATTGTAATCTTGACTTGTTTTAAGTGGCATCCTGAATGTCCTATAAAATAAAGATTTTTTCTATTCTATTCTATTCTATTTCTCCAAAAATTAAAAAAATTTTGCTTTCCATACTAATCGGCTAAGCGCACAGGTTCTATTCAATGTCGTTTGTTTTCATATTCTGACTCGTGTTCCTTGGAGAAAGTTATTCCGTTTAGTAGACAGTTTCCCATTCTAAATTATCACTAAATAATTTAAGGTTCGTGCCCCTCGGTGGGGACGTATAAGGGCTGATAAAAGAAATTAAATTTACCATGCAGAAACCGAGCTAAGCAGAAAATATATCTAGTGTTAGATATAATTATTTTTAATCGTATCTCAGGACCTATATGAGCACCGTATGTTATTCGATGATTGTACTCGTAATAGACTATTACCTAACCAGAGAACGGATATGCTCTCACACCAATATGTTTTTTAATTTATTGCTCTGTAACAGAGGTCTAAAGTTTAGGTCTGCCTTTTGACCTATTAGGTATTATGTAAAATGATCGGAGAAGCATGTTTCATAATTGTTAAAGTATATTCACTAAGCTTAGCTATTACTGAGTATTTTAGTGAACATAAAGCCTTCGCGCGATTCTTGCACTCCCGTGTGTGCAGGTTTTGTATCGCAAGCGCCGTAAACATACCGTATAATAATTTTCCACGTTAAAAACGTATGAGTCACCGACTTCAATCCCAACAACAGTTCGCACAAAGTAGATATCTAGTTTTTTGCGGACTACAATGCCTATTAGCAAATAACTACAAACAGAAATGTCATTCATTTATTTAGATGATGTTCTAGTTTGTAGTATATTTTGTTTTTGTTGATTTTTTTTAAAAGCGCTGAATCATTTTCGATAAAATTTATATGGGACCTTTTCAGGAGTATACTCTTTCGAACAAATAAAGAATTTTGAAAATCGGACAACAGTTGCCGGAGTAATCGCGTAACAAATATACAAAAAAAAAAAAAAAAACAGTCGAATTGAGAACCTCCTCCTTTTTTGAAGTCGGTTGAAAATACTCATGTATCTAGCAACCCTCAAGATTAATGTCAAATAGGCTTCATGTGGTCTCTAGAACAATATACAGGGTGTAAAGGACAGCTTAGCAAATACTTAAATGGTGGAATCTACCCATAACTATCATCAGCTTTATGTAATTATTTTTTCCCGGAAACGTCATGTTAAGGAGTTTTCATTATTTACCTACTTTGGAGCTACGCAACGTATCGCGAAACCGCGCCTCGCGCGCGATCCCCCCGCGCCGCCCTGCTATCGGAGTGCGATATACATTGCTGGTTTTCGTGTTTTACGTTAATATGATTGTTTTTTATTGCAAAATGGAGTGTATTCGATTAAATAATAAAAAATGTAAGCAGAAAATATTAAAAAACATGAAAAAAAGTTTAAAAAAATTCCGGAGAAAATTTCCACTGAAAAATCGTCTAGAATGGTTGTCTGAGTCTAGGGTTTCAGTTTTTGCTAAGCTGTCTTTTACACCCTGTATATGACGTTATTGTAGGCAGATCTGCCTACTTCGTTAAGGATTAAAGGCGTGAGTGTATGTTGCTGTAAGAAATTGGATCTTTCTCCTAGATAATGATTCCTTACAATCTAGGCTAAAATTTGCTTAAATGTAGAACAAGTCATTATTTTTACGGTTCAGTTATACAATGCACTAACACTTCGTTTTGCTACAATTTCACATTTGTTTTGTGTGGCAGTTTGTCACGCTCCTAAATACAAAACAACGAGTTACAAAATAGGTAAACAATAAGACTGGGACAGTAAGAATTTTACAAGCGAAATAAGGTTCCGTAGAATTTATATTATTTATGAACCCCAAAAGAGGTGGTGCGATTATCAACACTCTTACTGTCTAGACTGGCGGGTCTTCGTTCAGGACCGAGAGAAGTGGAAGAAGTGGGACCAGTTATGAATAACTTTATTTGCACAAATTATGAAAATACAAATTACAAAGACTTTCTGTATCCCGTGATAGTATGTAAACTGTGTTACAGGATACAGTGTCTTCCCGTATAGCCGTACATATAAAGAGTACTTTGAATAACAAAATTTAAGGTTATATAATAAAGACCTCATTTAAGTGAAATCTATCAAAATTCCAAAAGTCCATTTAATTGTCTTTAGGGCGCTATTTATTATCTCTTCCCTCACGGATTTTACAAGATCATCAATTTTAATAATCTTTAAAAATAATAAACATGTGACATTAATTTCTTTTTATCCTAAAAATTGTCCCTGTAGACAAACTCACTCAGACTCATAAACGACTTAAACCATGGACCTTGAAAGTTTATAATTTGTGTGTCTTGTAAGTTATGACTGAATTACTAGAAATTCCCATAGCTTTCAGGTTAAGGACGTCATCTAATATTTAATATTAAAAATAATGTTACCTACCGCTGCTTTCTTTGAGCTAATTTCATAAGGAACCCTAAAATTAAGTGAGAGAAAGAGGCCGCGGTGACATCTAGTTAAACACTCGCACTATAACATAAGGGCACGGTACGGCCACGGCACATGAATGCGAATCGCCATGTAATTAGTGCTTTCACGCGCGATGCGTACGCGCAGTCGCGCATTACTCACAGCTTTGTTTTCGAGTACGCGTTTAAACGCAGATTTATCATAGCAACGACTGAGATTTCTACGCACTATTAGTCTTAAGACTTTGAATGTGTGTTTGAAAAGTAAACTTTACTTACTTTGAAGTATTGTAGGATGAACTCCTCAGACTTTGAATGTGTGTTTGAAAAGTAAACTTTACTTACTTTGAAGTATTGTAGGATGAACTTCCCAGACTTTGAATGTGTGTTTGAAAAGTAAACTTTACTTACTTTGAAGTATTATAGGATGAACTCCCCAGACTTTGAATGTGTGTTTGAAAAGTAAACTTTATTTACTTTGAAGTATTATAGGATGAACTCCCCAGACTTTGAATGTGTGTTTGAAAAGTAAACTTTACTTACTTTGAAGTATTATAGGATGAACTCCCCAGACTTTGAATGTGTGTTTGAAAAGTAAACTTTACTTACTTTGAAGTATTATAGGATGAACTCCCCAGACTTTGAATGTGTGTTTGAAAAGTAAACTTTATTTACTTTGAAGTATTATAGGATGAACTCCTCAGACTTTGAATGTGTGTTTGAAAAGTAAACTTTATTTACTTTGAAGTATTATAGGATGAACTCCTCAGACTTTGAATGTGTGTTTGAAAAGTAAACTTTATTTACTTTGAAGTATTATAGGATGAACTCCCCAGACTTTGAATGTGTGTTTGAAAAGTAAACTTTACCTACTTTGTGAAGTATTATAGGGTCATGTGAAATGGGTGAAACAAACGTACCTGAAACAAAATAAGATCAAATCAATCACGAACGAAGGCAAACACAATTAAATTGGGTAACTTTAACTAAGGATATTTTTTCTTTACCAGCCCATATACGTCCCCATCGAGGGGCACGGGATTGTAGAAAATAAAACACGTGAGTTAGCTTACGAAACTGAACAACTTTTCCCAAAGAACACAAGCGGAAATTAAAAAAACATCTCCATACAATTTGTGCGATCAATAATTTGCCTTTGTAAGAAAAGTGTACATTTTTTTGAGAATTCGCATAGGTTCCTTGGGCAAAATTGTTCAGTTTCATGGCGAGAATCACCTTAAAGTTTCGTTAACTAATTTAACGACTCACCATATTTTAATATGCTTAAATATTGAGAAATGTTACAATCTAACTAATCTTTATCATGCATGAGATATGCTACAGATTGACATGCCATAACTTTCTTTCTAAGTTAATCTATTGACCTCCAGTGTTGCGCAGCATACTGATTACAATAAGTTTTACTACGTGACCAGTTATTTAATAGATCTAATAATATGACTCCTGCCCCTTTTCTTTGTTATAATATACAGGGTAATTTTTTTATCACTATCCAAATTTTTTGTTCGTAAACTTTATGAAAATTTAACAGACCCGTATTTTTTTGTTTCTACGTTTCATATAAACATTTCAAGCTAGATCGTCTGAAGTATGAAAATAAATAAAAAAAATTGTATGGAAAAAAGAATAACATCATCCAATTGACTTGAAACTTTGTAATAAGTAGTACTCTTTAACAAAATTTGTGACACCCTTGTTTCTGCGTTTTACAAAATTCATCCTCTAAGACGTTAAAAAGGGATATAAAAATCTGAAAATTTTGGAAAAAAAAACTTTTTTCCTCCTTTACGTTCTGTCAACGTTACTGACACCGTAACAATGGATAGTGATAAAAAAATTACCCTGTATAGCAAATCTTGGCTAATCGGTGATATGCCGTAATTGAGTGATACTTTAAATTCTTCCTCTATTTTAGGTTGCATGTTATATTACCTAAAATGTTATTTTATGAAAAGTTCAGTATTTGCAAAATTTTTAGGCATTTACTTTTGCGGGAAATTTAATTTACTCTGACTTCGTAATTTTTCTGTAAAATAAAGTTCAACTATCTCCGAACTATCACCAAGTTTCACCGATTAATTAAGTTTTGCCCTACAACATATTTAATTAAAATAAAAAATTCAAAATTAACAATAATTTTGATTTTTGCTCTATTTTTAATATATCAAGCATGTCATAATAATTGTTTGAAATTTTCATTTTGAAAGACACCAAGTCGTGCAACTGATAACTAGATTTAGGGGTTCGACTATTTCACTTTTAATTTTAATTTTAGATTTTCGTTTATTGGGTACTAGCATTCCGCTCGGGGCTTCGTTACCGTAGGAATTCGGAAAAATTATGTAGAATAGAATAGAATAGAAAAAATCTTTATTTTATGGGACATTCAGGATGCCACTTAAAACAAGTCAAGATTACATGAAATACATACAAACGAACATTAAAGGATTTAAATACATACATACGCATTCGTTCTATTGACCCTACTGACTCTACGCCTATTCGCAAAGGTGCAGTCTTCCCCAGAGAAGAACAGGCAAGAAACTCTGAGGGTGCTCTTTTTAATCGCATTACAAATTTCTTATTTTCTAATGCCTATGTTACTCAGGGATAATGTAGCATATCCTAATGGTGAAAAAATTTTTGAATTCGGTCCAGTAGTTTTTAAGTGTATTCGTTACATACAAAAATACAAATCTTTCCTCTTTATAATATTAGTGTAGATTTATGAAACACGTTATGAATAATTTTACAAAATTCCCAAGGGAAAAAATCCTAGGCCGAGAGCTAGTATGTTACAAAGCAGATGGAACCGCCGATAGTTGGTATCCCTCAATCACACCCAAGTTGCTGCTGATATGTCGATAGGTATTAATGTAGTTAGAAATTTAATATGCAAGTGAAAGAAAGTGTAATCAGAGTGTCATGTAATATGGAAATATGATAACTAGATACGCAGGCGCATGCAGAGGTATGACGTGAAGGTGCAGCGGTGTCACTGACCCCGAGCACCCAAATGTACCAAGGGAAATACAAATAACCCTGTATATCATCAATATACAGGGTTATTTGTGAAACATCAATAACAGGACTTATTTACTAACATCATAAATGACACATTTTGTTTACAACTACTAAAAATATATAATCAACTTCCTTTCGAGATGAAACAGTTACCACAAACACTTTTTAATAAAAGGCTTAGGTGTTGGTTAATTAATGGATCATTGTTTTTATACTCTAGACGAATATTTTGGAAAACATTATTAAATATTATGTAATTTATTGTAATTTATTGATTATGCGCATATTAAATTTGACATAATGAAATTTTTGAATGTAATTATTTGCTCTTTTAATTGATGTGACTTTTATGAAAACTAGACCGTAGTACTTATTTAAATAATATATATTTTACTCTATTTGCATGTCACCTTTATGACTAAATGTGTTGAACGTAAATTATTTTCTACATGAAACATCTGTAAAATCACATTTACTGCTATTGCAGAATCTTTATTAAAATCATTCATTCAACTTCTTATAATTCTTTAGAATTTATTTTTTTACAAAAAAAGTTGTACTTTAATTTACCACTGTAAAGGAGCCCCTCGGTGGGGACGTATATGGGCTGATTAAAAAAAAAAGCTTATCTATGTACTTTCATAAAACACACACGATAAAACTGTTGTATAGTAAAACAAAAACTTGAAAATCTATTTTCGTTAAATGTTAAGGGGATCTTTGCGCAGCAGTGGCACAGTATAGACAAAAAAAATTAAGAGTTGTAGAACAAATGTTATTGTTTACGATAAAAACATTCTCATCCCGCGAGGTTATTGGTGTTTCACGAAAAACACTGTATACAGCCTACACACTAAACTTTAGAATCACAATCTATCCTATACCATTACAGCGTAAACTTAATGAATGGCATAAGGCTGTAGTAACCAGCTCCGTTTAATTAAGAATGTCGTTTCGATCTACTTTCACCTGCTGGCAACACTGCGTCATAGTGACGTCACTGGTTGACGAAACCGCCTAATATGACCGTAGCCTAGTGGCGTTAGCTGATCTCAACCGATCAGTCAGATTACGCAACGTACACAGAGGCAGGGAACCTGATGAGTGACCAAAGTGGCAATTTATCACGAGCGTTTCCGTGCTTGGGAGAGCACGTTAAGCTATCGGTCCCGGTTGTTGTTAAAACCAAGTCATTGTGCGGTTTGAAAACTCTGACACCAGGGTTAGTCCAGTTCAACACACACTTGACTATACCTACACGATATAAAGAAGAAGAAAACTATGACCGTAACTACACTGTGGTTAATTTGGTATTAATAACAAAAACTGCTACGTTGAAAATGCATATTTTATTTTTCCAAACTGGACCAGGAGTAAAAGAAAAACTTTTAGCTGCCAATACTTTCCAGGTATATTGTAGAGTATGGGACGCCTTGGTTTGCTGTAAGATGGGTGAAAAACGGCTGATAACCTACTACCACTACACATACACACATCAACGCGGTCTAGGGATATTGCACGATTTTTCATACAAAAGAGGCCTGTTTGAGAAGCTATAATAGCATACTCGAGATACATGGAGGGCTATAATTTTTAGACAAGCAAGTGCTAAACCTGAATTTTAAATTCTAATCAATAAATGTTGTTTTACTTGAAATTTGTAAAAACGTGACGGAAACGAAAACGAAAATGCACTTTTTGCCTGCTTTTTGTATGGAAGTAGTCGAATTTACGCAATTTTTTTTTTCATTTTCGTCACGTTTTCACAAATTTCAAGTAAAACAAAATTTATTGATTAGAATTGAAAATTCAGTTTTAGTACTTGATCGTCTTAAAAGTATAGCGCTTCATCTATCTCGAGTATGCTTTTGTAGCTTCTCAAACAGACCTCTTTTGTATGAAAAATCATGCAATATCCCTAGACCGCGTTGATGTGTATATATTCATGTTTCATTTAATGACCCTCAGATGTGACGTCAAGTGGTTTTAGAATTACATAATGCTCTGACTACACCAAAAGGGATTAAAGGCGTGAGTAGAGATGGAATTAATAACTCATAACAAAGAATGTTTGTTTCGTTTCTTTTCTGATCACAGTTGATTTTGTATTCAAAAACAAATAACGTAATTGCATATAATGGAGGACTTTAAACTGGGTGATTCTACCAACGGTTTCCTGCTATGTACAGTCAACGGCACATGAGGTTACCACAAACTGTCGAATTTCCCCAATGGATAGTAAACTCTAAAGCTTGGAGATAAAATTGGAAATCGATTGAAGAAATTTGACAGTTTTGGATAGCATGATGTGCTGTTGTCCCTGTACGTACAATCGTACATTGCTTAACCTCACTGATCGGTTCGTAACAGCGAGCGCCACCGCTTCCATATGAGTGAGAGACTGTATGGAAGAAGCATGAAGGAGATAGGTTTTGAAAGAACCAGTTGCATTATTTCGCTAGTTTAGCAACGGATTTGGTTGGTGATTTTATTTTTAAGTGGCAACTCCTGATTTCCTGTCACCCACAAACATAAAATCACTAACTAAATCCGTTCCTAAAGTACCGATTTAATGCAAATGGTTCTTTTAAATCCTGGCTCCCCACTTCTGGGGACTTCTTTTCTTACTTTGTAGGGGTACAAAGTAAGAAAAAGAGAAGCTTGATATTCCTTCCACGCTGGACTGGGAGTGAAAGAAAAACTTAACATGTGCCAGCTGCCTACTCTTCCCAGGCATACTGTAAAAAACAGTAACTGGGACGTGAGAGTCTTGCTGTGTCATGGGCGAAAGGCTGACCACCTCTCACCATTATACAACATGTTCCATCTAATAACCCTCACCATTTGTGTCAAACGTGTGGTATTGGGTGGTTTTCTGGAACCACTGATGCTCTGCCTACCCCGTTGGGGATTGCAAGCGTGAGCGTGTTCATTCATCATTCATTCTTCATCTGGCTAACAGGGCTGTAATATTTGTATAAAATAACAAAATGCTTTTATCCAGAAGATACTCACCTTGTCGTGCAATTATTCAAAACTTATTCATCTGTTACGTTGCTATTATCCAGCTATTAGCAATATGATTTTGTGCCCAATTTGCTTGGATAACGTCTGAGTAAGCGCTTAACCAGCTAATTACGGTAATCTTATTCAGAAATTCGTTTCTATGACTGCTGTTATACAAAACTTACTCAGAAAGTTTGTGCTGGCTGGGATGTATGTATGTATGTTGATATGCGTCCAACTGTACAAGATCACCCCGAACTCTTCATATGAGAACGGCTATTAGTTAAACTGGCGCAACTTGAAAAGGTCATTGAGGAGATACCGTCCGTAGTGTTGTCAACGGCATGCGCTAGGAAAATTATCGATAATTCTTGTAGTACCTAAGTAATTTCAGTTTATTATTAATTTTTTTAAATTATCTTAACATTTATCGACTCGTAGACTTTCTAAAAACAGAGTCTGTGATGGATGCACAATTAACTGTACTTAAAAAAATATTTATATAATTTTTAGTCAGTTTCAGGAATAATTGAATTCTATAAGTAAATAATATACACACATACATAAGCTCACGCACTTGTCCCATTGGGGTAGACAGAGACCACAGATTGCAACTCGCTACTATCCAAACACACCTCTTTCGCTACACTAAATAATAAATGCTTTTATTGGCCAACGATAAAAAATAAATCAAAAGCATATACCTACACCATTTCCAGTGCCCTCACACTAAGCAAAAGAAATAATCAAACTCTCTAAAATTAGTGAATTGATTATCTACGCTTATCAAACAATATATTTTATCGATATGTGTCTTTACATCACTAACATGAGAAAATTACAATATTTATGAGTGTGAGAATCTGTCCGAACACTATATTTGATAGCTCTTTTGATATTATGTAAACGTACATTTTTGTTTAGATGCAAAGATAACCGCATTTTATTTATATCAAAAGTCAAGGTGTTAATATTATAATTTATAAATACTTTAACATCTTTCTGCTTGACAAAGGCCTTCCCCGCAGCCCTCAACTTCTCCTTATCTTGTGGAAACTTCCAAAGGGAAAAAACGGGACCCTATTACTAAGGCTCCGCTGTCCGTCCGTCCGTCCGTCTGTCACCAGGCTGTATCGTGAACCGTGATAGTTAGACAGTAGAAATTTTCACTGATGATGTATTTTGGTTGCTGCTATAACAACAAATACTGAAAAGTAAATAAATTAAATATTTAAGGGGGCTCCCAAACAGCAAATGTGTTTTTGCCGTTTTTATAGAGATAATGGTAATGGTACGGAACCCTTTGTGCGCGAGTCCGACTTGCACTTACCCGTTTTATTGTAAGCAGCTAAGGCATCATATATGGCATTTTTTTTCTGGCTCTTGGGGCAGTACTTATACATTTTTTTTTCTTCCATCATAGGTCTTCTTTTTCTTACCATGTAGGTATAATCAAGTATGTGGCGAACTTGGCTAACCCTGTGTCAGAGTTTTCAAACCGCACTATGGCCTATGACTTGGTTTTAACGACTGTAGTCGATAGATAACAGCCGGGACCGATAGCTTAACGTGCACTCCAAATCACGGAAACGCTCGTGATTAATTGCCACATTGATCACCCATCAGGTTCCTGCCTGTGTGTTGCTTTACCTCAATGATCGCTTCAACCACAAGTGGGACAATAAAACACTTTACTTTTGGGAGACGGCTTGGAAAGTTTTTTTGTGCTTTTCCTTGTATATTCGTGGACTATCTCGTGTAATCGTAAACATGTCGCATAATATACGATAAATAGCACAACCAACAACCAACGCAGTAAGTAATTCCATCAAACAACGTAACTTGTTTACTGTCACAAAATTATATATTTTGTGTTGCGTATTCAACACAAAATATTTTTGTCATATTTGTAAATCACATCAAAAGGTTATTTGGCAAATGTTTTGGTCATTAAATGAAGAACCATCCGTTGTTTTGGCACATTTTGATTACAAAATTTCCAGATTTGCGACTAGACATTTGCGTTGCTTGATTTAAATAAATTTTTGGCAAGGCTTTTGTTGGATTTAAAACTACTATTGGATTTATAACTATTGTGTTATTTAGACGATGCGTTACTTATTCAAGTATAATATTAATGCTATACATATATTTCAAGGGCCAATTGTTCAAAGTTCCTCTAAATTATACTCGGCAAACTATGAGTTATATTTGTTTTATACTAATAATTTTTAGGGAAAGAAATATATTCGGCGCGAATGGGACCCACGACCCAGGATCGGATCTCCTGGTGCTCTAACCAACTGAGCTATCGTGCCTTCTTGTTTTTTACTTACAATTTTTACAATATAATTTCTATGAGGATCTATGAGAAACAAATAAATACAAAATAATTATTTTCGTACCTAATTAAAACGAAACTGTTTCTCTATAAAATGGAGTATGAAAATTATGTGCGTTGGTTAAACCTCCTAACTTAGTCTAGCAAATACCGCAGATTAGATTACTTGGCGGGAAATCTAGGTCAAGTTTCCAGCTCTCGCCGCAATCTAGATTAGATCCTAAATAAAGATTTAAGATATCGCTCGCAAATTCACTACAATTATAGGGAGAAATATTTTGAAGAGATAAGTAATGACCTTCGAAGTTTTTTTCTTTGTTTTAGCAGGATTAACAAACGACCGGATCTCTTCTCGATTCATTAGCGTGGTATTTGTTTCATGATAAGTTTATTAAGTTATTATTATTAATAAAACGTGGTATATTTGGTATCTTCGCTGGTAAAACACTCTCTCATCGTGCGAATAACACATTATTTTTAACAAAGTCATTGTCTTATGAGAATTTTTGGAGATACACGCTTTTACTTTCAATCTGACGAATAACATGTTTCAATCTGTCAGACTTGTTAGTGTGTGCTATGCATATACCTATATTTAGTTACGCAAGTGCTGTGTTTAACATTTTTATGTTCGTTCACCGTCAATGGAATAGAGCTTCAGCATTTTTTAAGTTGTTTAAAAATTTGTAATATTGCAATTGCAACTGTCAGGTCAGAAAGTGATGTAACGAACAATTTGACCTTTCATTTCAACTTGCTCCTGTTGACCGATGGAAGCTTTCACTAGATTTATCATTGGCTAAAGTAACTAGGTATTTCAATTTACTTCCACGCGGACTGGGGGTGAAAGAAGAACTTAGAATGTGCCAGCTGCCTACTCTTCCCAGGCATACTGTAGGAGTCAGTAGTGGAAAGCGAGGGTTTTGCTGTATTGTGGGTGAAAGGCTGACAACCTCTTACCACTATACATCATGTGTCATCTAATAACCCTCAAAATGTATGTCAAACGTGGCAACAAGTAGTTTATAAAACACTAGGTTTTGCTCTGCTTACCCCGATATGGGATTATGAGCGTGAGCGTATGTATGTATGTATTTCAATTTGCTTAAGACTTATGCCGTGTGGTGATCGGCTTAGAATAACACCACCCCATTTCTTTCCGTGGGTGTCGTAAGAGGCGACTTAGGAAACACAAATGAGACCTGCCTCCTATTAATCCATCTCAGGTAACAACACCTCATTTTTTTATGAATCTGAGGTGTTGTCCTATGGTCTCATGCGGTGTGGTAGGCTCTGTAAAGGGCCGTCTGGTTCGCGACCACCCTCCTACCGAAGTCCGACGCCAAACAGCTTGCTGTGTTCCGTCGGTGCGTGGGAGTACCGGTGCCTTATAGGCGTTTTCTGGGTTAACTCGCTCCATCATCGACCTCATCTATGACCTTGGTCAAGATTGAGGTCAAGAGTTAACCCATCTTATAATAAAAAAAAGAGTAATTGAGACTAAGGCCCGGATTACAAAAGGAGACTCAAGTCATGATCTATACTTAAGTATTGATTGTCCTTTTCTATCACTATCAAAATGGCAAAGACGACTGCCACTTCAGTGTAGATCAGAGTCTGAGTCGCGTTTTGTAATGCGGACCTAAGAAACGTGAGGTAACTGGACTCATTAAGATTTTATGAACGAACAATGTTTATGTTTGAAATAATGTTTAAGATAGTTGTTAAAACCATTAATGGTGAAGATAGTTTCATTGGATAATTACTTTTGCATTTACTTTTACTGAAGTGTGGTTTGAAAAGTTAAAGATGATTATAATTGTTTATTACTTGAAAGATAATAAACGATTATAATCACAATCAAATGCGAAACAATCAATAATACAGGGCTTTAGGTATCTCTCTTTCAACCTCTCGGGTGGTTAATCAGTCATACAAAATGTGCTTTAAGCTGATGAAGTTTGTATGGGAATTCAAAATTTATTTTTCGTATTTTGACCTATGTTTCTTGGGGAAGTTGTTCAGTTTCATGGACTGATTAACCATCCGAGAGGTGGAAAGAGAGATATCTAAATCCCTGTATAAACATAAGAATTTCTATGTTTTCTTTGATTTAATATTATGATATATTGTGTAACATAGCGTCTAGGTATACGGTGGCATAATATAAGCAATAAGAATTTTAGGATAAACGGCCAAGTGCTAGTAAGACATGTTCTTTGGTTTTTTGTTTCGATAGGATGAAAAAAAAACATGTCAAAGAAGAGGATATTATATTAGGTATCTTCTTCACTTTAAAATTAAGTTTCCTTAGGCAAGTAGACTTTAGAAGTACATTTAACTTAATTATCTTCATGGTCTTTTATCAGTAATTTAATACTCCAACGGATTTTTTGCTTAAAATAAGTTAACAAAGGTACAACAGTTACAAAAAAAAACAAATAGTCATCAAAGAAAGTGTTTTAATGGCTTTCTAAACAAATACTACATTGCACACTAAAGTAAGCATGGATGCCATTCGTAACACAAGTGATGACTGGTCTATTGTTAGCCAGAGTTGATGATTTAATGATTGCCTTTAAAAAAGGGCCTGTAATAGTCGGTAATGACTCATAATTTTTGTTTATAAAGGGTTTTAGAAGAAAGTTACAAGTACTTTTCTATTATGTTCATCATGGCGGACCTTTTAGTATTGTTAAAAAATTCAAACGACAAACAATACATTAAATAGTTATTAATTAACGTAACACACTCGAAGGGTTACTAAAACTTTTCTTGGGTTTATGCGGCACAATTACAGGGACCCGAGAACAAACATCAGCAGGCTGAGAACGATAGTGACAGCGCCGCGATAACACCGCGGTCCTATGTCAAAATGTCAACATTGACAACGCCATAGGGCGAGCAAGCCTTTGCGCGGGACCCTGTCGTTATCGTGCTAGAGCTGCTGGATTATTTTTTATTATTTATAAATTTTTAACTTTCATACCCACTAAATAACTTGATATTAATTAATCTGATAGCAAGGCTCTTTACAGAATTCAGGACATCACATTTAATATCGTAAGATTTGGTGGGCCTTTTTGCCAATAGGAACTGGATCAAGCTTGATGTTCACTGAATTGTATTTTTTCGTTAACTCTCGGTTAACAAATGCACAACGTAGCTCGAATAAAGACCCTTTCTCACTCCACAAACCAATTAAATCATTTCACAAGTAACTTTGAAACGAAGCATTTTAATTATTAAGTACTACTTCCCTTGTAAGTTTTCTATAGAAGTGTTTGCCTAAGTTAATGGATATCCTCAGGAACACGGTGTATACTCCGACTCCGTATAACTCCACTGGGTCATTGTCACAAGGAAAAATTGTAAAAATGTTAATTGTAATTCGTCACAGTTGCAGAATTCATTAAAATGTTTTGTCGTTTTGTTTAGAGTGACGCAATCGTTGAAAAGTATGCCACAGAGTTTATGGGAACTGTTGTACAATGTACAGTCAAGAACAAATTCTTCCTTCCTTAACGTGTAGGTATAGTCAAGTGTGTGGCGAACTTGACTAACCCTGGTATCAGGGTTTTTAAACCGCTAAACGGCATCTGATTTGGTTAAAATGTAGTCAGTCCGGCAACAGCCTTGATAAATAGCTACTTTAGTTACCCATCAGATTCCCTGCCCCTGTGTACGTTGCTTAACGTCACTAATCGGTTCAGATCAGCGAGCGCCACTAGGGTACAAACGCTTCAAGCAAATCAAGATGGTGATTACCTTCGCATTGATCAGTCATTGTAAGAGAAAAATTGTCAAGCACATAATATATAATGTAGAGTTGGTCACAGGCCATTGTGCGGTTTGAAAACTCTGACACCAGGGTAGCTAAGTTCGCCGCACACTTGACTTTACCTACCCGATAAGAAGCAGTTATTCTAATAAATGAATTTATTGTATTTTCTGTAGGCACGGACGGCCGCAACTCAGGTTACCACACGCGTGCACTCTGTGCTGTTGTGATAAGAGTGGTTTTGCCATGAAAATGGAGTAACCTGATGCGCTGGCTTCTGTACATAGCAAGTTATAAAATTTTCGCATATTGCAACTTTTAAATCCATAACCCATTCATTCAGAATATAAATGTCCGACAAAATACAGCCACTGTTATTAGTGTTATTACGCTATTAATACGACCCACTTACATCTTGATAATGAAATATTAATTGAGAGCTATCCAAGGTTATTGCAACTGGTATAAGTGAACCACAGAGTAGGAAACCAGGGTGACAATCTACTAGTTTATCAGCTTTGTAGATTGATAGAATCTTTAATGGCTGCAGCCAAACGCCATTGATTTTATACTGATACTCGTAGATATTTGAAACCTGCCAAGCAGGCGATTGTTTTAGAGGTTTAGGGTTTCGTGACAACATGATAAACATAATTTCTTATAAGTGATACTATGTCTATATTTTTATGTCGCCGATGTCTATAAAGTAAGTAAATTATATAAATCCATGATTAAATGTAATTAAACTACTAACAAGAATTAATAAGAAAATTTAATCTAGACAAGGGCACGGACATAAAGTCTGTAGATGCTAATAATAACACTTTTAAAAAACCAACTAACTTCATCGACATTAAAAATAACTTATTTTTTTTTTAAATGTATCTGAAGCAATTTAGATCATATTTATCTAAGAATCATCTCGATTACGACAGGCTTTAAACAAAAAAAAACTACGGGTTGCACTCCGGGAGTGCCGGCAGAAGTAAAAACTTTGTGCATTAATTTGGAAATAAAACAAAATACACAAAAAGAATCCGTTATTCTATCAGGATCCGAACCCTTGACCTGTTGCTTACCATCTGGCAACTTTTCCACTCGACCAAACTGTCTCCTTTTTTTTTATCTAGCCTACAAGATCCCACTGCTACTTTTAATTCAGTAAAATAGTCTATCGTTATTTGCGCACTATTTGCGAATAATCGTTGACATCGTTGACATCTGTCACAGAGATAATTTTACCATAGGGCTGCCATCCGTCCGGGTTTCCACTCGTACTTCAAAGTACACAACGCTGCTAAAGAAGTTTTCACTTCAAAAAAGGTGGCAACCCTATCCTACGCATTTTCGATCAGGGTCACGTGACATCTGAAGATCTGACGCGAGTTCATTGCGGACCAAACATTTTGTCCCCATACTAAAAGTGCTCAACGCCGCTAAAGAAGTATTCACTTCAAAAAACCGTATCAAAATCGGTCCATTCGTTTAGGAACTACAATCCCTCAGACAGACACACAGATACACTCATCAAATTGTAGCACCTCTCTTTTTTGTCGGGGGTTTACAAAAATCCTTTATCAATAAATAGTGTACAGTAAGCTTGTTACTGGCTTCTAGCGCTCATCGCTGATCTCAACCGGTCAGGCAACGTACTTAGAGGCAGGGAACCTGATGGGTGACCAAAGTGGCAATTTATACCGAGCATTTCCGTGCTTCGGAGGACACGTTAAGCTGTCGGTCCCGGCTGCTGTGGATTGGCTACAGTCGTTAAAACCAAGTCAGAGGCCATTGTGCGGTTTGAAAACTCTGACACCAGGGTTAGCCAAGTTCGCCACATACTTGACTATGACTATACCTACACAATAAGAAGAAGAAGAAGGCTGGCTTCTTGTAACCCTAATGTTTGGCTCATTGTACTTATTATAAGCTGTAAGATTTCCTAATAAAATAAAGTAGGTAATACCCTTTTCGACCAAAGTTTTGCAGGGAAAGCGCAACAACTTTGCGACATCTTTCATGAGTAATAAAATAAATGCTCACACAAAATGTTGCATTTGCGAGCTATTTACAACTTTGACATCGATCAAGACCTTACAGATTTATGGGATAAACACTAAACTCCTATTGCGAGTGCCCCTCATTTGATTTACTACCCAATAGCTAAGTATGAATCTCGCAACTTACGTGTTATTATAGGTCTTGATAGTGGAACAGTTTGCGAGACGTTACAGAGAAACGGTATAATATAAGGTACTTAATATTGGTTTTGAATGTTGTGTGTATGTTTTAAACCAATTTATAAATTATTTGTCTGTCTGTCTGTATTTTATTTAAAAATTATACCATGTACTCATCAAAATACGTCAAATTCTGCAGACAGATAACAAACTTTTACAGTAGTAAATGTCAGTTAATAGGTCTAGTTATTTGATCGACTAGTTTTGGCAGCTATGGTGAGAAATGAATCGTAGTTGGCAAAGTCTTTAAAATTATCGCATTACTACAAAAACCGTTTTTTATCTAATCTTACCCACAACCCGCAATTAACTGAAATGATTATAAGCAGCCCTGGATTATAATTTTTTTAGAGACGGGGCAAAAATTTAAAAATACCGCCCCCACCGGTTTATGTTTTTATCATTATATAATATCTTTCAGCCATCAGACTCTCTCGGGTGAACATGGGCCGCCCAGAAAGAAAGCCAAAACGACTGGTCAAACGCTGCTCTTTCAGTTTTAAGTCCTTTTTTTCAGTCAAACTAACATTAACGATGAGCTATGTATTCATCTGCCACGTTTGAATTTGCCGCTCGGAGCATAGGCCCCGGTTCGCCCCCCATATAGATCCAGGGCTAGATCATAAGTCAAGAGCGATAGGGTTCAAATTTGCTACGTGTCTCGGTCGTTGGTCGTGCACTCGACTAAACACTTGTAGAGCAGAACAGCCGCTTTTAGAAAATTATTATCTTGCACAGCGGAAAGACGCAGGCGGCGCGTGATCGTTTGATTTGTGAGGACGTTTTCATACGGAACCCTAAACTATACATACATACGCTCACACCTATAATCCCTAACATGGTAGGCAGGGCATCAATGGTTCTAGCGAACTACTTGATGCCACGTTTGACACAAATTGTGAGGGTTATCAGATGAAACAAGTTGTATAATGATGAGAGGTGGTCAGACTTTTCACCATTATACATCAAAACCCTCGTATCGCACTTACAGACTATTACTGTATACCTAGGGAGAGTAGTTGCTGGCACATTCTAAGTTTTTATTTCACTCCCAATCCAGCATGGAAGGAATATACCTACAGGGTTATTTACATATTTAACGGCACGTTTGGTCGGATGGTAATAATGCTGTATCTTCATCGACGGGACCTGGGTTCGTTTCCCGGTCGGGGCAAACATTTTTTGTAAAACGCAGATGTTTGTTCTTCGGTCATGGGTGTTCATGTCTGACTTAATAAATATTCTAAGGGACCCACGGCGCAAGGTAAAAACTTAGTTTGGGCCTTAGAGAGTGTATCGTTTATTTATTATTTACTAGCTTTCCGCCCGCGGCTCCGCCCAAGTGGACTACAGGTTATATCGTGCTCAACTGTGGGATAAAATGTAGCCTATGTCCTTTCCCAGGCTCAAATCTATCTCTGTACCAAATTTTATCAAAATTGGTTCTGTAGTTTAGGCGTAAAAGACGGACAGACAGATGGACAGAGTTACTTTCCAATTTGTAATATTACCTCTATAATATAATAATATAAATATAATATAATTAGTAAGGATTTGTAACCTATGGGTTTACATTGTCTTTAAAGGAAATCATTATTGCTATGACCTAGCTACTCTATCAAGTACTGGGTTCTTGCTAAATGACGTATCTTACCAGCCTATATACCAGCCCGTCCCCACCGAGGGGCACGGGCCTCCCTTCGAAACACGAAGGGGATTTAGGCCACGCTGGCCCAATGCAGGTTGGTGGACCGCTCGTCTTTCGAAAATCAATTTTCTTGGACGGGCGGGTTTCATCACGATGTTTTCCTTCACCGTTGAGCAAGTGATAATTAGAAATCCGTACATAAATCCAACGAATTTAGTGGTACAGGCCCGCATCAGGATTTGAACCTGTGACCTTCGGATTAAAAGTCTGGCTCATTACCAACTGAGCTATCACCGCTTAAATGACGTATGTATTTGTTTAATTTATACAAATGTATTTAACTAGCGAAACCTGTGGTATCCTTCCCAGAGGAAGGTTAACCTTTAAACCAACTCAAATACATCATAATAGGTCCAGTCGTTTGGGAGAAGTTCAGTGACATACACACATAGAGAAAAAATACATATTTTTTCAAATGTTATCTGAAAAAACCTTCCCTTAAAGTTAAAATTTACATAAAGTAAATTGTGCTCTTAAAATGCCACATGCATATTGAAAAAATTTGCACGTGAATATCACAACTTTCCTAATAAAACGTTGCACAAAAGATTGCTGCGATAAATAAATTGCACAGTTTTGCGTATGAACGGCTCTTTACCGCTAATATGATGAAAATCTCAGTTGCAGCAGGCGCGGGCGCAGGCATGCTATTATCGAAAGTGCATCGAGCGTGCACATCACTTACCGCAACTCGTACGAGGGTAGTGACCACTCACTATAATTACAGGCTTATTTAAAAAGTGGCCTTTGTGTTTGCTTTACTATAAGAATCTGATCTCTATGGACTATTAATTAGGTAGTAAAACTTTAAGTGGCGATTCTCCCCTTAAAAAATCAACTATTTCCAAGGTACCCCATATGAAATATGCAAAAAAAATACTTCCTATTCAAACTCAAATTAGTTGATTGCATAGTAAAAGGTGAAAAGTTTTGTTTCATATTCCAACCTACGAATATGTTCCCTGGAGAAAGTTGTTTAATTTCGTGGGCATATATTGAGTGATAGCCCAGTTGGTAATGAGCCAGACTTGTAATCCGAAGGTCGCGGGTTCAAATCCTGGTACGGGACTGTACCACTAAATTCGTCTTTTCGGATTTATGTACGGATTTCTAATTATCACTTGCTCAACGGTAAAGGAAAACATCGTGATGAAACCCGCTCGTCCAAGAAAATTAATTTTCGAAAGACGAGTGGTCCACCAACCCGCATTGGGACAGCGTGGTGGACTATGGCCTAAATCCCCTTCGTGTTTCGAAAGGAGGCCCGTGCCCCTCGGTGGGGACGTAATATGGGCTGGTAAGAGATATGCATTCTTTCTATTGACCCTACTGACTCTATGCCTATTCGCAAAGGTGCAGTCTTCCCCAGAGAAGAACAGACCCAATGCTCCAATGCTCCCATTAGTCCCCTCTAGGGTGGGTGGCAGATGAGAACTTTTGTCCTATATGTCAACCAGTGTGATAAATAGATAGATGGCTTAGCAAAAACTGCAATAGTGAATTCAGCTGGTCCGTCCGTCAGCCAGTCTCATACTCTAACTCCGGCTTCTGTCTGTTACATACCTACAACTATTTATACAAAAAAATGTGGTACTTTTAAGTAAAAACAATTTACGCAAGAAATAATAAACAGTTGTTAGTTTGTAGAACTAGAAATAGAATTATAAGTATCTAAAGCGTTATGTCTTAGTAGGTATGTCGCTACAAAATAGTTTCTTCTAATAACATGACCTTCACCAATCTCCTGCGTGATAAAGTCATACTTTATGAACGCTCTACTTTAGTAAAACCTTATTAAAAACTGGTAGAGAAACGTAGCTAACCTGTTAATAATTATATCTTAGGTCCAAGTAGCTAGGTGTACTTACACACAGCTTTATCAACAAGCTAACAGCTTAGGTAAATATATTTATGATAATATAAAATCTAGCTCAAAGTCTACCCAGTCCCAGTACGGTACGGCCCGTTTGGTCGAGTGGTAGTGGCGCTGCCTTGATCAACGTGTCCTGGGTTCGATTCCCAGTCGGGGCAAACGTTTGTGTAAAAAGCAGATGTTTGTTCTCAGGTCATGGGTTTTTGTGTCTGTCTTTATGTATGTTCCGAGAGACCCACGAAATAAGGGAAAACCTTAGAGGGCCCACACTTGAGTGTGTAGCGTTTGTACACAGGAATTATCGTGTGTTATCCATAAAGAATGCAATCCATACTCTAATAAAATAAATGCACAAGTTACTCTGTCTGCTACAGCTCAAACATAACGTGAAAACAACGCGGTTTCACGTCAGAGGGCGAGCAAGTCTTAGCGCCTAACCTTCGCGCACTCAAAGAGAAGTTTCACCGTCATCTGAGTGGCGTGACGCGCGAGCTTGTCACAGGCCGTGCTAGTTATGCCGATACCTTCTTTCAACTAAACAACTAAACATGAATTTAGTATAGAGATAGATTGGACCTTTGAAAAGGACATACATATCATGCTACTTTTCCACGCGAATAAGGTCGTGGGCTTAAAGCTATAGTTATAAATATTCGTGAAGTATGTGTAGAGATAAAAACAATATTTTGATATCCATGTTTCTAAACAACTAATGTTCATATACTTTTAAGAGCAACAAGTCTGATAGTAGAGCTTTCTAACGTATAGTGTTTTTTTTCGCTTACCTAGCTGCTCTTGTAATGAATAAATACAAAAGGTATAGACAAATGGATGCAAAAACAAACAGCAATACCCTAACGAGTTTTTCTCGTGTTTTATTTTCCATTTACCAATTTCGCCTTATCCTATTAAATAATTAAGTACTATGCAGTCTATGGTGCAAAAGTGAATCCTGACTAATGTACTTGCAAAGATTTCTACGAGGAGGCCACAGATAATGCAGTGCGCGTGGCTGAGCAATGGACTATTTTTCTTTTGTCAGCCCATAAAATTACGTCCCCACCGACTGGCACGGATTTCCCTTCGAAACACGAAGAGGATTTAGGCAATAATTTATCACGCTGGTCCAATGCGGTTTGGTGGACCGCTCGTCTTTCGAAAATGAATTTTCTTAGACCATTTATTACTGGTCCAAAAATATTAAGCCTAAGTCGACGCTATTTGAAGAAGAAAATGAGAACATTTTCCTCGCTGGAAGAAGAAGAAAATGAGAACTAATAACATACATATTAGTCTGTATGTCCTGTACGAATACTTAGTTTAATTAACTCTGAAATGAAAAATGTTGTACTACTCCCGAAATTCATCATAATAACTTTTCGACAGCTGAATTAATTTTAATTAAATTTAGCTAAGAACCATCACAATTACCGTCAGCTTTAAAAAAGCATCGGAATGGCTGTGTTTGTTTAAGAGCTACGATGCCTTAGACAGATACAATGATACACACGTCAAACTTATAACACCCCTCGTTTTGTCGGGGGTTAAAAACTAATAAAAAACGAAATATTTACTTAATTTCTAACGTTATTATTTCTAGATTATAAAACCCAACATGACTGATCTTTCATTCAAGCCAGCAGTCACTCATAGTGCATACGAAGTGCATGGCTTGAGGGTATTTTGGATAACAGGATATTATGCTGTTCAAAGCACTCATTCAGAGGTAAAGAGTGCATGTAATTCTCTATGTTAGCTTGGAATATGTTTGTTATCTGTTTTTAAAGTTTTTTTTCTTTTGTGAGGAAAAAATAAAGATTTCATTTATTTATTAGAAGATGCCCGGGCCCCGGGCTTCGTTTACGTGGGAATTTAGGAAATCCAGGTATAAAAGGGACCTTTATGACAAACAGATTCGAGGATATTTTTAGATACGAGGATTTGGGCTTGGCGTTTATAAGTCAGTGAGACAGGATCTTCAATTTTAAATATTTAGTTTTAGTCCATGTCTCTACAATAATTTATTAAACCTGAATTCTATGAATTTTTTTTTTGAAAACATGATTAACTAAAAATTTTATAAGTTACACCAAAATAAAGTTGAGAAAAAGGACGATGAAATATGTGAAAGACATTGTAGCTTTGTAATTTGTTATTTTAAATTAAGATCTGATTCTCTGTTTTTGATTTCATCTATACAATTTCATAAACATGCGTTTTAATAGCAAAGAAGTTGATCCTTCTTTTCACGTCCATTCAAAAGCAAAGGTCAAAAACTAGCCGCAAGTGACATAACAGCTGAATATTTACCAAAATAATCTGTTTAAATCCGCGAACATTTTAACAGTCAGGCCGTAACAGTGTTATAATTACGGCATTGGAACGTTAAACGTAACAGTGGCGTTAACAATTACAAATGAATTAATTTTCGAGGCATCCACCTCACTTTCCCCGCTAGTAAGTCGTTTGCTTCATGATGCTAAATGAGAAGATCGTTCTAACTGTAGTTACCAGCTGTGACTGTACTGCACGCGAGTTTAGATTAATCTTGGAGAGCACTGCTCTGAGGGTTTAAGAATTATTTATTTTTACAAAAAAAAGCATTTACAATTTTGCTTAAAAGGATATTAAAAACTTACATTTAAATCTTATCCTTCTAATACTTTTATCAACAAAACTCCAACAAGATAACAGGTTACGTATAAAATTGAAATAAAACAATTTTTAATCAATTAAAAATAGCACTAGCTTTCCGCCCGCGGCACCGCTTGCGTAGACTACAGGTTATATCGTGCCCAAATGTAGGATGAAATGTAGCCTATGTCCTTTCCCAGGCTCTAATCTACCCCTGTACCTAATTTAATCAAAATCGGTTCAGTAGTTTAGGCGTGAAAGACGGACAGACAGACAGACAGACAGACAGAGTTACTTTCAAATTTATAATATTAGTAAGGACTATGTAACTTTCGAGAGGCTCTCTATGACAATTAGACAGTCTTACTGAATACAAAGAATTTAAAGTTGAAATAAAATAAAAACTAAGTTTTTATAATGTGAAATAACACCGATATGAGCGAGGAGTGGCCACCAATCACTTCCTTCCCATTGTAGCAAATCATTATTTTTTATTCAAATTAAATGCTCTATGTAGTGTAATATTTATGTCAAATGCAAGTGGACAAAAAAGTCCAAGTCCTTGATAAATCAAACTGCATTCTCTTGAACTATTAATTTGAAATACTCGCAAGTCCAAGGTCCACCGGAAAGGATAAATCTTTAATAAAATGTCACAACTTGAATTAATAAAGTTCTTTCATTATTTCAAGCTTAACCGTATTATATGTCCTAAGCAATGGTAATGGAGCGTCGGTGGAGTCTCGTTGAAATGATAGTAAGCAATTTTAAAGAGAATTGAGGCCTTAATAGCCACACAATTTTTACAAAAGACTAGTTAGTAAGTATCTTCATTAATTACCTCAAAAGACTATAATATAATAAGTACTTTATATATATTTTTTCATTTTTTAGACAAGTTTTTAATTATACGTTTAATTTTAGCCCTTTCATTGCAATTCATTGTGTGGAAGTGCAAAATTATTTATCTAACTACGCATAGTCAATAAGTCTTCTTGTACTTGCCTGTTTAATTAACATGTGGGCAAAAGATTTTTAAATAAATGTCATTGAAAATAAATCATTGCAAAGCAAAATTCATAGCTTTATAAATATGCAGCATTGCTGCAAAGCACATCGTGTGAACATTGTGACTGCCTGTTTGGACAAAAGGTTTGGCCGTTCCGATGTTCATGACATTTTACGATATTAATATCACTTCGAGACATTTATATCACTGGCCTTTGTCCAGTAGTGGGATCTAGTATCGTTAGCAAGTAAGTTGTATTGAGTACGCGTAAATGAGTATTTCTGTTTAAGTTTTAACTTCGGCTTCATGATCTTAGTATTAGTAGAAAACTTAACAAAGAATTTGAATTTTAAATATTGTGATAATGTCTGCTCTTTAATTTATACGTCATTGTATCTATGGGTACTACATAACTATAAAGAGATTTTAGGGAAAGAAAAATGTTTGGCGCGAATAGGACTTGAACCCGCGACCACAGGTTTAGATCTCCGAGTGCTCTTAAAAACTGAGCTATCGTGCCTTTAAGTCAAACGGAGAAATTTGTCATTCCCTTACTAAGCACATTACAAGTTTAATTATCATCTCTAATGTGATGATTTTGGGAAGTGCGCAGTTGTTTCTTTATTGTTGACGGCCGGTTTGGTTGGCTGGTAGTGACGCTGCTTCTTGATCGACGGGTCCTGGGTTCGATTCCCAGCCGGGGCAAACATTTGTCTAAAAAGCAGATGTTTGTTCTTGGGTCACGGGTGTTTGTGTCTGTCTTTATGTAGGTATGTTCTGAGGGACCCACGATGTAAGGGAAAACTTTAGTGTGGGCCTTTTAGTGTGTAGCGTTTATTATTAGATAACATATGTCGTCACGTACCTGAGGGGTTCGGAGGGCGCTAGCTATTGTCAGCAGCGTCAGCGCAGCCGCGCCGCACCACACGCCGGCGCGCATCCTGAAACAACGAATGAATGAATTGCATGTTCACAAAGATATAGAAGATAGAATATGTAGTGACTTTTAATTAGTTAACAAAACTAAGGGGCTATTTTACTCGATAATCATTATAATAGGCTTAAAATTAAATTTAAGCCGTGTGGTGATCGGTTGAAAGTAACACCACCCCATCTCTTTCCGTGGGTGTCGTAGGAGTCGACTAAGGAAACACAAATGAGACCTGCCTCAATAATCCATCCCAGGCAACGACACTTCATTTTTTTTCTGAACCTGAGGTGTCGTCCTATGGTCTCTTGCGGTGTGGCAGGTTCTGTAAAGGGCCGTCTGGTTCGCGACCACCCTCCTACCGAAGTCCAACGCCAAACAGCTTGCTGTGTTCCTTCGGTGCGTGGGAGTACCAGTGCCTTTATAGGCATTTTCTGGGTTAACTCGCTCCATCGTCGACCTCATCTTTGACCTTTATGGTCAAGATTGAGGTCAGGAGTTAACCCATCTTATAATAATAAAAAAATAATTATTATTTGTTAGGTTTTAGAGTTTGTTTTTTGTGTCGGGGGGGGTTTTTAAATTTTTAATTTTACTTTTATACCCATAGAACTGAAAAACTTACACCCAAAATGAAATTCTCAAAAAAAATTCATTTCTCCATACAAAGGCTAATCAGTTGAATATACAATACACATGTTAGTTTGAAGAGGCGACATTTTTTTTTAGTATTTCGCCCTTTGCTGTTGGGGAAAGTGGTTCAGCTTCGTGGGCTGATTTACATCCTTAATTTTCGCTAACTAATTACATGCAGTGCGTGCCCTACCACCAGCACGCAACAAGACCTAATGGACGCTACTCAATCCGCCGTCCAAGTGGCTACGTTCTGGGGCACAACTTTATAGTTACTTGCCATCGACTCGCTAAGAAGAAGCTAACTAATTAGTCACCCAATATAAAAAGAATCAAGGCGGATTAATTGCTTGAAAGCAATTTCTTTCAGACAACCTTAGTAAAGTCGTAACTGGGCATCTACTCTGTAAGACTACGACCTATATTTCGGAGTGTCGGTTGACGTTACCTCTCTCTAGCGCTGTACAGATGACAGTGACAGATAGTGACAGATATTGGTCGGACTGTAGCAGTTAAGGCGACTACAGCACCCGATAAAGGCAGCACACATAGGAATAGTGCCATCTCCGTCTCTCAACAGGCCTGGGCTGGCAGTGGGAACAGTGTCGATACACGAAGTTTACGGACTATGAAAGCGCGCGTGCATAAAAACATGTTCGAAAGTTAGAAAAATGAGATTTATGGAAAGGTAACAGCTTAAATCGAAAAATGCGTTAACTACTTATCGAGAGTGTTCAATCACGAACATTTTGATAGCAAATTTAAGTTCCTGTGTGCATTTTACTATCGTTTTTTACAGCTTAAAAGATACACAATATTGGGTATTTAGAGGTGACTTTTTGAGCTTTTTCTATCGAACCAAAAGTGCTGAATCATGTTTTCAGCAACCTACTTATCTAGTTTATGTCCTGAATATTACCGTAGTTTTTTTTTCATCGATTTAATGCAGTGCTTCATGCACTACGCATCACAAAATCGTAATTTAGATGCTGTAGTCGCCTTAAAACCCCGGAATTTATTTTCTCCAGTATTTTAATTGAAGCGGTGATAGCCCAGTTGGTAATGATCCAGACTTGTAATCTGAAGGTCGCGGGTTCAAATCCTGGTGCGGGCCTGTACCACAAAATTCGTCTTTTCAGATTTATATACGGATATCTAATTATCACTTGCTCAACGGTCAAGGAAAACATCGTGATGAAACCCGCTCGTCCAAGAAAATACATTTTCGAAAGACGAGAGGTCCACCAACCCGCATTGGGCCAGCGTGGTGGACTGTGGCCTAAATCCCCTTCGTGTTTCGAAGGGAATCCCGTGCCTCTCGGTGGGGATGTATATGGGCTGGTAAGAGAGTATTTTAACTTCCATTCTTTTTTTTCCCCCTTTTTTATTTTTACTGTTCGGAAACTTTCCTAATACATTTTGTCCAGATGCTCCCAAATTCTTAGTCGATTTCCCATCGAACGATAATTTAATCAGTCGTTGATCGAAGACTTTCACAGTAGATGCCCTTGCACCTAAATCTTATTAGTCGTGACCTACATTTTGCGCTTTCTTGAACTTTTGTATGTTGTAAAATTCTAGCCATGACTTGATGAGTTGTTCTTTCTTACTTATTATCAATCATCATATTATTCATTACTACTTTTTCGCCCGGGATTACGTTCCCGTGGGAATTTTGGGAATGAATTATACACATAAACCTTCCTCTTGAATTACTCCATCCATTGGTGAAAAACGTATGAAAACACGTTCAGTAGTTTTTTAGTTTATCCCGTTCAGACAGACGGAAGCAGTGGAGAACTTTGTTTTATAATATTGTATAAGATATGATGATATTTTGATATATGATATGACGTGTAGGTATATTTTCGAAAATTTTCTCTACCATAATCTCTTTATAAATTACCCAGGCACATATCTATCTAACCACAACGCACAAACCTACATTTTGTAATTTCACACCACGCTGCGATAAGTTGAAGTATTTATTACCCTACGTATGAGCTTTTCATGTTGAGGATTTAAACGTAAATGCATTTCTATAACGAAGAAAGTGTCATTCGATATAGAAAGTTTCGTACCTAATTGTTCAAATATGCTTACGGAAGAATAAAGTTGAGACCAATACAAACAATCAACGTGTACATATTTACTTTTGCAGCGGTCACTGAACTCTAGTCATTAGTCATTCAATAGGCCTTTTTATAATTCGAACGGCACTGCACGGCATGGCAAAATTTTTATCCTTTGCCCCCTATGTTCCTAGCTTCTAGTATCACTAGTACATAGGAGGCAATGGTAATACAATTTTGCTGTGCCGTTTTCGAATCATAAAAAGGTCTATTGCATCAATTATGAATAATTGGACAAATATTGTAAATATAAATTTAAAACGCGTTGTCTGTATCTGTCACCGTAACTTGTCAAACTCTGAATATTGTAAAATTACTTAGTAAAGTTAATAATCTCTCGGTACTTTGTGAACTGTCTCAATTTATTTCACATTGATGTATTCTTTATAATATTAATATTGCAATCTAAAATAACCGACTGACTGACTGACATATCAACGCACAGCCTAAACGGCTAAACGTAGGCACTTGAAATTTGGAAGGAACGTAGCTTAGGTACCGTAGAGGTGCACTAAGAAAGGAATTCCCGAAATTCCCACGGGAACGGGAATTAGCAGGAAAATCCTTTTGTATGAAAAATCTAAACCGCTTAAGTTAGACGCTTGAAATTTGGCATGCAGGTACCTTAGTAAACTTAAAGCTTAGTTGTAACAGGATATTGCAAAATTCCCACGGGAACGGGAGTTAGTGGGAAAAAACTTTTTTATGTAAAAATCTAAATCACGTAAGATAGATGTTTTCAATCTGTGTACTCTGTACAAAAAAAATTAACACGCAAACGAAGTTGCGGGCATCAGCTAGTCCTAATTTAATGCAGGCGGTCCTTAAAATTTCTTAGAATTGTAATTTTACAGGGCAAATTTGAATATCGCACGAGATTACATTTCACTAGTGAAATTGTAATATAACGGTTTTTACCTATGGATGCAATGAAATATTGAGTATTGAGTAAAATTTTCCAGTGGCGTATATGTACCAACATAGTTTAATACTGACTTTGTTGCTTATTTCCTAAACATAAAGGGTCAAAACAGCAATTCAACTTACATGCGTGAGTGAGTTCATGAGTGTAAGAGCGTAGACCCTAATCAGCTGCAGGTATACAGTAATTGCCCCCCAAGTCTCGATTGTCTACAACCAGTCATGTCAACCCAATTTTTTCCATTAAAAAAATTGCAGAATTTGATCTAAATCTGTAGGAATGTTTAGCATCACGCACTATTTGAGCCTGGGCTGCGCACGCGCCGAATGTGTCGCAATGCACCTGCACTTTCGCCAACTGACCGCCTACTTGCTTTATAGACCGACGACACACTGATGTAACTGTATAATTACCTTTTATGTTTACTTATTATTAAAAATATGCAGTGAAGGCAAATCGCCTCTGTGGGAAAAAAATATGATAAATCTGGCCAAATGTTTACATATGCTAAACAAATTGTCATGTAACTTCACCGGCTTCGCAAGGAAATTAAAATTTTTGCCTACAGTCCATGATAAAAATAACAATTAATTGAATAATTGAAAATATATAACCTTTGGATCTATCTTGGTAATTTCGCACGAAAATAAAAACAGAAGAGATGGTCGTTTCGCGTTCTACGCCTGTAAAATAACTAAAAATTATATGCAATCTTCCACACATAAAACACATACATGCATATAAAGAGTATTGTATTGTATCTTCTAGCAATTTTTTTTCAACAAAAAATATTTAATTACAAACGCATTTTTTATTATTTCTTAAATTACTTTTTAATGTTAGATTCATAAAATTACAGAGTGATTTGAGATAAAATCTCTTTCAGTGCGCTAAGTGATTGGTTTAAATTGCAATTTATCGACAACTTTCTCCAAGCGAAGAAATTACGATGATATGACAAATGCAATACGCAACACGTGACGCATTACTACCTACTATTTTGTTTTTAATGTAAAGAAAGTGTTAGATAAGTATAAATAAATAATGAAGTTTGAAGTCCAACGAAGAATCAGAATTTTAAAGATAGTAATTTACAGTTACAGTGGTGATAATGTTTGCTTTTTAGTTTGCATGTTGTTGTGTCTATGGGGTTCTTTAAATTAAAGTTAGCAATTGTTTAGAGAATGATTCTCTCAGTGAGATTGAACAAGAATAAGTGTTTGTAAAGATGAAATTCTCAAAAATAAAATCGACTTCTCTTTAGCTCTGATCTTTCGCCTTTCGAAAACTAAATTCTTAAAGCAATCGGCTCAAATTTTTTTTTTATGGAGATGAACCAAAATCCTCAACCTTATTACCTAGTCAGAATAATTAATATTTGTAAGATTTGAAGAACAGACGGAATTTGACTTACAATAAAGCTGTAAATGTGATTATTACAAGTTAGCTACATGTAAAAGCGTCTACCTATTTTTATTTTGTTTTCTCTATCGTTCATGTCGGATCGACATGATTTGCTGCATAGAGATTGTTAAACAACGCAGTACAAACAAATAAAATAAGATAAATCCATCAGCAGTCACAATCATCCACATGTCAATTCTTACACTCACATTCTTTCTATGAGAACTAATCGCAACTATCTCAGATCACTTTTACCGATCGCGAGAAAATAAAACTGGACCCGATCGAGCTAATCGTTACTTACGTCATCGTCGTCATAGCACCGAACCGGCGCAGCCGCAACCGCTGCAGCCGCTTTGAACACCCGATTACACTTATTTAGCTTTTACTAGTGATAGTGACCAACATTGCAACGATTTTTATGTACTGCATTTCTTTGCTTTCGAAAGCTGAAAAAGAGATTCTATGCAGTTGTTCCATCACGTAAATATCTGTACCAGATTTTATCGTGATAAGATTTTTTCAGGTTTATAGAAAATGAATGCTGTTTTAATATATCTTACTTGTTATATTATTACTTCAGTATACATATAAGAATAGCAACCGAACTCAAAAACGCACTGAGAGCAACCTAGCGATGTGAACGAACTTGTTATCCTCTGTATTATCATTGTACAATAAAGAATAAATACATACATACATACATACAATCCGTACTTTACCTACTTTAGAGGGTACGCTTAATCATTGATTCCAGCTGTTATCGATAGGATAAACCAAGTTATAAATAAACGCTACACACTCAAAGGCCCACATTAAGGTTTTCCCTTGTGTCGTGGGTACCTCGGAACACACATAAAGACAAACACAAACACCCATGACCATAGAACAAACATCTGCTTTTTATACAAATATTTGCCCGGACTGGGAATTGAACCCAGGACCCGTTGATCAAGAGGCAGCGCTGCTACCACACGACCAAACCGGCCGTTAAAGGTCACTTAGTGATTTTGAAAACTGAAACCAGGGTTGTAGGCCTGTAACTTGACTATATAGGGGGGTGACTTTCAATTAGTTAATGAAACTTTAGGGAGTGATTTTCCCCATAAAACTGAACAACTTTTTCCCAAGGGACCCATGTGAAACTTTCGGTTTCTCATATAAAGGTAAATCAGCTGGTCACATAAGTTGTATGGAAAAATGAAAATTCTTTTTTATATTTCGGTCTTTGTTCCTTGGGGAAAATTGTTTAGTTTAGTAAGCTGATTCACTGATACGAGAATATTCGCTAACTAATTTAAAATCATCCAATACGTATATTATTAATCAGTTTTTTTTTTAATTTCAAATATTGGTACGTAACATCAACAAAAATAATATCTGTTGACCCGTAACATCGAAATATTCAATTAAAAAAACACAAGCCAATAAGAAAAGAAAGTACAATATTAAAGAGAGAGAAAACGCATTTTATTGTTGTATTATAGTAATTTCCACCGAGCCGTTGTGTAAATGTGGTCATTGACGTTACGTGTCACGCCGGTAAGGTCTACACCGCAACCCATACCGAAACTAATGCTGTGAATATTATACTTGTGATGCTTTAACACCCTTTTCCGTAAACAAGAAACATAGAACCTCAGATGTTACTTACGAGATAAACAAAAGGCTTTCATAGAGCAGACAGGATGTTACTTATCTTCAACCATATCTTCGCCTCTGCGTTTGAATAGGTCAACAAAATAGATTTTAATTAAATTAAATTCGTTTTTGTTTAAACAGAATCCGGAAGAGGCTTGATGTATTAGTTTACGATCATGTTAGCGATTTTATCATGTTAGGAGATTTTAAAATCAATTAATTTAAAAAGTCCGAAATAATTCAAGATATTTTTTTTACGTAGATTTAATTACCTACTGAATTACATTCGTTCTTTCAACTCTATCTCTCTTTGCAAAGGTGCAGTCAATTTCCAAGAGGAACTCACAACAAAGTCTAAGTGTTACTGTTTAAACAAAAAACGTGTTTTCTCATTTACTATTTTCAACTTATTAGTTTTACATGGAAGTTCACGCTTTTTTTCTTTATTATTGTTATGTTGGGTCTAAAACGGATCGACAGGGTCCGAAACACCGTGCTGCGCTCTAAAACCCAAATTGCTGATGTGACACATACTGCGGCTAAGCTAAAGTTTGATTGGGCGGGCCACGTCTGCCGCATGCCGGATGAATTGTGGGCAAAGACCACCACACAGTGGAAGCCACCGACCGATAGAAGACTACGCGGCAGACCGAGACGACGATGGCGAGACGAGCTGGACGCCTTTTGTAAGGCATGGTCGCAGGAAGCACAAGATAGGGAGTCATGGAGGGAACGGAGAGAGGCCTTTGCCCAGTAGTGGGACACATAACGGCTACATAAGATAAGATAAGATAAGATAAGATTGTTATGTTATTATTATTACATTTATTAAAAAAAATCGCAATATTTGTTATTGAATGTTAACATTGACTTATGTCATTTGTATAGAAACAGTTTTCATCTTACACCGGTACAACCCTATATGCTGTTCTCTGTGTACATACCGAATAATCCTAATGAATGAAGCAAACAAAATGTACACTATACAATATTATTTATCATAATTAGATAATCCTACAGATAGCATCTGTTCCCCTTTAACTTTGTGATAACTAGCAAATAACCGCGAGAATCTTAAACAACTAGCAATTAGTTCCCATATTAAGTCATTATCATTGTACAATCAATTAGAGCCATTAGCAACAATTTGTGTTTTTTGCGGATGAATGTTACAATATAGAGATTATTGGTAAGTGTATGAAAGGTCTGGATGGATAACACAAACTCGCTAGAAAATTGTTATGGTGTCCTTTTTCTAGTTTTTAGAATAACCGACTTATTCCTATGACTAATTGTTTTTCAGCTATTTAACATGAACTGCTCTTAAGTGTACATTTGTACAGTCACGTTACTTAATTTGTATCTGTAATAAGTTCCTTTTCCACTGGTAATAAAGTTTAAATTAAAATAAACTTGTAAACATTCCATTTTATGACTGTATTAATCAGGAATTGTTATTTTCATACTCGCCATATACTTGTATAGATTCTAGATAGTCATCGGCCCCATTTACGATACAGAGTGTCCAATTGAATTGTCAAAACAATAGTCGCATAATGTCACTTGTCATAAATGTCAAAGAAAACCACTAAGCAGTTATTAAAGTAAAAATGTCACGGCCGCCGGTTAGGGATCAATTAAATACGTCCGCTTGTTGGTATTATGTATTGTTTCTTACGTATTACACTCACGCCTATTCTCTATCAGGGTAGGTAGAACATCAGGTGGTCAGAGAATCACTTTACACCACAGCCAAAAAAATATATTGAGGACTTTTTTTATAAAGTTTTGTTCAATTAATTACGTGGGTGACGGTATAAATACAATGGTAGGTATATTGTAGAGTGGTAACTATCACTTTCTGCTCATTACTGTCAAACACTGAAACGGCTGACTTCAGTATTACCAAAACAGATGCCATTTAGCGGTTTGAAAACTCAGAAACAAAAGTTAGTCAAATTCCTTTACGTTCACATACCAGCGAGGTGTTTTATAAAAACCCAAAAAAAAAATTAAATTAAAAAGTTTAATTTAAATTTAACCATTTGAAAATACTTAACACATTTGAAACATAGCAATTCAGGTCAAGCTATTTTTAAGGGGCTGTATGTTGCTTGAATAAAACAAAAACAGTTTCTCAAAACCACTATTTTTTAAATATTTTCAGATAATCATATTTTGTGTCAGGTTTTTTAAACTATTTTTAACGATATATGTTTACAAATATACTAACTGTACGAGCATTTATCAGCTCAGTACATTAGATGAAAAATGGTCAGGAAAACTCTTGATAAACTTACGTAAATTATTTTATTTGTCTTGATACAAACTTGTATTTGACAGTGTGCGCGCACAATTAGAGACGAATGTATACTGTCTCTAATTGCACGCCAATTACAAGCTAAGGATTAACAAAGTAAACAAATGTGCGATGTACTCATACACCAAGAAAACAGCCTAGCAAACGGCGTATAGATCATACCATGCGAAACCCATTCGTGATGGGTCGTCTGTCACACGCAACGCAATGCTTTACACCTCTTTATTTCCCATGTCAGGCCGTCCGTCAGCACTTATCAAAAAGTTATATGTCAGTTTACGAAAATATAGCAGCATTGCGCGGAAAATCTTTGTATGGTAGCTTAGCTTCTTAAAATGCTGTACGTTTTTGTAAAATATTTGCTAGTACGAAGTGTAATTTACCAATTTTGGTGAAACATCAGAATTCTTAACATTTTAAGAATGTAATGGCTCTAAAACAAACAGTAAACTTTACTGATTTTTCAAAGGTAGCCAAATTCAACAAGGTAATAAAAATATCTTTATGTCATTATTTAATTTACTAGATACATGATTAAATTAATTACGATTTTATCACAAATGATTATTAGGTACATAAAATAGCCTAAGATAATTATTATTGCACGATGCTTACAGAAAGTGTGAACATGCCTTGACCGTTTCCTTAAGTACCTTATGGCAACTTTTCATCTTCTATACCCATCTTTTAATCATAGCTTAATTATTCAAACGATTATTATTCAAACCTCATTAGTAGAAGGAACTCTGACGAAAAATAAGTGACAACATTATTATTAAATCAATTACCCTGTCCACAAAAAGCGCATACCTTGACCATTTTATCAAATTAGTGACACGTCTTCCGTGCCTATGACGATAGCCATCAGTGTCACACTTGTGCAGTCAACCTTCACTCTAATGGAGGTGTTAACCATACAATGCAGCCTCAATTCTTTATTACATACCTCCTATTGAGAGTTACAGAGTTTAAACGTATCTAAAGATTTGATGATGAGACTCTATCAATGGCGTTTTGTTCAGGTACAGTTGAAGATACATTTAGGTTTACTTATTGACGGATGGAACAGTTTGAAAGGGATATTATTGATATCTAAAGACAGTGATTTCTCTCTGAGCTATGTTTAACTGTACCTACATAATAAGGACACATTAACGCATAGTACTAAGTTTAACTTTAATATCTCTCTTATGAATTTATAGGGAGGATGGGCGTTTGTTACTCTTTAAGGAAATAGCGAATGGACGGCTTTTGATGAAACTATGCAGTGGTATAACTTTAGATATCAAAATAACACATAGTTTTCCCAAACGGGGAACTAAGTTCCGGGCGGACAGCTGGTCATAAATTAAAAAAAAATATTTTAAAGTGCTTCGGGAAATACGATGCTGACAGTTCAGATAGGTACACTACCTTTCTTATTACATTTCTAATACAAATTTATGAAATTGTATTTGATAATTTTTTTGACTTTATTATAATTTAAAATAGATCTAAATAACTACATATTTTGCGTGTAGATGTAGGACTACAGAGTGTAATTTTTTTTAAATCTAAAAATAATAAAAGAAGGTTTCAGTCACCCCATAGGCCACTATGCAGCATGGTTAAGCTTTCTACACGAACGAAGTTACGAATGGAACAAATATAAACCTAAGAAGACGGCTTGCAACCACATTTTGATGTTTTCTTGCCAAATCTTGAAATTTGAGTATATTTACCCATATTAAACCACCATTAGGGTCACCATTAGGGTCACTGACCTCTTATTTCCTCAAATCTGTTTTGGACGTTGAATTGCTACAAATGTGTAATTGAGCACAATGGTTACGTTTACTGGCACAAACGCGCACAGTCAACGAATCTTGTGCTCGTTTTGACCACGTGGACACGCAATGTTATGGATTTTTCACGTTTAATAGACAAATTAGTTATCAAAGTAAGTCTTTCATACATTAAAATAAATTAAATTAAATGAACTATTCTATTTTTTTTTCAAAGAAATCAAGTATCGTTATACGCTGAAATATGGTTGTAAACTTTACATTATTTGGTTCGCACATTCAAGCTGTTACCAGCATGCAAAATGAAATGGTGCAGTTTAATTGTTTTACAATAAGTGGGTAGATCTGCAAGATAACGAAACGAGATCCTATATATCCTGGAATTTATAATGTGCATTGTGATTGCAAATTCTTTTTCTCTATCAGCCCCTATACGTCTCCACCGAGGGGCTCCGGCCTCCATTCGAAACTTTTTACAGGAAAAAATCTTAATAAAGAAATCTAGATAGTACAGAGCACTGAAATTTTCATTACAGTTTTCTAAGTATCTTAATAAATACACAAAACATGTAAAATAAAAAAATTCAAACTGAATAATTTTAAACGGCTTCAAAAAGTATTATATAGCTTTTAAATCAAAGTGTTAAACAATGAATGCAAAAACTTCAATATAACGAGCAAGGTCAATTTAGCCAATTTTCCCAAAGCTTCAGCTGGCGAACAATAGTGATAGCTTGACAGATCAATCGCACAATAGTACCTAGACAGGGCAGGTAGTGCACAGCCATTGTATGTTAATACAATAATTCAGATCAGGAAGTTGTTACACTAAACAATAAACAAACAACCCCGGACCTTTGGTTTGACAGAGCAATGTGACATGAATACTTCAGTAACCCTAAGGTTTTCTGGAAGAAATTGCTACCTAGCAATAAGGCCCCCTTGTTGTACACTATGTTTTATGTTCTGTTAATTATATTGTATGTCTTTGTGTGCAAATAAAGTATATTGTATTGTATGATTTCAGTATAGTGGACTAAAAAATAATATTGTAGCAAACTGTAAAGATGGTTCGGCCTCGTGATGAGGCATGAAGAAGAATACACAGTAAAGAAAGCTTTAACCATTCCAAATAAGAAGAAAAGCGGAGGACAGCCCTTGGCCACGTTGTGAAAAACCGTTAGATAGATAAGATAAAATTTATTCAGTGAAATAATAACCACTTTTATGGAGTGGGCACAGCTGAATACGCAGACAACCCAGTACAGAATGTTCTTGCGCCTCAAAATGAGGAAGGCCGACACCAACTAATGGGAGAAGGCAAGAAAGAAGAAGAAGACTTTAGAAAAGTGTAGAAAATTACTTTTTGTCTCATTGGGTATATGCAGAGACCATTATATTGCCACTTGGCAAGATCTAAACACATTTTTTTTGCTTTCTCTAAATTCACAATTCACGTCATACATGCTCGATGGATTCGTGTACTCCTATCTCGCCCTTTCCTTAGCATGTCAATTTGGTCAAAGTACGTTTGCCTAGGATGCCCTCTTCGACCCTTCCAACTATATTTTCCCCGTTCCACTTGTCCTTACCAACGTATCCCCCCTGGTGGGTAAAAGTGTATTTTTTCCACCTGTCACTAGACAAAAGCGAAAATCCATTTCCACCTATCCCTATTAAGTTATTTTTTAATAAGGACACATGTTTTTAATTAAATCTAAAATTTTCTCTCATTAAACGTCAAAAATATTTGACGTCTCATTGGAAGCCAACTTGTCACACAGCATTTTCCATCCAGTTTTAAACATTTTGTTCCAAAATCCGTTACATAATCTTAATTACCAACTCAACATTCAACATCTACACTTGTCTGTCAAAGTCAAGTAATAGCTCAAAAAGCAACCTTATTTTATTACAATACGAATGACACTGACAAGTGTGCTTTTGAGTGTACAAAGGCTGTGCTCATTATGTTGGCATACCACAAATATACGCTCTATTCTATTACGTTAAGAGTGATTTTGGAGTAAGAATTTGGTAACCTGATACCCCGTCCGTAAAAAACCACACGAGTCCAAAAACATGAGATAGTATGCTCGAGGCAAAACAAGAGATTACGGAGATGACGTCACCTTGTCAAAAGGAAGTCTGCTCCAGCTGGCTTCACTTTCTAAACTGTGATAACTTGAACATTGGTTTACAATTGGTACCTACAGATTGTTAAAAGTAGGTACCTACAGATCAGAATAAAAGGTAATGTTTCACTAAAGGTACTTATGTGTTCAAGGAATTAACTGTTCTCCAAGTTACGTACACTGTAGTTTTTTTAATTTTTTCATCATACCTACATATCATGCACGCCGTTATAGATAAAAAAAATATAAAAGTTACGTCTGCCATGCGTCTAATACTTACATAGTTTTTTGTCGCATCGCAACAGAATTAGGCACCAACGATATGTTGTTCTTGTAAAATGTTTTAAGTTGTTTACAAACACGTCTATGTTATTAAACAACTTTCTGTTTCGCGTCAACAATAGTACAGTAATATTTGTTTTTTTTTTTACTGATGACTTGTTTAACATTTTCCAAATTTGAAAGGAAAAGAAAACTAAATCTTTGTTTTTTTTATAATTTTTGTTTTTGTTATTCTCTTTTCATATTATAAGTACTTTTGTTAAAATTGTTACGAATGCTGTAGTCTCCTGTAATTACTGGAGCACTCAAAATATTTTGTAACGTGCTAGTTTTATAGTATATTTATTTAAACAATGAAATAAATAAAATAAAATGACTTTTGAAGTAAGAGAATATATAGGACAAAATAGGCTGTAAAGGTCGTAATTAAACTATGGATGTGGATGATGTAAGTCCTATCAAATTGCTTTCCCCGTCTGTCTTTTTTTTCTCAGTTCCTAAACCACCCAATAGATTTTGATGTAATTTTCAGCGACAGATTTTTTTTCACGGAAAATTAATTACATCAATATGCACCCGCCACCCAGGTAAAGCCGGGATAGATCGCATGTAGTATTATAAAAATGTTTTTGTGTTAGTTTATCTGTACTGTGTTTTGTGACGACGGAATGTTGAGGTTTGGACATTGGAATTGAAAAATAAAACAGGAATTAGCAAGCGCGATGCTCAAATCAACACTTGTAAGAATATCGAAGAAATCGTTATATTTAACAAAGCCACTTATTTACTACTTAGTACACATGTTCGTAAGCAATTAAATTACCATATCAATGACACTTTCTCCGTAATGACGGTGACACTGGCCGGTGTCGGTGGCTGTACAGACGTGACGCCAACTTCTATTCACAGCACGATTTAGAAAACTAATTAACTAATTGTAACACTCATAAGACCGAGAATAATTTTTTGTCATATTTTATATCGGACTAATTTTTGATGGTTTTTAACATATTTCCTTCCAGGTACGATAGAGTGCATATTATTGCATATGTCAAATGATACCCCGATAGTCCTGAATCATCTTTATTATATGTATACTACTGCAGGGTGTAAAAGTATCTACCTTCCAGTATTTTGCTTATTTTTTTGAAACTGTAACAGGGAGTGAGCGAGACATCCCCGACCCAAGTATAACTATAATTTTTGGGGCTATCTGATTATTACTGTTACTAATTGTTAAAGTAAAAAAGAGGTCTCATGCGGTGTGGTAGGCTCTGTAAGGGGCCGTCTGGTTCGCGACCACCCTCCTACGGAAGTCCGACGCCAAACAGCTTGCTGTGTTCTGTCGGTGCCTGGGAGTACCAGTCAAGAGTTAACCCATCTTATAATAAAAAAAAGGATGTTTATTTTACACAAAATCTTGTTTAGTCTAGTCCAATTAGAACAGAACCTTGAACTTCGAAAACCAAAATTCACAATTTGCATAATGTTACTCTGCAAATTTCCATCTATACATAAACCAAAAACTAGTTATTATAATCCACTTTCTAGACTAATATCTATTGCAAATGCAGTTGAAACTTGACCTAAATGCTCTACAATATCTAAATTAGAATCTAACTATCTTTGACAGACATACGGACAATGATATCTTTGTTGAACATATTATATCGTAGCAGGAAAGTGTTTAATTGTTTTGTTTATGGGTTTTTTTAAACAATACTTGATACAGTTACAATTTGCGGCGAATTTCGTTCGCAAGAAAGATTGAATACATCATAAAACTAAATGAGAGAGTAACTGAATTTGTCGTTCATCTGCGGAAACATTTATGTATTCTTTTGATTTTGTGAAAATGGGATTTATAAACTTTTACGTGAGTACATACAGCAAAGTAAGAAAAATCGAGATTTTATTAAACCTAGATTAATCTCTAAACTCGACTTCACTTTGACGTTTTTAATGTTTTTGTGATCTAGTTTTAAGCTAAATAGATGGCGTGTGAAATATTAAATCGGGTTTATGGTAAAACCGAGGTTAAATTTTACTTATTATATTTTAAGTTTTGACATTTGCTAGCCAATAGTTTTATTATCTTAATAAAATTTAATAAGGAAATCCTTCTCTGTATTTACGTACTTTTCGTAAAGTCTGATTGGCATATTTTATGAACAAAGTTTTTTTAACATTTGCCCCTTTTTTGTCCACATCCAGTTTTTTTTCGTTTAAATTGCTTGTGTTAAGCCCTTCTTCGCCTGAAATACAGGAACTTCCTAGTTCAAGCATATTTGTTATTATTTCTGCCCTAATTTTAAGTATATTGTTACAAAAAATATTAATTTATTCTAATGTTTAATATTAATAAATTATTTGATTTGATTTTGATCTTTTTTGTGCCATGCAATATAAACACAGAAATAAAGTCTGTGATAGACCGAAGGGTAATCGAATAGGCCAAAAACATTCATGTACCGCACCCATTCTTATGTTTTGGATTCTTAATTGCCTATTATATACAACATTTCCATAATTATTGTAAATTTCACAATAGTAGTCAATCTCAAATGACCATCTATAACCAATTACGCAATCCAAGAATGCATTAGTATACAAATAAATTCAGTTTGAAATGAAACATAATGCACGGCAGCAATTAATCAGAAGAACATCAGTGAATTATGCATATTGCGAAGAAAGTGTTGAAACTACTTTGTCCTTTATAAAAAAATACATTGGCGAAATTCATTGAACAGAATTCATTGAATTGTAGAGAATTAATAAAAAGGGTTACAGATGTTGTTAGTAACAACGGTAATGGAAACATTGCACCAGCATTTTTGAAAAATCCAACCCAATCTAATGTCGAATTTTTTTATCAAAGGTCAGACACATATCTGACAGATAGCCCTTAGACATATATCTGACAGAATGCGTATGTATATGTATGTATTTAAATCGTTTAATGTATGTTTGTATGTATTTCATTGTAATCTTGACTTGTTTTAAGTGACATCCTGAATGTCCTATAAAATAAAGATTTTTCTATTCTATTCTATTCTATTCTTAGCGCTGATGTCATATTTGATGAATTCTTCCAACTTCTTTGATCATATGCATACTGGACAAAGATCTTTAAATACCATTATATAAATACAAAATAGGCAATTTCTCATTGTTGCTTCTATCACTGCCTACATTAAAAGAATGCATGATGATGTATGCAATAAATACCGCAATAAATATGTCAAAGTGATATGAAACCTGATATTGATAGATTGCAACAATAAATTGAACAAATTATCATCGATTATGGCAAATAAGAAAGTGTTGGAACGGTTTAAAGTCCTTGACTTCAATGTTCACGCCGGCCGCTGTCAACCTCTAGCAGAGAAAATAATAAGGGTTTTTAAACTTTATTAGCGAACTCGTACACTTACATATAAAGTTAAGTATCAGTCGCAGGAGTGTGAAGAAACATGTCTTACCTACGTATACAGAAATATGAAATGTTTTAAACAAGAACGGATTTCATTAATCTGAGTTTTAATCGCTCCTGCGAGGCTCTTAACTGTCACTTAATTTTACACTGTCATTTTTGAAGTGTGACAATTCACGCAAGAAAATAAATAATTTTGAGTTAAGATATAGTTCATAAATACGCTAACACGTGACTTACTTTTTATCTTTATAAAACCTTACCTCGGTACCCATATTCTACAGTTTCATATGAATTACACTCATGTCATCATCATCATCATATCAGCCTATTGCAGTCCACTGCTGAACATAGGCCTCCCCCAAGGTGCGCCACTTTGCACGATCCTCCGTTGTTTTCATCCAGCCACTACCCGCTATCTTCTTTAGGTCATCTGACCATCTGGCTGGGGGGCGTCCTACACTACGTTTGCCAAGACGTGGTCTCCATTCGAGAACCTGTCTACTCCAACGCTCGTCGGTTCTGCGACAGACATGGCCAGCCTACTGCCACTTCAGCTTGCAACACTTTTGGATAATATCCATCATTCCGGTTTTCTGTCGGATGACCTCGTTTCGGATTCTATCCCTTAGCGAGATCCCGAGCATGTAGCGTTCCATTGCTCGCTGAGCGACGTGCAATCGGTGGGCCAACCTCACTGTCATGTTCCACGTTTCGGCTCCGTAGGTCATGACTGGTAGGACGCATTGATTGAAGACCTTGGTCTTTAGACACTGCGGGAGTGGTGACGAAAAGATATGATGCAGCTTCCCTAATGCTGCCCAGCCATGTAGCATCTAAAAACCCTCAAAGAATATTGGTTACCTGTGGAGGTCAAGTCATTCAAATATTAGTATTTAAATCCTTTAATGAACAAATATGTATGTATGTACTTAAATCCTTTAATGTGACTTTGACTAATTTTAAATAACATCCTGAATGTTCTATGAAATGAATTTATTTTGACTTTGAAATGATTCTTAAACCGCATATCGATCTGCCTACCCGGTTAGGATTATCAGTTTAAGTATGTAATGACTTATATCCTCTCTGTGACTGCTTTTGAGTTTACAGCAGTTTTTAAAGCAGCTTGCTGCCTATTTGATCATGTCACAGCAAGAAAACAAAAGTTAAAAAAAATAAAAAATAAAGTTAAACTCGTTGAAATCTTTTGTACCGCAAGAGCGCCAAGTGTCGCAATATTGTTTGAAAAGTCCAAATTGACATATTATTATTGTTTAAATATATTATGGTATTTTTTTTATACCACTATCCTACACCTATCAGGATAGACAGTGATGGTGTAGTAAATAGTTATTTAGAGCAAAAAAAAATATTTTTACTAAAATTTTATGGTAAACGCACAGTGGATCGATTTTTGATTTGGATGTCATTTGTATCCATATAGGATGACTATATACCTTAACAAAACGAAAAAACAGAACAACATTATTAATATTAATTAGAGAATTAGACCAAAGAAAATTGGCTCTCAGTAATCAAGTTGTCGCCACAAAAAAAAGAAACAATTTCATTAGTCACTTAATTTCAATGAAAACGTAAACCTGACAACATAAAGAGCTTTCCAAAATGGTAGCACTAATAACAACATGTGACAACATGCCAAAAACCTTACAAGAGGAAGTGAAAGTCCTTGGGATCGCTTTCAAGCCCAATCGGCGAACAATGCAATAAAAGCCTTACGAGAAATGTTGTCGGATGTTAAGTAGAGTTTATTATTTTATTTTATTTTGTGTAACTGTTTTATTTTGTGAACTTCGAAGCTCCAGCGCTTCTAGATTTGACTAGCCAATCCTCAAGCTAACCTCACCTAGTCAAACTTACGATAAACCAGTCATTTCGGAAAGAGATTGCATATCGACTTTTAAATATAAATTAAATAAAAATAAATAAATAAACGCTTCACACTCAAAGGCCCACATTAAGGTTTTCCCTTGTGTCGTGGGTCCCTTGGAACACAAAGACAGACACATACACCCATGACCCGAGAACAAACATCTGCTTTTTACACAAATATTGGCCCCGACTGGGAATCGAACCCAGGATCCGCCGATCAAGAGGCAGCGTCACTACCACTCGACCAAACCGGCCGTTAATATGACATAAAAACATTTTAGGACATTTTGTTCAGTAGATTGAAAATTTTTGAATAATAAGAAACGTTGCTAAAAACTTTTTACAATTATTTACTAAATAGCTTTGCACGTTAAACAAATACGTGTGCAACAAAAAATTACGTCGATTTTTAAAATGCCCTAGGTACTTATTTTACATGTTTATAATAGGTCGTTACCTATGAAGTTACCGATTTTTTCTCAAGCTTTATTTTATTCATAATTTATTTGATTGAACAGCTATTGCTTAAATTGTTTTTTATTTAAAACCTTGGCCATATAACGGAGATATTGAGTCAAATTTATACATATTTACTTTAGATTTATTTGCTGAAAAAGAAGCTCAAATATAGCTCGTTTTATCAGTTGCCCGTTTCATTGCTTATTTTTGCTGTACCTTTGTTACAGTTACAACTTTCAATAAACTAAGTATGATGATAATTAACTTAATGTTGTTCAAACCTTTCCACAAAATTTTGCTAAATTTGGATTTCGCATTCCCGAGAAAAATCCAAAAACGTTAGTACGGAAAATTCAGTTTTCCAAAAATATTGTATGAAAAACGGCAATTTCATAGGTAAATTATAAGGTGAAAATCCTATTTCGATCGGGCACTAATGTTTGATCGAAAAACCGCGAACTATATCGCGAGAACCTTATATTTTAGTAATTTTACTATAGGACAGTGCTGCAGACATCAATAAAGATCTTTCTATCAAATGAGACCTAGAATTTTTCTTAGAAATACATTTAAGGAAATAGATATTCCGACTTTATGTATATTTATAGGTGTGCAGGATAGCACATCTTTTTGGAGTTTTTATTTTTCTATTTTCGATATTTATGATTTTATTTTCTAGTCTTAGACTTTGTCTGCTAGGGCTTTGATGAAATCGTACGTTTTTGATTTGTATTTACTTATAGAATTTAATTGCAGTCCCACATTGCCTGAATTGGCCACAATAGGGCACCGTGTTTTTTTTAATTCACCTTACCCTGTTACATCATGAATGACAATCATTACATAATCAGTTCAAAGACTGCTGTGCGTGTTCGTTACACTAATATGTGTAATTTACAGCTAACAATAGAATTAAAGTCGTCAATACAGTTGCCATGCGTGTTAGTATTTAGTCGCGTGGTCCGGTATCGGCGCAGTGAAATGCATTGCTCGATCATTATAGCACCGAGTGCGGCCACCGGCCATCGATTCACTTTCCATCTCTTCGATCAGGTACTCCAAGCGCATAGTATTATGAGTCTGAACTAATTATTATAATATTCTAGAGTCTTTTAAATCAGTTATATCTTAGCTATCTAATTTTTGTTTTGTATTTTATTTCATATTTGTGACTGTATCTGGTTAAAAGGGACCACTTTGAGGGTAGCTGTTAAGAGCGATTAACATAGTTTATTACATTATGTTTCACCATTAACGACTACCCTCAAAGCGGTCCCTTTTACCAGACACTATCACTTTTATTGTTGAAGCGTAAGATAATTTCAAGTGGCAATTTAATTGATATCTTTGATAACCATAATTGAACAAACGCGTTAGCTTGTCTACCTTTTATGATACTTTATGCAAACTAGAAAAACATAGAGAAGAAATAAAACATAGTAGGGCAAGCCAATAGTCATGTAATTTTTAATCTTGGATACTAGACTTTACTTTGTTATCATTAAACACTAAGATAGGTAATATTTAATTTAAAAAAAAATCTAAATGTTAAGTTTAAACAAATATGTAAGGAATTAGGTATGCAACATGTTTTTGGGTATTTAGCTCGGCACTAAAACAATCCATATTCAATCAATGTATAATTTTTCAAGAATAACGTAAAACAATGTAACTTTTCAAGGAAAGTTTTGGGCATTTAGACGTACGAGTATACTAAGATCCGTATTACAGAAGGCGACTCGGATTCCGATCTATACTTAAGCAGCAGACGTCTTTGTAATTTTGATAGTGAGAGAAAGAGACAATCAATACTTGAGTAAAGATCAAGACTTGATTCTCCTTCTGTAATTCGGCCTAAGTCAACTAAAAGATATTTCCTGAAAAAACTTAGTTCTGACATTAAAGTAAGAAAATCAGCATTTCATTCGCAATCAAGTCAAGATGACATACTACGTATCGGTCAAAATCATAACTTTTTTTTTGGCTACGTCGCAGGGTAAAAAGAAACGTGCACATTCCGAATATCCGGCATTCATTCGAACACTTTCGATCTCGATCGCACCCGAATCCGTACCAACTAGTTTTTTTTTAAAATTCCACTTCGAATTTGCATTATGTAGAGTGATAGTAAAAGTGAACTTGTGTTATTTAGTGCGGTCGTCAACACCAAGTATATACCAGTATAAGTAGACCTGACTTAATAAAGCAGGTTCATACAAATAGGTTTGGTTTTAACTGGACAAAAGGTGACTGTAATTATTATTTCTCCGTACGCGGAGAAAATTTGAAACTGTTGCTTAATGTGATATAATGTTACGCTATTAGTTCTTGTTACTTTTTTTTAAAGATTTTGTAAGTTGTGTTTACTTTTCGCCTTTTCTTTCTAGTGGTTTTTACATATAACTTAGGGTAGTATGGCGCAAGTGTAGGTGCTGTAGGATTCAGTACTTCATGAACTAAGGATTAGATTTCAAAAAAGCTTTGGTTATCTGTAACACAGTAAATAGAAACCTTATTATCTACTAAATGGATAAAAAAACAATTTTACTTAGTATTTTGAGTAATTCGTATGAACAGACTCAATATTAAACAATTTGGTAGAAGTTTAAAATGTAAATTTTCCTTCTATGAATTTTGGTTTTCTTTTTTTCAAAATTCTTCCCAATTTATTGCGGGAATAGAACTATAAAATACTAACGACTATGAATTTAGTTTTCAAGCTTATACAACAATTAAACAATCGAATTAAACTTACAGAAGTTGCAAAATGGTTCATTTATGTAATTTTGCTCCAAATTAAATTGAAACAGCCGAGTTATAGTGTGTCGTAAGTTACGGTCAGAACTTGTAAAACAGATCGAATGCAATCTACACGTTACAGTTGCATGTTAAGTTGTTTCTGAATTATGATTTTTTAAGTGTTGGCTCATATGTTTACTGAAAGGTCTGACTCTACATTTTCTTTTCACCAGCTCATATACAACCCTACTGAGGGGCACGGGCTTCCTTTCGAAACACGAAGTAGATTTAGGCCATAGTCCACTACGCTGGCCCAATGCGGGTTGGTACACACCGGTAGTCTTTGGAAAATAAATTTTTCTTTTCTTAACTTAACACTCTACGTTAACAGATAATAATTATGTGGGTTATACGCAAAAGTTTTGTATGTAATTGTAAGTCGGTAATTATATTTTATCAAATCTTATAGTGAAGTCTTTTCTGTTAAAAGAAAACGAAAGTTGTAAGACGAAGTCTTGCAAATTTTATTTGGACGAACGCGAGTACGTATACTACACCGGAAATTAGGCTTTTGTAACTTTTATGTGCAAATCGTTGTGTCTTTGTAGTTATAAAATCTAATAAAATGCAATTACACAAAAAAATATCAATTAACACAAAACATTTAAACGGGGGTAACTTACAGTCTCGCGCGTGAGATCGCTGTGATTCGCAATTATGCTGCTAATTAGAAATAAAATTAAAGTTATAATTTGTTGTGGTGGCAAATGGAGTAAACTGTCTCAGTGTTTAACATTACAGTAAAGCCTCAAGTAATTGTCGGGGCTCACTTTCAAACGGGTTCTGTAACCGCCGGCGCTCTACTTGGCTAACTACTGCTGTGAAATAAATCATTTTTAATTTTTTCCTGTTCGCAAATTTTTCAAGTGGTCATGACTGCGGCCACACTCATGGCCGGATCTCTAGAAAGCGAAAGACATATTGAGTAACTACTCTAATTATGCAAAACTCATGCAGACTCACCTTTATAATATAGTTTACTTTCTTCAACTGTATAATAAAACACTAATACAATTCAAGTGGAGTCCACCATCGTTCCAAAGGCACTAGGAAAAACACCTGCGATCACCTTCACTTTGAGTTTGAAAAAAAGCAAAAACTTTGTCAATCACAGCACACACTTCCCGCCAAATTGTTTTTAACTCTACATTATCGGGAATCGAAATAAAATTGATAAGGGTATCGGTTTGATGTGAACGGTAGCTGCGCGGGCACTGGCCAGCGAGTGCCGTGGTTTTCGGCCCGTAACGCGCGATTGCGCGCGGTTAAGAAAAGAAAAATAAAAGTTTTCAGTACAGTTCGAAGTTCGAATGCTGGCGGGAAATGTGTGGTGGGTGTGCGCGTGCGTCGGAGATGGCGCGGTCGAGTCGAGGCGCGGTTCGCGACTGCAGCTGGGGCCGCCGCGCCGCCGCTCGCCGTGTGTGCTCAATGCTAATCCGTGATATTATTTCAGCTGCAGACCACTCACATTCGACCTGTCTGCACTACATACCACACCTTCTTTTCAACAAAAAGCTCGGCAACTACTTTGAAACCCGAGGCTCTACTTACAGTGGCAAATATCAATGCCAAAGTTTAGTCTTCAGTGTTAAAAACCAGTCTAATGGACAATAGAATCACTTTCAGTTAGTTTTTCAAAAGATTTCATAATGAAAGCGTAAGTAGGTGAAATTTGCGTAAACATTGCTCTGTTTGAGCCGTTAAATGTGAACATTTATTGTTATTGGTTCATCTTCCTGAAACGGTCTTTTCAGGTCTAGTCTTCAGATAGTTACAAAAGTGTTTCTGTGTCGTTATGCTTTATAATGCTCAATAATGTTCAACAAGGATTGCTAAATGTTTTGCCTCTATCTGCGCAACATTACAAGTGGGGTTGAGATATTGAAATTCAATGATCGGTCCCGGCTGTTTGTTATCGATTCACTACAGTCGTTAAAACCAAGTCAGAGGCCATAGGCGGTTTGAAAACTGATATTAGGGCTAGCCAGGTTCACCACACACTTGACTATACCTACACCATAAGAAGAATGACCAGCAAAAAGTCAGTCGAGAGGGACTCGAACCCCGCACCAAGTGTTCCGTTTCTATCGACCGTTAACTAAGCTTGCAAACGATTTATGACATTGAAAATGTCTTTTCGTTCGCTCCAGTATAAGCTCCGATTTCACGAAAAAGTGCGATCCCCTTATATTCCGGAGAGTTGTGAATATATGATATTCAAAAAAGACGCGTATTCACGAGAGCTGTAAGGTGCAAAAAGAATTATTCTAGAAAGTCAAAAACGAAAAAAGTTATGGCCGAAATAGTGAAAAAATGAAATTTTTTTTTTTGGGGGGCTTTTTTAACTATGTATTATACAGCTAATATTGAATTAGCTTTTTATAGTGTAAATTATATTTGTCGAAAGCTCGATATTTTGGAAACGAAGAATGATATCAAAAATTTGTCAAGAACTCCTCTGGACAATTCAGCTACAATTTGAGCTTAAAACAAAGACGGGTTAAGGGTTTGCCCTGTAGCTTAACCTTTTTAAAAAAAGCCAGAACGACATTTTTTCGAATTCCGTAGATTCATTTCCAATGTGCTCGATAGTCATGTGAGGCCCGAAATCTGTGAATTTTTTGGTTGAAATTTTTTGGTTTTGTTTTTGGGTAAAAATTTAATGTTTTACGTTTTCTGTTTTTTAATAATAATTTTGACGAGGCTTGGGGTGTCTAATTAGGCGAATGTCAACCTCATAGGAGACTTCAAAAATTAAAAAAAGCCCTCAAGGAAAGTTTCAAATTTCCAAGACTATTCTAACATAATAATATAATAAATACCTGTTTATGTTTTGTCTGCACTAATATTATAAAGAAAAAAATCACAGATTTCGTGCCTCAAATATCGAGCACATTGGAAATGAATCTACGGAATTCGAAAAAATGTCGTTCTGGCTTTTTTCAAAAAGGTTAGGCTACAGGGCAAACCGTCTTGGTTTTAAGCTCAAAATAAGAATTTTTCCTCAAATTTTTGATATCATTGTTTCCAAAATACCTATCGAGCACCAAAATAAAAAAATTGGAAAAAAATAATTTCTTTTTCACTACGGCCTTAACTTTTTTCGTGTTTGACTTTCTTGGATAAGTATTGTTGCACCTTAGGCTCCTAGCAGACGGCGTATTTTTAACGCGCCGACGACGCGCGTTTCACGCACGTATACGCGCTTCAAACGCGATCGGAACGCAACCTTGTAACCTCAGCACACGGGGTGATATCGTGAAACACGTTTACAGCGCGTATATGCGCAGACACAGCAATACAAATTAGCTTCGAACGCGCCTCACATCTATGAATTAAAACTATAAAAACGCAAAATACTCGTTTGAAATACGCAGTGTGCTTGGGGTCTTACGTAATACGCGTCTTTTGAGCCTTTTTTGAATATCATATATTCACAATTTTCCAAAATATAAGGGGATCGCACTTTTTCGTGACATCGGAGCCTCTACTGGAGCGAACAAAAAGACATTTCCAATGTAAAAAGATTTTATTGTTTGTTTGCATTCAATAGGCTCCGTAACTACTGTGCGGACCGATTTAAATAATGATTTCACAATTAAAATGCTACATTATCCCTGAGTAACATGATTTTTCTGAATTCCCACGGAAACGAAGTCCCGGAAGGAAAGCTCTAAGTAAATCTTTTCAATGTCCCACACCGAATTTCCCTTGGGTCATGGGTCCCTTAGGACACAAACAAAATCAGACTGTCACTTTTACACCCAAATCCAAAATCTTTTTTCCAATATCAAAGGTCTTTTTTAAATAAAAATGTTTGCTCGGACCGGGAATCGAACCATCGGTTCAGAGAGTGTTGCCACTAAACCTACTGTGCAAAATAATTTTTGAATTTCATAAAGTGATAAATAAAATAAAAAATTCAAACACATTATCTTTTCTTTAATATTAGTTGTGTCAAAACCTATACAACATTAAAATAAATAATAAATTGTACAATACTGTCTTATAGTTAGTTTTTCATACCACTCCAAATTTCATATTTTGTTATGATAATTTTTTATTCCGTTTAATACATTTATTTCAAAGAGGGAGGTGCGATAAGTTCAGGCCATCTGCTTTTATGTTTTTTTACTTTGATTTTTGAAAATCTACAATATGTAAAAGTGTAGGTATAATTAGAATTTATCATTGTGCGATCAATTTTGTGATTTTTAGCAAGTTTGCAAATTGGTTAATGTTTTACTAGTGTAAACAATAAAAATAATAGACTAATAGATTATAAATGGCCTAAAATCATAACACTTAATATAAGTTTACTTAGCGGGGAGACGGTCGTTCTTCAAAGTAAGAAATTGTTTGAATTCTTTGATCAATAACTCAACACCTAAACAGAATACCATTGCACTGATTGCTTTGAATGACTAATCAATGAATCATTTGTTAGTCGCAATTCGAATTTTTCAGGGTGTATGGGACAGCATAGCAAAAACTGAAACCGTGAATTCAGATCATAGTTCTAAACGACTTTCCAGTGGAAAAATTCCTCAGGAAATTGTTCAGATATTTTTTGTTTTAAAATTAAATTACTTATTTATTCGAAAACACTTTATTATACAATAAATATAATACCAGTGTAAAACCCAAAAACCAGCAGTGTACATCGCATTCTAATAGCCGTTTCGCTGTACAATTGCATTGCGAAGTGCCAAAGTTTTCTGTCAAAAAAACTTGTAGATAATAGTGATGAGTAGGTTCCACCATTTACGTATTTTCCAAGCTATTTACACCTGTATTTATAATTTGTCGTAGCTAATCCAATCGTACTGTTGATGATCAATAGTTTCGAGATGACTGTCACCCCGCTAAATAAATTTTCAGGAAGATATAGATGCTATCGTATCACAAGTGAGACGCGTCGGGAAAAGCGCCATCTATATTACAATTTATCTATCATTATAATTACACATATAAAAATAGATCCTTATTCACTATCTACCCTACAAGGAGAACAGTTTATAAATGCAGTTTACAGTTATGATATGAAACTATAGTCAGAGCACCATTTTATTAATTTTATTACGCGAGTGCGGCTCTCTACTAGTTGTGGTTGAAACAGATTGTTTAACGATATTTGAACTTGGCGCTATAGACTAACTACACAAAATAAATGTACTTATTTCAAGTATATTAATTTGTCGAAATTATATCTCTTTTATTAGCCCTCTTATTCGTAAACGTGATGTAAAGATAAATGACAGAAAAAGCCTCGGGGCAACATTCAAAAATATTTCTTATTTCTATGTGTATAGGTAAGTCACGTTTTTACACGCTCCCGCGAGGATTTTATGTGTCGTTTTACTGTAAATTACGTTTATGAATAAGGAGCTAAGTTTGTATAAATTAGTTGCATAAATCAGCAATGATGTCGTTGCGCCTCTGGAAAACTCACGGATTTATCTGCCAAAATAATTTTAAACTTTTTTTTTTAAATTTTATAAAAAAAATCGTATCGTTAGACAATCTTTTTCACTGTTCACAACATAAGAGACATGCCGCGCACTTTTACACCGTACACTTGACGTACTCCATTTACAGGTTCTTTCACACTTGATTCAATATGTACATATGCCTAAAAGTTTAACAAATTCATCCTCCATCGAACTAGCCATACCTTCAAAGCAGTCTTATAACCATGGCGCAAAAATAAAGTATCCACCACGATTGAATTATAATAATTAATCTTAAATTATTAAAGAAAGAGTCTAAAATATCTTTTGTGATGTTATTCGGTAACGAATGTTACAATTTGTGTCTTAACTTAAAATATCAGAACATAATTAAATGTCTATTTTATCACTTGGCAAATGAAGATGTTTTCGGCATATGAAGATGTATGCTATCTATTAACAGCTATTTCATCTATTAAAAAAGATTCAGACAAAATTTTGTTCTGAAACATGGGCTCAATTTTATCAGTGTTGGTACTTACTATCACAAATATGGGTTTTTGTAAAAAAAAAAAAGAAGGATTTCTCAATACCCCACATTAGGTATAACAACATCCATGCACATTCGGTCGCGAAATTAAACTCAACTTATTGTAAATTGGCAAGAAACGTTTACAAAAAAAAAATTGTATCAGAGGTTGAAAACGACAAATTACTATCTATGTTAATGTGTTTATATGATTATGATTATATATATATTTTAAATACATCCTTTAAAAACACAACGGAAGATATATGCACTGTATATAATGTATTTAGCCTGACATTTAACTAGTTGTACTGTACATATTACATACATTCAAACTAGGGGCACTTGGACCCAGTACTTATCGGAATGACCCTGAAATACAAAGTACGGTAGGTGAATACCTGACATTTATACGTAACTTTACGTATTTGTATAAAGTTATATACAACTTACATTAATAGCTCTAAATAAAGTTTATTTACCTAAATACTTACTAATTTTATGTACTTAATTGTGTTCTGCATGTACTTGATATTTCGAAATGATGAAATCAGAGTTTTTTTCCCTCGCCCTCCTTGTTCCGCAACTTTTTAAGTTTTTCTGTAACTATTCCATAGTTACGTATAATTATTACCGACTTCATTAATATTGTTCAAATTATGTACAGGAAAACTCTCCCATTATTAACAGGAGTTCTGGTTAAGTTATCATTAACGAAAAGGTATGTAGAAATTGTCAATAAATTGTGAATAGTTCCTAAAGAAAAAAACCATTTGGCAAAAACGAAGAACCTCATTACAATCACTTGGTTTATCTCTAGTGAAGTTACATGCATAGCCACCTGATAGCAATGGCTGAAGAAGAACTACACACCGTAGGCACTGTCCTTAGCACTAGACTGAAATTGGTAATGAGGAATTAACTTATTGGCATCACTTAGCTCCCAACATAAAAGATCTCAGTTGCTTCTAATCCAAAATTTTGACAAAAAAATGGCTTTATTTATTTAATTACTATTTATATCAAGCTGTACATGAACTTTGTTGGTAGTTGTAGTAGTTGGGCTTTTTTCAAACGACAAAATTGCCTCCTATGTACTAGTGATACTAGAAGCTTGGAACATAGGGGGCAATGGTAATATAAATTCTGCCGTGCCGTTCTAATTACAATAAGGCCCGTTTGATTATTTGATATGACGTCGAGATGTATGTATGGTGTGCTATAGGCCGCGCGGTGTGCGGCGCGGGCGACGTCATACGTCGGTGTGACGCGGGCCGGCGGGCGCGGGCGGCGCGGGCGGCGTGAGGGGCGCGGGGGGCGCGTCGTCGTCCGAGTCCTCTATCTCACACAGCGCGGCAGACAGCTCGCTGCCCGAGCGCGCCTCCACCCCGCACAGCAACGAGTGCCGCTCCTCTGTACACAATACAATATGCTTCATTGCACAATTTGAAAAAAAGAAAAATTATAATAGGTCTTTACCGATGAAATTGCCGATTTTTTCTCCAGCTTTATTTTGTTCATAATTTATTTGGTTAAACAGCTATTACTAAATGGTTTTTAATTTAAAATCTTGATCATAACTGAGATTTTAAGTAAAATTAATAAATTTTTACTTTGGATTTATTTACTGAAAACGAAACTGAAACATAACTGGTTTAATGTGCTGCCCGTTTCATTGATTATTTTTGCTCTACCTTTGGTACAATTACAACTTTCAATAATTTAAGTGTGATGAAAATTAACTTTATGTTGTCCAAACCTACCCACAAATTTTGTTAAATTTGGAATTCGTATTTCCAGGAAAAATCCAAAAACGTTAGTATGAAAAAATCAGTTTTCCAAAAAATGTTGTATGGAAAACGGCAATTTCATAGGTTTAGACATATTATAAGCCTTACAAATAACACAAAAAGGTACAATATAGGCGACCCCATCGCTTCAAGCGATTTCTTCTAGGTAACGCTTGGGTATGAAAAAGTCAAGTCTGCCATACAGTTGACTATACCAACACGATAAGAAGAAGTGAAACCAAGAAAGTGTGCAATATTTAAATTTAAACAGTACATCTGAATCAAAAATATTAACTAATACATGAATATAAATACAGTTTATATAATACTAGCTTTCCGCCCGGAACTTCGTTCCCGTGGGAATTCGAAAAAATCATATGCACTGTGTTCATCATGGATAATGTAGGATCCTAATGATAAAAGAATTTTTGAAATCGTTCTAGTTGTTTCGAAGCCAATTTAATGTAAACAAACAAACAATCGGTGATAGCCCAGTTGGTAATGAGCCAGACTTGTGATCGGAAAGTCACGGGTTCAAATCCTGGTGCGGGCCTGTACCACTAAATTCGTCTTTTCGGATTTATGTACGGATTTCTATTATTATCACTTGCTTAACGGTGAAGGAAAACATCGTGATGAAACCCGCCCGTCCAAGAAAATTCATTTTCGAAAGTCGAGCGGTCCACCAACCCGCATTGAGCCAGCGTGGTGGACTATGGCCTAAATCCCCTTCGTGTTTCGAAGGGAGGCTCGTGCCCCTCGATGGGGACGTATATGGGCTGGTAAGAAACAAACAATCAAATCTTTCCTCTTTGTAATATTAGTATAGATCTATACATCACACACATACCTACACACAACACCACCGTTACAAAACACACCATGTGCTAGTACCACACTGCTCAATCATTGGCAAACTTCAAGCCTTCTCTACGTTTTGTGCGGGTTTATTCAAGTGTTACACTGTTATCTAGGCTACATATGATTAGTTTGTAAAAAAAAATAACAGGTGGCGCTGGTAGTATTTCAAAACGTGCTATTATTTTGTTTTCTGAAATAGTATGAGAATTTGGTTAGTATTTTCATTCGACCATCTTTTATAACGCTGCAATAAATACTTGTATTTACTAAGTTTGTACAAAATGTCATAAAAACCTAATGGCCCTTTTTCACTTTAATGTTTAACTAAATGTATTGCCGTGAGCTGTATCGAAGTAGAATAGAATAAAATTCCAAATAAAATAAAATTCTGTGACATCTTTGTCCATGTGATGTTATGGTTATGACGAATTGTTTTTTAAGTGCCAAACACTCAAAGGCCCACACTAAGGATTTCCCTTGTGTCGTCGGTCCTTTGGAACAAACATAAAAACAGACACAAACACCCATGACCCGAAAACAAACATATGCTTTTTACACAAATATTTGCCCCGACTAGAATTCGAACCCAAGACCCGTCGATCAAGAGGCAGCGTCAATACCACTCGACCAAACAACACTAACCCAGCATAGTGATGAGGCTGGCTGCGTCGGGGTCCCGCAGGGTGCGCGCGCGGGGGGCGGGCTGCTCGCTGTCGGACGCGGCGCGGGGCAAGTACTCGTCGGGATGTAACAGGTACGAAGATGCTGAAATTATTATCGTAGTAAGCTCAGGAGATTTACCATGATTGCTTAGCGCCATCCAATTTAGGACCTAAACAAGTCTGCAACGCTTATTCGTACCATGATGGCTTATAAGCGATTCAATTTTGGCGCTGTTGCGATTCAAAGGCAGACCAGCGACAATTTATTTAAAATGGACCATAGACAACCGAGCAGTTCAAAAGTAGCACCATCATGGTACCATTTTAAAAAAACATTCCAATTGCGAAGCAGTTCAAAGTTGGATTCTCAACAGAAATGCTTTTAAACGATCATGGTAGATACCCTGGGCTCCGATTCTGTAAATTAAGTTGTGTTTCGATGGAATGGAGGCCATTTTATCTGTTCAAGTGGCGAAATTGAGAAATATCCAAATAGTTGCATCTTTACGTTAGGTTGGCGGTGGCGCTGCTGGTCAGGGTGGTTGTCAGCATGTAGGTATATGAAAATTAAATAGTTTTCAATTTCGCCACCTGAACAGATTAAATGGCGTCCATTACATCGACATACAGCCAAAGTTACAGAATCGGGGCCATGGTGTAAGTTATGTTCCAAATTGTATACAAGGTACAAGCTTCCGGGTAGGATTTACGAAGTTAGAACCTCGAAGTAGCCCGCTCAAAATCGACGTTACCAAATCCACTAAGCTCTCGCCGCGCCGCGCCACTCGACATCTCGAAGGTATTTGACAAAGGTTGGCATGCAAATCTGCTAAGCGAACTAAGTAGATTTGCAAGCCAAACTGTGTCAGTATATGTCTGTTGGTTGCTGCTCTGCCCTCATGGATAATGACGCTGGAGTTCTTGAGGAGTCCGTTCTCTCTGCGACTTTTTACCTGTTACATATCAATGACATACTCTTGCCTATACCTATATAGTTGTTTCTTATGCAGATGATAGTACATTACATTCATGAAGAGATACCAGTCCATTGTAGGCGCTGGTGCTGGTGGGAATGAAATTATATCAGAGGGTAGAACTACGGTTGAACGATTAAACTCAATCTTAAGTCTTGTCTCCCAATAGGGTCAGATTACTTTTGACGCCACCAAAACATAAGCGTAGAAAAGCGAAACGGAGTCTTTTTAACCTGACTCCTGCTTTCCGCAGATTCCCTTTTCGCTATCTTTTTGCCTGCGTATGTATTTCCAAGTTAATATTATTAAAGTTCTAGTGAATAGGCTTCTTCTGGGTGATCTTGCTACATCCTTGATCGCATCTTTGTCCTTGAGCTAGATTTTGAGACAAACTCTGTCCAAACTGAGTCCAACTCTGTTCCTATTCAGCAAACTTTTGAATCCATAGCAAAGAGTACCAGGGCTTGAATAACCGAAAAAATATCGGTTAAAACGGTTGGCGGTATGACGTCATACCTTTAAATTTTAGGTACCCGTAAATAACGGTACCGTTATTTTCCAGTAGCTAAAAATTTCGGTAGCGAAATTATTTGGTAGCGCTAAGTAATGGTACCGTTATTTTTTGTGGTACATAAATTACTAAATAAAGGTTTTCTTTACACCCCACCGCTGCCAGCAACGTCGCGCTGGCGTTTTTTCGGTATACCGAAATAATTTCGGTTACGGTAGCGATAAAAATAAAGGTATAATATTATTGTAAATTTATAAAGATATCGGTTAAGGTATCGGTATAAAACGGTAGCGTAACCGTAATTCCTAACCGTTTTGACTCTACCTTTAAATTGATACGGTATTGAAATTTTATACCTGTACCATACCGTTATACCTTAACCGTTTTCAAGCCCTGAAGAGTACTAGTAATAGTAACACCTATCATGGGTACAGAGATTTGCCAATACCAAAAGATTACTAACCAAGCATGTCCCTTGAAGCCTACAAAATAACAAAAACTAATAAAAACAAAAAAAAAATTAAAAATCAATATTTCGACGTGGTAAGACGAAATTTAATTAGCCATCCCGGTCTTGTAATATCTTGGAGCTGCTAAGTAATCCGGTGTCTGACAAGTTTGTTTTAAAATGAATAGCCCATAACACCATCTATGTGAATACTAAAGCTGAAAGGCATAACATTGAAGGATTTCGTTCTGCAACGGACCCTCAGTACGCGTGCCACAAGTACGGATGGATGTGTCGTTCCAGAATCGGTTTATTCAGTCACGAGCGGCGTTGCTCGTTATCTATCAAGATGAGGCCTTTGAGTATGAGTGAATCATTGACCTACGATAAACAACTAGACTTTCAATCGCGCTCAAAAAGTGTCCGCGGCATTCTTTTTGATTGGTTTTCTCACTTTTTCATTCTTTTGTTCAGTTCTTTTATCCTGCTCACTCATTCGTTCGTTCAAAAGCTCGGACAGTTTTTGGTTGACGTTTCTTTGAGATTGGGTATCTAGTTGTTTTATTCCCTACGGCCGCGATCGCAACCGCGGTTCGTAACCAGTTGCGAATCCGGAATTTTTAATCTTTGTTCGCAACCGGTTGCGAACCAAGAATTTTTATTTCATTAGCCGCAACTTGGTTGCGAACAAGGAATGAGAACTTTTCAAACTTACACATTGTATACTAGCATTCCGCTCGGGACTTCGTTCCAGTGGGAATTCGGGAAAATTATGTAGCCTATGTCCATAGGGGATAATGTAGCTTTCTAATGGTGAAAGAATTTTTCAAATCGGTCCAGTAGTTTCGGAGCCTATTCAATGCAAACAAACAAACAATCAAATCTTTCCTCTTTCTAATATTAGTGTAAGTATATCAATGGAGTGAATACAAACCATCAGTATATCTAGGCGGATCAGTGTCCCTGTCCAGTTCGTCGGGCGCCGAGTCGGTGTCGGAGTGCGCGCGCGGGCCGCGGCGGGGGGGCGACGGCGGCGGGGGGGACGACGAGTCCGGCCGCTCCGAACCAGCCACCTGCATCGAAATAGAGGGACCATTTCAATATCTTGGTTTTCTACATTTTAATACAATATGCTCACTCGTATTGTTTTTCTTAATGTTTAGGTATTAGACAAGTATGTGGCGAACTTGGCTAACCCTGGTATCAGAGTTTTAAAACCGCACAATGGCCTCCGACTTTGTTTTAACGACTGTAGTAAATCGACAACAACCGGGGCTGACAGCTTAACGTGCCCTCCGAAGCACGGAAACGCTCGTGATAAATTGCCAATTTGGTCACCCATCAGTTTCCCTGCCTCTGTGTGCGTTACTTAACCTCACTGATCGGTTAAGATCAGCGAGCACTACTGGGTTACGAGCGGTTGTTTACTCGTATTAAAACAAGTCTTCAAGTCCAACAACTCAAGAATGGAAATGGCGAGATATATGTATTTCACCTTCTCTTTCTTATAAACCTTATGTCGTTGTGCGGAGAAAGTAAGTTTAAAATGTTCATTCTGATCCATAATATTACGGTTGACAATAATTGAACAAAAACTTTGTAAAAAACAAAAGCTTTTACAGAATTTCTTATTACGTGAATTTCTAGGTGCTAAAGAGAAATTGGATGCCAAAGAGAGTTTATACAGATTTATAGTTTAGACAAGCAACCATGGGCACAAATTGCTCAGTTTTAGAGTTATTCAGATATTAAGTCAATTAAAATTAGAAATAAGGTTTGTATGATTAACAGCGACCTTCGGAGTTTCTTGCCTAATATTCTCCTGAGGAAGACTGCACCTTTCCGAATATGCGCAAAGTCAAAAATGCTAATGTAATTCACTATTTTGACATGTTCAAGCAAAATTCTAAATGTTCTATGAAATAAAAGCTATTTTTGATTTTGATTTTGGTAAAAGATGTAAATGCACTGACCTCGCTAATGCCGGGCAGCGCGGCGCCGCCGCACCAGTCGGAGCAGTCCCAGTGGTACACGCCGCCCGCCGCGCCCCCCGCGCCGCCGCCCGGCCCCCCGCCCGGCCCCCCGCTGCGTCGCATGCCACTCGGGGATACCGTCCGGGACACCGAGCGCCCTGACCCTTTTAGGTCTGAAACAAAAACATGATTAGATACGTCTTTGTTAAAAGCACAAAATGTCAAACTGGCATATCCTTTAAAGTCCGTGTCGGCTTTTGTAACTTTTTAGAGAATCTCCCTTAGCAAAGAAATTACCAGCAAAGAAATGAGTCGGAGGTGTTGATAAAACCTGTACTCATTTCTCTGCTGGGTATAGCTGAATCTTAAAATACACCATTAACATAGTTAATATAACTACATTTACGATACTTTTTGTAAAGAAATGTGTAGAAATTTTGAATGTTACCTAAACTAGTTTAAATACACATCTGAACACCATGTTAATTGTATACCAATAAAACAAATAAAATGAAACGAATAAAATAGATCCAAGCATGGACCCTTGGTGGACTCCATAGCGAATTCATATAGATTTAAAAGTGAATCTATTGAGAACTACTCTTTGACGTCTGTCGTTTACATTAAACGTAAACCATCTTAAGAAGTGTCCTGCAATGTTATGTTCGTGTCGCTTCTTCAGGAGAATACGGTGGTCGATTCGATCAAAGGCTTTAGTGTAATCAGAATAAATTGGACTAATTACACCACCAGCATCAATGTCAGCCAGTACCTTTTCTTTAATAAAAGGAGTGTTAACGAAAAAGAGTAATTGATACTATTAATAATTGTTTATCTATCATCTCTAATGTGATGATCTTTTGAAAATCACAGTTGTTTCTTTTTAAAAAAAAGGTAAATAGTAATAAAAACGCCATACACTCAAAGGCCTACACTAAGGTTTTTCCCTTGTGACGTGGGTCCTTCGGAACACATAAAGACAGACTCAAAAACCCATATCCCGAAAACAAAGGTCGAACCCAGGACCTGTCGATCAAGAGGCAGCGGCACTATCACTTGAAGAAACCGGCAGTCATTGTCAATGGTAGGTGAATGAGTGCAATGCTTACCGTTGTATATCTTGTTGTCGACGAAGGTGTGCAGATGCATCTGCTCGGACCAGGGCTTGCGGTCGGGCTCGAGGTTGAGGTTGCGCAGGTAGTGCGGCGGCAGGCCCTCCAGCTCGTCGCCGGCCGAGCCGTACGACCGCAGCGTGTCCATGTTGTTGAGCGGGGAGCCCGGGCCTCCGCCCCCGCCGCCGGACGTTGGGCGCTCGCGGCGGTCCGCTGCCAAACGTGTTACATATTTATTTGATTTTTACCTTTTAGATACAGAGACCAGCATATCAGGTTACTCTATTTTCATTGCAAAACCGCTCCTATCACATACATAACATAAAACCAATGGTAGGTCCTCACGGTTATTTTAACTAAACAACAACTACAATACATGTGCACAGGGTGGAATGGAAAAAAATCGACAAACTATGAGGGATAAATCTATTCATGATTACGAACAACTTTTTATATGGGACCAACTTTCCTACTAAAAAATTAAAATCAGTCCATCCATAAATTTTGGTTGAGTGGGTATTAAACTTTTGTATTTTTTTAGATTTTTAGTTTTTAGTTTGTAGATTTTTATTTTTCAGTAGGAAAGTTGGTCCCATGGTAAAAGTTGTTCATAATCATCAGTAGATTTATCCCTCAAAGTTTGTCGATTGTTTTCAATTTAACCCTGTAGTTAATTAAGTAAAAAATAGGTATCCTCGGCTAGTTCACTCGGTAACTTACCTTCCAAATTAGACAGCTTGGAAGCTCTGGGCCGTCCTCCGATCAGTTTCTCAGCAGCTTGGCTATTGAGCGGTTGCTCCTTATGTTGTATATCCCGTCGCCGCCGCCGCCGCAGCAGCAACGGCACGACAGCAGCCAGCAGCACGGCCAGCAGCGCGGCACCCACCGCCGCCAGTGGCCAGCGCTCGCTCACCGCCCACTGCCACAGCTCGCTCAGCGCCCGCCCACTCTCCACCCCTCCCGACATCACCGCATCAGAGTACAGAGGATTTCCGCAGTTCATTCCTGAAATGGATAATTTCGAATCGATTTCCAAATTCATCGATAATTAAAAATTCCATGCACTTCTACTGATTTCATTTGCTGCAGGATGGTGCCGGTTCAGTTGTGAGCAGTTGACCATTGATTTAGTAATTTATTATAATTAAATAAAAAAATAAACGCTACACACTCAAAGGCCCACACTAAGATTTTCTCTTGCGTCGTGGGTCCCTCGGAACACACATAAAGACAAACACAAACACCCATGACCCGAGAACAAACATCTGCTATTTGCTTTTTACACAAATATTTGCCCCGACTGGGAATCGAACCCAGGACCCGTTGTTGAAGAGGCAGCTGTAACTACCACCCGACCAAACCGGTCATAATTATTTTAAGTTTGAGTTCAAATTTCTCTTTCAAATAGATAGTCATTATGTTTACTAACCCGTTTTGTCAGGTGGACAGAGGCAGCGGAAGGAGCCTGGCTCGTTGAGACACGTGGCCCCATTCAGACACGGCTCGCCCGCGCACTCGTCCACGTCGAATTCGCAGTGGGGGCCAAAGTACCTGGAATCATGTTTTATGATTATGTTATCATTATTTCCACTTGAAGATTATAATTTAGCGCCAAATTTAGTTTTTCGTGATAAGCTTGTTTAATTTATTTCAAAACATTGCCTATTGTCTTTATGATTTGCATCAAAAGTTATCAAGAATGAGACATTTTTGATCGAAAAAAATTTTTTTGTGGTTTTTTTCTAATTTCGAACTTACAACCTCATAATCACTAAGTAGATGCACACGAAATTGACGTATAGGCCAATTACAATAAGTTACTAGAACATTTGATTTGACTTAAAGTTTAACTTTGGTTTAACTCAATGCCTCAAGGTCCTTTGAAGGAACTACTGATACTTTGATTGATGTTTTCTCCGAAAATACCCATTTAAGAACATTATGTTCCTCGGACATTTTAAATTATTTTTATTCATAGAATATGACCTTAGAGATATGGGATATCAAAAGGAACACATACCCTCGGCACTGGCAGGAGGGCCCGTAGTCCCCGTCCTCGCAGGTGCCCGCGTGCGCGCACACGCCGGGCGTGCACCAGCGGCCGCGCGAGCAGCGCTCCCCCCCCAGCCCGCCCGCGCACTCGCAGCGCCAGCCGCCCCCGCCCGTGCCCACGCACGACCCGCCGTGCAGGCACGGGGCCGACGCGCACGGGTCCGTGTCCACCTGGTCGAGTTAACATCATTATTAGTAAAATTATGTAGTCTATATCAGGGATAATGTAGCATTCTTGTATGGTCTCAGTTGACACCACACATTGATAGATTAAAGGTAAGTTGTGGAGCACAAGAAGAAAGTCACAGTTGAAACTATTATCACTTGTATTATTATAAGTTCGTTAAAATACAGTGGCGGTTTAGAAGTTTAGCGACTCTCCCTCACGTGTGTCTCGGTAGACAGTCGGTGACGTACTCGATGTGAATAAGTTTTATATAAAGTAAGTAATTACGCGCGGTGCTACGTAAACAAAAATGCATGTACGGTGAGTGAACCGTACAATTCTAGTGTTGAAAGAATTTTTCAAATCGGTCCAGTAGTTTCGGAGCCTATTCAATGCAAACAAACGAACAATCAAATCTTTCCACTTTATAATATTACTGCAGAAGTCCAGCGAGTCGAAGTGGAATCAACGCACCATTTAACTCTAGTCTAGTGACTGTTCGTTGTTAGCTGAGTAACAAGTTTTTTGAAGACTAGCTTGCAGTTCACTATTTTGAAAGCGTTTGAGAACTAGGTATTTACTTTTATCTAATTTTTTATCAATTATTCATATTTGTTATATTTTCTGGTCTTGAAGGGATGCGTTACGGTCTATGCGAGCACGTATTATGTGTTTTTTTTTGGTTCTATTGGCGGAGACCTGTAAATGGCCCTCTGGCGCTATATTTGTTCCGTATTTTACTTTGTATACAAGGCTGTCGGTTTTCCAAATATTAAAGCATTCCGCCCGGGACTTCGTTCCCGTGGGAATTTAGGAAAATTATGTAATCCATTTTACTCAGGTGAAAGAATGTATAAAATCGGTCTAGTAATTTCGGAACAATGCAAACAAACAAATCTCGGATCTTTAAAATATTAGAGTAGAAAATAAAATCAACAATCCCCGGACCGTACCTCACAGTGCTCCCCCTGGAACCTGGCGTGGCAGACGCAGGAGTAGGGCAGCTGTCCGGGCGGCAGCAGGTGGGGCGTGTCCCGGGGCCGGCACGAGCCGCCGTGCTGGCAGGGGTGGCTGTGGCAGGGCGCGGGCGGCGGCGGGGCGCAGGCCGAGCCCGCGCGCGCCCGCACCCGCCGCCACAGCTGCACGCGGCCGTCGCGCGACGTGCCGCCCTCGCCCAGCGGCAGCCGCGTGCCGCCCAGCTTCACGTCCGCCAGGCATCCCACGAACCCGTACGTCACCTGCGGTTTTACAATAGAATAGAAACACTTCATTCAATTGACACACCCAGAAAAAAATACTTAAACTAAACAAATATGTAATTACAAAGATTACTCCGCCGATTAATCGGCACTGACTCAGCGTTAAGATGTTGTGGATTACCACAACAGCGCTGTTATCAATATATGTAACGGCAGAGGCACTGATGATTCTGTTGTCAGGTTAATAAGCATGATGGAAAACAAAGATGAAAAAAATTATATTCACATCTGTGCCAACTTGTGGGCCTAGTAGAGACATTTGACACCATTTCTCATATTTTTTTCAAAATAACTTACTACAGAATTTTCAGAAGATCTCTAAAAGATTCATTATCTACCTGCCTCAACTGCAAGTAGGAATCATGTACCATTCTATAAGTCAAATACCACTTTACATTAAGTGTACAACAAGGAAGTATTTTTGGACCACTTCTCTTTAACCTATACCGGTAAGCCTTTTCTACTTAAGAATACTCTGATACTTGTTCTACCAATTGTAAAACAATGTAATATTCTAAATTTTTCTTATTTTTTATTTGCTACCTATCGGCGGAATCATGTGATTAGACTTTTTGTTACCCTAATGTCTAACTAAATGAAACTTTATTTAGGAATGTAGCTTATAGAAATGTAGGTATAAGTTATAAGATTTCCATATAAAATAAAATACCTAGTTTGTTTTGCAATAATCTTTTTATAGGAGAAAGTTTTAGTTTAATATAGTTTTACAAAATTACAATTATTTTTTTTATAGGAGAAAGCTTTTGTTTGATATCGATGTATAAGATATAAATAAAATAGACCTAGAACATTGCAACTTAATTGTAATTTCGAAAAATGTTCGTCAACGTCAAGTAATGGCTCAGTTGGTTAGAGCACCAGATTTATTCCTGGGGTCGTGGCTTTAAGTTCCATTCCTGCTAATCATTTTTCTTTCCCTATAAATTTCTCACGGACGCGTTTTATAAATATTAAATTAAAAAAATGGTGGATTGAATTATTAGCGTCGGTTTAACCGATGCGTTAAGCATTACGCAAACGATGTGATCTAGTTAGCTGACCTGTTCCGGCGCCTGCGGCTGGTGCCGCTGGAGGCTCGCGCCGACGAGCACGCGCTGCGGGCCGGCGTCCAGCACGGCGGCGGGCGGCGCGGCCTGAGCGCGCGCCACGCGCCGGTCCACCGTCAGCCGCACGCCGGCGCCGCGCCGCTCCAGCCGCACCGAGTGCCACTGCCCGTCCGCCACGCCCGCGCCCGCGCCCGCGCCCGCCTCCGCACCCGCGCCCGCGTCCGCGCGCACCGTCACCTCGCCCGCGCCCAGCTCCATGCGGAACTGCACCTGTCCGTCGACCACTTCTAAGATAGCGTAGTCGACGGAGCCGGCGGCGTAGAGCAGCGTGCCGCGGCGGCTCGTGGTGCGCAGGCGCAGCGACAGGTTGATCTCGTCTAGTAGCAAGCGCGCGCCCGCCGTCCCGCCGCGCTCCACCCGGTACGCTAGGTAGCCGTCCCCGCTCAGTGTTACCATCGTCGGTCCGCATCCCGAGCCGTTTTCGTCTCCATCCGCACAGCATAACTCTTCTGAGCCTGGGGATCGGTAAACATCATCATTGCAGACAAAGATAAGATTGCAGAAGTAGGGGAATCCATCTAGAATTTTTTTTGAAACGCTACACACTATAAGGCCCACAGTAAGGTTTTTTCTTGTATCGTGGATCCCTTGGAACTTACATAAAGACAAACATAAATACCCATGACCCGAGAGCAAACATCTGGATTTTAACACAAATATTTGCCCCGACTGGGACTCGAACCCAGAACCCGTCGATCAAGAGGCAGAGTCGCTATTATTCAACCAAACCGGCCTTGAAAACATTAACAGCGTTGCGGCATTGTGCAACATTTCGCTTAACCAAAACCTATTCACTGGCACAGTCCACGCTCCACTTTCTGTTTTACTTTCTTGTTTTTTTCTTGTATGTTATTTCTTGTTGTGTGTGTTAGTTTTAATTTCCTCTTGTATTGTGTTTCTGTGAATGAATAATCTATCTATCTAACTCTGGATATTGCAGAACACAGGAGGGCTGCCGTGTGGTTATCTGTTGAGAATAACACCACCCCATCTTTTTCTGTGGGTGTCGTAGAGGCGACTAAGGAAACAATAAGACCTGCCTCCTAGTAATCCATCCCAGGCAACGACTCTTAATTTTTTTCTGAATCTGAGGTTTCGTCTTATGGTCTCATGCGGTGTGGTAGGCTCTGTAAAGGACCGTCTGGTTCACGATTACCCTCCTACCGAAGTCCGACGCCAAACAGCTTGCTGTGTTTCGTCGTTGCGTGGGAGTACCAGTGCCTTTATAGGCATATTCTAGGTTGACTCGCTCCATTATGATCAAGATTGAGGTCAAGAGTTAACCCATAACGGCCGGTTTGGTCGAGTGGTAGTGACGCTGCCTCTTGATCGGCGGGTCCTGGGTTCGATTCCCAGTCGGGGCAAATATTTGTGTAAAAAGCATATGTTTGTTCTCGGGTCATGGGTGTTTGTGTCTGTCTTTGTGTGTTCCAAACCCACGACACAAGGGAAAACCTTAGTGTGGGCCTTTGAGTGTGAAGCGTTTATTTATTTATTATATTATAATTAAAAAAAAACACATGAGGGCGTACCGTCAGGGTCGGGCTTGCACTGCTGCTTGGGTCGGTCGCAGCGCGGGCCCGCGTAGCCCGGCTGGCAGACGCAGGCCGCGGTGAGTCGATACGGTGCCACCAGCAGCGCCAGCACGTCGGCCGCCAGCAGCCGGCTGCCGGCCGCCAGCCGCACGCTGTCGACGCACGCCCCCCCCCGCCCGCAGCCCCCGCACGTGGCCCGCCTCAACTCCTCCACTACGAGCCGCGCTCGCTGCTCCAGTCTCAACACGTGTAAGTGCAGCCGCCGACGTAATGCCTCCGCCGGCAGCACTCCCCCCCCGCCCCCGCCCGTCTCGTCATCCGCGCTCGATGTGCGCACTGCGAATGCTACGTCCAAATCCCCCGCCACCTAACAATGATACACAGTTTAAGTTTTAGCGAACTGAGAACTTCATTTTAATTGCAAATGTTTATTTCAAGAAAAGACCGCCAAATAGTGAATGAACATAAAAAAACGGCTGCGAAAACCCTTTTAATTGGCTCCGAAATTAATGGTTCGCGAATATCTTGACTTCGGAATTTTATCGTTGGATTTTTGTTACAAGCTGTAAAATTTCCAAATATATAAAAACTGTTAGTCACATAATTTATTTACATTTCTTTATTACAGAACAAAAAATAAGTATACAAAATTGTACTAACCTGTCTCCGCCGACGTGAGACTACATTTTCGTCGGGGTCGGCGCTGACGTCGGCCGGCTGCACTCCGATGATGACGACGTCCGTCGGCTCGCAGCCGGCCGCCTCCGCCACGCCGCGCACGAACCCTTTCCGATGACTCAGCACGAAGTCCCGATCTGTCACCTCCCGGAATCGAATAACTACTGCTTGCGCCAGCATCTCATCTGTTATTAGTACAACAGTTACGCGTACTATTGCAAAACCAGTGAATTTACCGTCTTCAACTGTGACGTTCAATCTATATTCGCCGACGTCAAGTCTCGGGGCCGCTCGCAGGGTTCCGTCTGCGGCGTCGATTTCGAATAAATCTATGGGTGCGTACGGTGTACCCGCTACGGGCGCCAAAGCGTACGTTAACGTATCATACGCATCTCGGTCGGACGCAAACACCTTGCCGATGATACCGCCTGGGAATTCGTCCAGATAAGAGTTTACAGTGACT